>BTPG01000001.1:223783655-223873463 GCA_036245525.1 Semisulcospira habei | reverse complement strand
TTACCCTATACACTCCCCTACATCCTGTACACGCCACCCCACCACCCACCCTTTACCCTATACCCCCCCCACACACACACACACACACACACCCACCCCCCTACCACCACACCCCACCCTACAAAGCCCGACACACTCACACTTCACACAGGCACCCACCCCACCCTCCACACAGGCACCCCCCACACAGGCACACAGGCACACACAACATATCAGGCCAAATTATTCCGTTCTGTGTCAACGCTTCAAATTCATGTCACTATGTCACTAGGACAAACTTTTTATGTGGGACAAATCTTGAAAATAGGTTTTTCTCCAAATATAGATCACCAGGTCATTCCTAAATAATTAGGACATGCAACGTTAGCAGTAGAATAGAGAAAAAGAATTTTGTTTTTGTGTTTCAACGTCTGACAAAAATATGTTGTTGTTTTCATTCCAAGCACACATCCGGCAGACCAACCTACGACGCATTTGAAATTGAAAGACAAAACCCATAATCTACTCCCAGTGAGAGACCTCAGTGATTCAAAGTCACTATACATGCACCCTGTTTACGAGTGTTTTAGATCAACAAATCACGCGAGCAGAGAATGGGCATGCCTGAAATCGGGTGCCTGTATCTGTCAGTACCGGATCAGGGACACCAGCTATCGCGTGATTGAGTTTATTACCTTGCAACCGGGCCAGAGCAGGAAGAGAATAAAGCCAGACAAGCTTTTGCGTAGTCATTATTATAACACTTGCCGTAGGGTGAGTTTACTAGATTGCATCCCTTTCATGACCAGGAAGGTGTGCTTGAAATCGGTAGTGAAACGGTTACCTGTTTATGCTCAGTGGGGACGACCCTGTACTATAGGCCTTTTATTTCCAGTTTAGTCTTAGTTTACCGCACAAGCGTGACGTGTCTGCTAACAGGTTCGGATTTTATCGTGATTTGGTGCATTTCTAATTCAAAATGGGCTGTGAAGGATTAAAACCAAAGCAACTCAAAAGCTAAGTGATTTTTTAATACACGTGAGCACTTAGCCTGCTCTCAGAAATGTTCAGTTGCGCATCATAAATCAGATACAAATATATATTTATTGCTTCGGCTTTTTCAGTCTTTTTCTGTATCTGAATTGTAATCCCGTCACTGCCGTTTTTGATAGTACGGCCAGAGCCATGAAGAAAATCATCATCAGAAGAACGCAGGTCTAGCCACAGTGCATACTTGTTTGTCAGGTATTCACCGATTCTTACATCATACAGATGCAGATCCTTGCATGCTATGTTTGCTGGTTTATCTCTAAGTCTCCCCCCTGCAAAATACTTTGTGATCTCGCCGTAGTGCTGGTATCCCATCATTCCCGACGCGAAGACTTGATTTGGGCATCCTTCGATTGTACAGGATAAATGTGTAATTTTCGGATTATAGAATTTTTCTGAATCTCGTTGGTATGGACTTCCTGGTTCAACAAACAACATAAGAATGCCTTTCAGTGACCTAGCAGGCGTGTTTAGGTTGATATTCCAAATCTGGTCGCTTTTGTTTTTATTAATTAAACTGTGTCTTATCACACGGTCATAATAAATTGGCAGTCTTGACTGGTACTGATTTTGTATGAGAGTAGCTAAATGAGTATGTGTGACAATCTCATATTCCAAGGAAATGTTAGAGATCTTGTATGATGCATTGAGATCCGTTGATTTGATAACTTTGGAGTAGTCATTAAAGATTAGTTTAAAACTCAGGCGGTCATTTAGTGCTCCTTGATAAAAAGGCAAATGCGCTGTTAGGATTTCAAACTCAAGTGGAATGCAAAACCTATTTCCATATGTTTCGGCCACAATAATGTCCTTGGCTTCTGTTGTTGTTTTATCTGATGCATTGATTCGAATTTTCATAATGCTATCTGACTGTATGCCTTGATAACTACGATCCTCTCGTTCTTCCCGTGTAAGCCACAAATCTTTGTAACAGTAGAACACATCGGAATCATCAAGATTAAACACTTCCTGTCCTTCAAGTTTAACTTTAATATTCTTAATAATTGCTCTGCCTAGGTTGTCAACTAGTGTTCTTTTGTCATCTGTGTCTGATGAAAGTTCTATATTAAATGCAAGGCGTGCAGTACCAGGAACAATAACGTCACTGGGACCTAGGTTAGGAAACTTGACAGTAAGAATTTGGTTCTGATCTATGGAGCTAGGATTGTTTGTGATGACAATTGATTGTCTAATGCCCTTAACACCAAGAGGCTCACGTAGTTTTCTGTATGGGTCTAACTTCGATCCATAGGACTGTGTCATTTTATTATGCAAAAATAAAAAAAAATTAATTAATAAAAACAATGGCAGCGGGAGGATTTAACCATGAAGATTTTGAAATAGATGACATGAATGACTATGATACTAGTGCAACAGATGTAACTGGAATGGGAAATACTTCTAGTATGTATCACGAACTGTTAAAAGACAAAGTGAACTCATTTTATGATAGTGTTGGTGACCGCCCAGATGAAATAGATCCTAATCAGTTTGAATATGAAAAAGGTCATTTATATTTAAACACTGTTGACAGAGGAAAAGTACAATTGACTAACAAAAGAGACCCTGGTAAGTTTAGAGCTTTAAGTACAATAAAAAATGAAGGTGGTGTTGGCGCCTTGCGTCAACTTGGTATTGGAGATAAACAGTTACCACCTCGTCTTGCTAGTGCTCTTCATGATGCGCAAACAAGGTTGCCAACTGGACAGGAAATTGAAATGACTGAAGTAACAAGACTGCCAGAATTAGCAAACACAGTAATACAAGAAACTTTATTTACTGAAGGGCAAATAAATGAGGCTATGAAAACAATTGGTGACTCTCCTTTGACAATGCGGGAGTTAGCGGGCTTTGATAAAACACTGCAGTCAATAAGAGGTGAGCTTGTAAATAATGTAGCCAAACTAGGGGAGCTTGATAATCACATTGAAAGAGAAAGAGAAAAATTAGCTAAAGCTGATGATGAGAATTATGACACAGAAATGAAAGAAAGAATACAACACAGATTAAATGATTTGCAGATAGAAAGATCAGCGCGACTAGAAGTGATTGAAATTGGGAAAGAAAAACTGAAAACACAGATCAACAGGATTAGAGAAACTATTCAGAAAATACTTCACGAAGACACAACTTTGGCTGAGAGATTGAAAGCACTTTTCAGAGAGCAGGGTATCACTATTGCAAGTTTAATTACTGCTCTTGGATTTATTATCAGTACTGTAGTGTTAGCTGTAACAGGTGGTGGTAGCAGTCCAGCTCCACCTGCCCCTCCAGCTCCTCCAGTTCCATCAGACCCAAAAGATTTACAGTCGTGGGTAAAAATACAGCTGTCTCATATATCAGACTTGCTTCAGAAATTAGCTGTAAAAGCAATGGCTGCTTTGCCTGGCATAATAGGGAGTGTTGTCAGTTGGCTGATAAGTACTGCAGCAAAGGTAGTAGGGTTTGTGGCAGAGCATGTATGGGTCTTTTTGGTGACAGTAGGAGGGTTAATCACAGGATATTTAATGAAACAGGTAAAGAAGTAAAACACCTAATCCCGTTAAGCCTATTACCAATGCTGTTCTCTCTGACTCATGTGTGTCAAGGGTTGGTGTTGGATCCGGGGCCAGGGCTGTTACTGTCTGTACAGGTACAGGTGATGATGTTACTGTGGCTGGTGTTGGTGTTATTAATGGTTTTAATGATTGTACATGCGTGGTTGTTGCTCCTAAGTTTACAGATTGATTAAGACCGAGTTTTTTACCAACACCTGCAACAATGATTTCGTTATTATAATTTGTGATTGTCCCCATTTGTAGTTGAAGGTCAGATGGTAACATGTATAACCCAATGCCAACTACAAAGTCAACTTTCGATCTCGCATATCTGAGAACATCTTGATAGTGTTGTATGCTTGATGGGAGATCAACAACTGAGTTAATTGAATCTTCCAGGTTTGCCAGAAACTGCTTTTGTGCTTCAAATTTCCCACTACCGTTTAAGATGTTTGATTTTGTTTGAGCTTGTGCTCCTAGAATACACCACACATATGTTCTGATAGACTCATTAATGCGTTCGACTCCTGCTTGAGTAAACCCGTCACTCCTGTCTAAGACAAATGTGGTCCAGGCATTAGACTGTTTCTGTTCAATTGAGCCTAACCAGACTTCAGATTTTGATGAGAATGAAGAGTAGGGAGGCCAGTAATCTTGAGGGTATTGTCTGTGACTCATAGCATAATACAATGTACCCATGCCTTTGTGATCATCAAGATTTTGTGTAAAGTCATACTTTGTACTGATGTTAAATTCATTACAGATGCGTTCAAATGCTTTCATATCCATGGGGTTGTTAAACTGATTAAAACTGGATTCAGTAGGCAGTGGTGTATGGAGTTCTGACAGTATTCTTCTAAGCTGGTAATACGTGTGGAAATGATAGACAGACTTAATCAGTTTGTTTGGGTGATTCAAATGGTCTGTAAAAGAAATGCCACAGCCTGTAGTTGAGCATAGTATAGCAAAGTTAAGTTGGTTTTGAAACATCTGTAGTGGGCTTGAGGACCACTCTCTTGCAGTTGCATCATCTGTTATTGGAGGGTTTAGGTAATGATCATAAGGGTTGGGTACTTTCACTTGAAATAAATCTGCTTCTGCCAAATCTATATCAAGCTGATTTAGCTGAATTATTTTCTGATCGTAAGTTGGTGCGACATTGTACTTGGCATTCACGTTAAATTGAAATGCGTTTATTGTGGTAATGGCTGGTGATTTAAATTCCATTGTTCTTTTTTATGTGATAATAAAAAATGTTTATAACCTTATCAAATATTGACACAAGCAAACCAGTGTGGTTAACTAATGGAATAGATAATCGTGATGGTAACAAGGCTGTAGCTATTCATGAAATGTTTTACACTGTAAAGTGGTTTAATGTAACAGATGATAAAAATTATTCTGTAAGTGGAACTCTCGATGGTTTAGAGAAGGGCGATATTTTACGATCTGGGTATTATGACTTTTGTACTTTAGCTGAATGGCTTCAAAATGAATTTAAAATTAAAGCAACTTTAAACCCAGCTAATTTACTTGTTACAACTGAATTTCCGAAAAGTGGTCAGTTTTCTTTATCAATTAGTCTTTTATTATTACTTGTTTTTTTAGGTAAAAAAATAACATATCCAGATGAAGATTGGACACCCTCAGACGGACGTCTACTATCACCAAAAAAAATTAAAAATAACTGGCAGATATCCTGTTTATTTGTCAGTACACACAGTGCTAAATGTTCATTTGAAAGAACTAAGCACTACTGATAATCTTCACAATGGAAAGCCTTCATCTTTGTTGAAATGTGTGTCGCCTGGAACTGCTGCTTATTGCGAAAATGTAGTTGTTAGATTTCCTAATTCTCAGTTTAAAAAATTGGGCTGCAGTTTCTTTGAATCATTGTGCTTATATGTAACTAATCAGGATGACAAACCAGTTGTAATGCATGATTTTTATGTTGTGTTGGAAGTGAAATAAATTTTATTTTTGCTAAAATAAAAAATGAGCGGTCTTGGTCCAAAGCCGAGAATTATTCCAGTTGCATGTCCATCAATAGAGTTGAAAGATTTGGCTGACGTGCAAGATTTTGATAAAGAAGGTGAGGTAGGAGAGGTGTACGGCCTTGAACTTGTTTCCATTGGATTGTACAAACGAAAGGTAATTGATGATGTAAAAGATGGCGCTGAGAGACAGTTTCCTAAACTTAGTCAACTTCGTGATGTTACTGTTCCTACTCCTGTAAGTAATGTGCTCTACAGCTTAAAACATGTGGGTAATAAGTGGGTAATTATTCCTACCCCTGGTCCGCTTGCACCTATTCCCATTGCATGGGATGTAAAGTTTGTTTTTATCAGTCCTTATGTTTATTTTACTGATGAAGGTGACTTAGTATTTAGAAAAGTTGTTAACTCTGAGCCAATGCTTGTAAGTCTTGTGCCAAGCTATTCCGAAACCAATAGCAGAGAAAAACTAAAACTTCAAGAGTATGGGAAACGAAGGTATTTTCTTACAAATAGAAAGGGTAAAACAGATACTTCTATTTCGTTCGTACCAGCAAATTTTACCATAGATAGAGAAGCGACAATAGTTTTTGAAATTCTCATGAGATCTGTGGAAGCTCTGAAAGAAGCAGATATCGCACAGGGAATCAAACTTATATGGGATAGCTCAGTAGCAGAGTCAACAAAGGTTGTTATTGCTATTAGAAAAATCAATACAGATTTTGAAATTTCGAGTAGTGTCCCTGCTGTTAAAGTAGTGATTGATAAAACAACTCTAGTTTATCTAAGTTTCATAAACCTGGAACACATAGATCTTGTTTCATTTATTACGCTAGCAAATTGTATACCTTTGAAGAGTTGCAAAATAAATTAGAAGATTAAATAAAATACAAAATATTTGCCATTAAAAAAATGCCACCACTGTATCCGCAAATACCGCCTGAGCCGCTTGATCCTATTGTTCCAGATAAAACATTACAGGCAGACTCATTCCGTTTAATGAATATTACAGAAGCATTGAAGTATTTGGAAGGAGAACAAGCAAAATACTCAAGGTGTAAACGACGTTACAAAACGGTTTTTAATTCTGTACACAACACATCAATGGCCGTTGGTGTGGTTTCAGCTGGATTATCTGTCACTGGTTTAGCTCTGTTTGCTACGGGAGTGGGAAGTGTCATAGGAATTGCTATTGAAGGTGTTGGCGCTGCCACAGGCCTGGCATGCTTTGGTATGGAAGCCCTTAACAAAAGATTTCATACAAAGTTGCAGAAGCATGAAGCCTTGAGTACACTCGCTGGAGCTAAGCTGAGCAGTATGAAACTTATTATCAGTAAGGCTTTAGATGATAATAAAATTGATGATCATGAATTTAAGAGAGTCCAGGATGATTTGGCCAATTACAAACAACAGAAATCTGAAATACAGAATAAGATGTATAGTCAACCCATGAATGTTGAAGAGCTAAAGCAATCTTTTTTAGAGGAAGGAAAAAAAATAAGGGTGGAAGAAACTATGAAAAAAAGTTCAAGGACTTTTAAGCAAGTAAAAATCAGTTTTGGTAATCGTTCATTAAATTTGTCATACTCTTCGCAAAGAGATGTCATGCCTTTTATGCCTGCTCATTTGATGCCATCAGCTCCACCACCAGAGTACTACTGAGAAAAAAGTTTTCTTGTTGTCCTTGTAACTTGAGAAATCTGTCCGAGTGTCTTATTGTCTGGAGTCAAGAACTTATAAGAACTTATGATAAGACATTTATAAGTTCTTATTTTAAGTCACTTATAAGAACTTGTGACAACTAACTTCAAAGTTAACGTCAAAGTTACTTGTAAGTTGTAGGTAACTTTGAAATTAGTTATCAAGTAAGATCACATTATTCTAGAAAGTTACATGAACAGTAACTTCATAAGTTATTCACAGGTCCAAGCAAAGCTGTGTTACTTTTTTTTATATTTTTCATTATAAAATGAACCAAGACGAATTACTTCTTCTAAGCGATATCTGCACTGTAGAGAACAAAGACTTAGACTCGAAAAAACAGCGTCTTCTCTCTGTAGTTGTTTCTGGAAAATCAAAAGCTTTCTTGGTAAACAATACATGACAGAAGACATAGAATCCCTCACCGCTGACGAGCTAATCAAACTTCATGCTAAATATGAAAATCACATTGCTTCACTAATGACACGTGATTTGAGTCGATCTCTTGTCTGCCTATACACAAAAGCTGTGAGTCACTTCCTGCCTGATGATAGTGACAGTTTATCACATGATCTAGAAAGCAACCCAATAGTTTCAAGTTCAATAGGCAAATTAGCATGCCTTATGTTTTACAAGTTTGGGAATTACCTTGCACCTGTGGTAACCTTGCTCGTTACTGGGAGTCATATCGATTTTTCTAAAATAAATTTTAAATTAGAAGAAAATGGACGAGACCCAGACGACTCCACATCAGAGTCCTGTCTTGACACAGGTTCAAACAGTGACTAAGGCTAAAATTCCAGGTCGAATAGAGGCGGGGAAAAAATTAGCTGAATATAACAGACAAAAAAATTACAGCTTCAGGCATTAACACAAAAGACTCATGTAACTGACACACCATCAACAGCACCAGTGTTACTACCGTCAGGACCAACACCCTCACACCCCCAACAAAGTGAGAGACAAACAATTGAGTCTAAACCTGAAACAACAAAATATATAGTTGCTGGATTTGTTCTCGGATTTGTTTACGTAGGTTACCAATTATACAAAAAATACAAACCAAACACTTGAACAGTGTCCAAAAAATCAAACACTCCAAAAATAAAAGAAGAAGTCTCCACATTACCAGCAGTGTCAAAACCTTTGGACCCATTTTACATGCAGTAAATAAATTTATTATTTTAATTTTTGTAGCATAAGTAAATGAGCGACACAAAGAACATAATGAACCTCGTCTATCACTCTGCAGTAATAAGTGGACTAACCGTTGCTTATTCTATGCTGGGGAAAAGTCTTCTCAAAATGAAATCGGCAGACTTGAGTAGATTAGACTTCGAAGACAGCGCTAAACTAGTAGCAGTTGTCACAGCATCGATTGCCACAAAAGACTTTCTCGTCAAGCAAGGAATTATTCCAGAAAATGTTTCTATGTAAATAAAAAATATGGCAACTATAGCTATTTTGATTGGTGGGGCCGTTGTTAATGCATTGGCTTTCAGTGGATCAAACTATCTCTTTTCAAAAATGGGTAGAGGAATCTGCAGAAGAAATGAAGCGTCACAATGAGGCATCTGAAAAACTGGCACAAGCTCAACAAGATTATGAGAAGCAAAGAATAGAAAAACTTGATTTCATCAATGAAAAACTCAGGCTTGAAGGTCATCACAGCATACATTTTCAAATGTCGATGACGCGATCAAAGAATATTTTCTTGTTACTGGCGAAGACATGACCATCCCACAACCAAAACTTAGCGACTATTACCAACCAAGCCCAGAACAAAGAAATGGAGAAATAATATTTGTTCTAGTAGGAATGACATTAGTATATTTTACAGGAGTTTTTATTGCTAGAAGAAATGATCGACGTCGGAGCTAAACTATCAAAAATATATTACTCCCCTATTGGCTACTGGAAAGGAAAAACTGCAATAGAAAAATTGCATACCGCTGTTGGTGGGGATGTCACACTCGAACAAATAAAACAGTGGCTACAAAAACAAGCAATTTGGCAAATATATCTTCCTGCTCCAAGAAAAATAACAAGACCTCATTTTGTAAACACTATCCCTAATGACACCCATCAAATGGATCTCCTGTTCCTACCACACGATACAATAAGAAAGAAACGATACAAGTATGCATTAACTGTTGTTGACATAGCTTCAAGGTATAAGGATGCCGAAACCATAACTGACAAGAATGCTAGTACAGTGGCCACTGTGTTAACAAAGATATATAGTCGTGGTCCTTTAAAATTTCCCAGGCTTGTGCAAGTCGATGATGGATCTGAATTTAAAGGCGCTGTTAATCAGTTATTTGCAAAACATGGAGTGCTAGTGCGGCGAGGCATACCGGACGTGCACAGATCACAGGCTATTGTTGAAAACTTTAACAAGCAATTATCGGAGAGACTTTTCAGCTATCAGTATTCTAAGGAACTCATGCATGACGCAAGTAACACTGAGTGGGATAAGAGATTACCATCTGTGATAAAAGCAATGAATAATGAAGGTCACCCTAAACCTGTTGATGCTATTAAATTGAAAACAATGCCATCAGGGTCAGAAATAAAAACAACACCTCCAGACACAAGCTTGTTTACAAAACAGGTAAGATATTTGTATCAACCTGATGAGGCCGAGAATGACGTCAGACGTAGGGCAACTGATCCAATATGGTCTACGTCCGTTCACAATATAAAAAAAAAAAATAGTTCCTGGTGCTAATGCATCGATTTATTATCTGTATGAGCCTGCGCCTCAGAGGGCATTTGTTAGAGAAGAATTACAAATTATTCCTCCAGACACTGTTACGCATTTTTAACCATTTCATCAACTAATTCATCGATTAGTTCATCAACCAGTTCATCAGCTATTTCTTCAGATAACTTAAGCGCATAATGCCCAGGTGCATAAGCCTTTTTCTTAGTGTAAAACACACGTTTTGTGTCCCCAACTGCAAGTGACTTTTTATGTGTTTGGATCATTTCAATATTGTGTCTATTTGACCTCAGTGTCTTGTTTGGATAATCCGACATCAGTTCTCCATCTAATACTTGCTTGTAATGTTCATGGCGAATGTCTTTATTTTTTATGGCTGTTTTTTTTTTATACCTTTGGCTTTTGACTGACTTCCCTTTTGGTGCAGTATAGAATACATTTTTTATCTCAGTCCAACGTACTCAACAATAGGCACTCCATTGAGTTCATCTTTAAATTTCCCAGGCACTTTCTTATTTTGTGTGCTAAACAGCGGGTGATCCTTAGGGTAATCAGACGTGTCATACATATGCAACTCTGTTTTCATGTCTTCATAAAAGTCTTCAGTAGGCACGTCTATGATCATAGAGTCGGTGTCAGTGTATAACAGGCGGCACTCAGGATACTTTGGTTTGAAGTAATCATAATAAAATTCAAGCATCAACAGTTTTGACAACTCAAGTATTGCCATACCAATGAATACTGGCTTGTCCAGTTTGACAATCTTTTTTTTGAGTGACACTGCATACAATGATGGATGAAACTCTTTGTACCCTGTGTACTGTGGCTTGCCTGTAAGCTTAATAGCACCTGATTCAGTTGTGACCAGTCTCACATCTTTGCGGTGATGAGGATTTTCCATTGTCTTACCAAAACAGGCATTGTTCATAAGCTTAAGAAGTCTTTGTCAAATGCAGTGTTGCCATCCCTCGCACGCAATGTTGTGTTCTTCATTATGTAATCTTTCATGAAAGCACTTTGCTCAAATTGAATGCCTCTGTGAACTTTCTTTAGTACTAACCCATGTCTGATGTAAAACTGTAACAAGCGATAGTGGCAAACGTAATTGAATTTGTCATTCAGATTTGGCACAAGTCTTCTTTTTTACCCGTCATACTCATTTTCTCAACAGCCAACGGATAATCATTGTGGTAATCATGTAGATGGTGTGGGTACTCCAGGTCTACTTCAAAGATCCAACCCTTTGCATCATTCCGGTCATGAGTCATAATATAGTTTGTTAACTGTGCACAGCTGTTCAAGGCCTCCCATTTAGTTTCGAGGCACGCGCGCGTGCCTGCGCTGTAAGATAAGGAGCCGCGCAGCGTGTCACCACTGTTAATACCGCCGGCTGGCAGCACAGAGCTGAGCGCAATCTGTTACGGCTGTGCAACTATAGTCGCGCTATTCTTGTCACTGTTTTACGCGAGCACGCTCTCTGTGTACATGCTCAGCGCTGACCGTGTGCCACACGGGATACATTTTAATGGTACCGGTCATTTACGGAGTGTTGTTTAAGCTGTACTGAATGTATCTTGTATTTAAGACATACACTTAAAAGCTAAGAAAATAAGCTTTCTGTAGACACTAGACATGCTTAGGAAAATGAAGATGAGCAATGCATGCAACGGACTAGAAGACAGGCAACCGGCGCGCAGTTTACCGTGAAGACAACGCAAATCTGTTGCAAATGACATGTCTTTCAACTGTTCTAACTCATGCAAAGTACTTTTGCGAAAATTATGGTTCAGGCCAGCGATCATCGTATACAGCCACTACGCTATGCACTACTCAAAATGTCAGATAGATTTACCTTGCAATCTCAGTGGGTCCTGAAATGGGATGATGTGTCATTGGTAATCCAGTGTTAGACAGACGGAAAGTTCTTGGGTTAACGTAATCTCCACACGTAGTTGATTTCGGAGGCAGTGAAAATGTTTCAAATAATTCACAGTTTATATGCAGGGTTAGTGGCAGTGTCAGTTGCACACTTTGTATAGGTGAAGTTGTCTTTAGCATTCCACTAAATCTTATAAAATGTAAAGAGCAATCCACTTTACTAACAAATCGGATGGGACACCCACAGTGAAAATAATAAACACTCTTAATGGTGATCAAATAGCTATTTTGATATGCGTAAATTAGATAAACACAGAACAGCCGGTGCAGGCTAAAATGTATCAGTCTCAAGACAATTTATTTCACAGAGAGACTGAGTCCTGCGTGTACTTGTTACCGGCGGCTCTCTACACATTTCTTTCAGGTGTTTGTCTTCTTCATCTGTACATACGTCAATACCATGAAAAGCAGAAAGATCGTCTACATAATCAACACACAGTTTAAAGTGTTAAAGTTCGTCTTTCCTTTGCCTTTTACTCGCTCTGCATGGCAAATCCTGCACAAACTACTCAATCGTTCCATGTGGTTTGAATAGGAATATTGTGTGTCAGACTCCATTCTAAAGGTGGGCGAAATACACTCACATGCTGGTCTATAAAACGTTCTATAAAAAATCACAGGTAAATCTATCCAGTAAAAGAAAAACACTTACTTGTAGCACTATGTTACACTAACACATATCACTCATTGAAAATCCAAACAAAAGTATTTTGAAAGCACAGTCAAGGTTTAAAGCCTGCACAAATTTGGCACTCTGCCCACATAAAATAGTAAGCATAAAGAAGGCCTACTATCAGGCGGTACCAGATGCCCATCGGAATGCGTGTAACTAGGTCAGCTCGCCACTTGATATGCTAGCGCGGCACTCCCTAACTAAATGTGTCGGTTTGTAGAAGAACTGAACAGCCGTGTGTGTTATGTCATACTGTGACAAATCATACAGACAAAAGTTTTTCAAGGGCAATAACTCACACATTGCGAATCCGTAAAGGTTATTAGCGTCAAGGTACGTAATGAATGACCTTGACCTTGAGGGGTCAAACCCAAGGTCATCAAGATATGTGTTGTTGGCTCTGGCATAATTGTTTGCAGCTATACTAATGCCTCCCCTCAATCCACGTTCCACCATTTCACCCATCGTATGATCCGACAACAGGTCTATAGATATCTTACTGGATTTCAAAAATGAATCCCATGTCATGCCAGGACTAGTTATGTAGCAAGCTGGGTCAAGACTGTAGTGTAACAAACCCTTTTCATGATAACTTTCAAATACGTCTGCAAGCAAGCAAACATCAGCTTTCAAGTACTGGTCATGGTAGTCACCAATTGTCTGACACCCTAGTTTACCCCATGCATCAAGTGCGTGTTTGTAATCAGAGTCAGAAATACCTTTGCCAGTTAGTGTAGAATAAAATTTCTCTTTTGGAGGCAGTCTCCTTTCTTCAAAAACAACCCATTGATCAATGTACTCATAGGGATAGACTCCTTTCTTGATTAACTCAGGCTCAAAATATTTACTTGTTGTTGGAAACTCAGTCAGTCCTTCTGCGAGACTAGCAAGCCCTAAGGACAAATGTTGCATGGAGTCATAAAATGCTAATTTGTTGTCCAGCCTAAAAGTCAAGTATTTTACAGTTGTCTGGGCAATACAACTAATGTTTTTTGTAAGACTCATCCACAGCCTGCATGATAATATGTGAATCATACCCTTTGAGATTGTGGAAAAAGATAGGCAGTTTGTATGCCTTGGGATCTATTTTTAATTTCAAGTTACAATCACCATGGGCAGCACCTCTGTAACGCCCAGTTATGTGGTCATGGTCATGAACTTTATCACCCTTCAGAAGTTGATCACAACCTCCTAAAGGTTGTTCACAAATCCAACACATCACTGCTGTATCAAAATTCTGTTTGTCTTCTTCTGTCATCACCAAAGGCATCTGACACTTTTCCAAATACTGTACTACCTGACTATACAGTTGTCTCATTTCTGCTAAAAACTCAGCTGCTGCATTTTCACCCCTGTAGATAACAGGTTCTGTATGCTGGCCGTCAGACCTAACAAGAATATGTCCGAAAGAACACACCACTTGATCACTCAATTTTACAGTCTTTGGTAATGATTCTGGAACAGGACCCTCGTATGGAACAACCAGTGATTCAAAATCAGAGTACACTACAAATGGCAGCTTTTGCTGATTAACATAGTTCTTGAAATATACCTTGCTACCAGGATCTGGATACCTAAGTATTGTTTGAATGTCATCAGCCGACCTACAGTGCTGGGTATGTTTATGTGCCACTTTTATAGAGGAGAACCTTTGTGAGCATCTTTTACATACTTCCTGTTTGCCATTGTGTTTTGATACATGGTTGTGAATTAGTCGTGACATACTCCTAATAATTGTGTAGTGAAAGTTATCACCTGAGCCAGAGCTTATTAGTAACATATCAACATGCTTATCTTCTGACTGACCGTAGGTTGGGGCAATTGGCGACACTCTAATTGGTTGTAACTTGTTCTCAGACTCATTATCCCATACATACACATTCACAGATATCCCAGGATTTAGTTTTTCAAACAGATCTATATCCTCCACCTTAACAGGAAAATCTATGCCACTGAAGTTGAGTTCATTTACAAATTTGGCATAGTTAGATACACGTTCAGGTTTTGTTTTTACAAAATGCAGTTTGGCAAGCACACACCACATGAAACAGAAATTATCTTTGTTCTGAACATTGACGACAGCCTTTTTGTCTGCAACCTCAGTTGGTAGGGGCAGCCATGATTTGCCTAAAATAGGATGATATCTTGACTGCTTCAGTTGTAGTTCATGTACACGGCCTTCATGCCAACCAGATCCCTGCATTTTTGCTCTGTCAATTGCTTCTAAAAAGTCAGGCAACAGTCTTTCTCTAAACACTTTTTCCAATTCCTCTTTTGAATTAACTGTGTGTTGTCTTGTCGAGATATATGAAACAATCACTTCACCACCTACCCTGGTAAATCCTATTTTCGCAACAATCTGAATCTTTACACTACCAGAAAGAAGATTATCTTGTATGACCAAAAAAGACCTTTCTATTGATTCATAAACACTGTAAGTGTTGGATATAGGCAAATCTGTTCTGTGAAACACGTTTCTTAAGCTTGACAAGCTTTGGGAATTGTCCGTCATTTTTATTTGTCCGACAAAATAATAAATAGAAAACATTACACCTTGTGTAATACCACTTTATTGACTGCAACACCTACAATAAACAGATTCAGTTCACATAGTTGTCTGAATATTTGCTCACACACTGACTCAAACCAGTGATCATCAACCTCAAAAGGTATGTGTCTAAGATCAACAGGCATGTACTCTACAAATGGTAACTCCTCAAATATTTCTAAAGTCATTTGATATGACACATAAATCATCTCCTGTGTTGATACTGGTGTTATGTCCGGTTGTTTGAAATCTGTTCTTAACTGATCAAAGTGCTGGATATAACTAAAGCAGTCTGTAACATCAATTGTGTTGAGCGTCATTTTTATTTGTCCGACAAAATAATAATATAAAAATATTACTGCTTGCGCTGTAGGTGTAATACCACTTTATTCACTGTAACGTCTTCAATATAATCATGTAGTTTACATAGTTGTCTGAATATGTGTTTACACAGTGCCTCAAACCAGTCGCAGTTAGCATCATTAACTCTAAAGCTATGTGTCCTAAGATCAACAGTCTCGTACTCATAACATGGAAAAGATTCAGAATACCCCAAAGTCACATTATATGCCATGCTTATCAGTGTCGGTGTTGAGAGTTTTATACTGAGCTCAAACGGCTTTTTAACATGCGTTTTAAAGTCATAAATGCACTCAACATCTTTGAAGCAGTCTGTGATATCAATGGTTTGTCTGTCTGTCATTTTTTAAAGACAAACCATAATGCTAAATTAATTCACTAATCCATACCCTGTGGGCTGATCTGTCTTTAAAATAAGCTTTAGATGCTTAGTCGATTTCAGTTTGTTTTTCACAATGTCTCGTTCGTGTTTGTTGGGGATGACATCGTTCTCTCTAAGACAGTCTTCAAAGCTGTCACGATCTTTACAGTAAAACAAACAGATAAACTTTAACTGCTCACGAAAATCTTTCAGTACAGCATTATATTTTTGAGTGAGAATCCATACACTAATGTTTGCATGTCTGCCACTGAAGGCCAGTTCTGCCAGTGTGTTTCTCTTCTTAACAATATCCTTATCTGCAGAGCAGTCATCGACTATGAACAGGGTTGGCTGTCCTTCAAATTGCTTGTAAAAATAATGCAGGTAGTCGTTCAGTTTTTTCTCAGGGTCAACTAAGTAAATGTTGCTGTCAGTCCAAATGAATGAACGGTTGTGATAAGCTTTGTTGTGTTTGACAGTAGGACAGAATATCACAATGTTTTCAAAATGATGAATGTATCTTGTTTGTAATAGATTAAGTACAAATACAGTTTTTCCACAGCCCGTGGCACCAACAAATAAGCCACAGTGTGGGTCGAGTGTCATTAAGTTCATTTTTAAAACACAATATATAAACTGTGTGTACAAAACACTATGCATGCCTATCTGGTCATGAAAGGGGTGGGTACATTCTAATAAATTCACCCACACACACACGGCAGGTGTTATATAATGACTACGCAAAAGCTTGGGCATGAAAGGTGTATTGTACAGGGTCGTCCCCACTGAGAATAAAAAGGTATCCGTTTCACTACCGATTTCAAGCACACCTTCCTGGTCATGAAAGGGACACAATCTAGTAAACTCACCCTACGGCAAGTGTTGTAATAATGACTACGCAAAAGCTTGTCTGGCTTGATTCTCTTCCTGCTCTGGCCCGGTTGCAAGGCAATAAACTCAATCACGTGATAGCTGGTGTCCCTGATCCGGTACTGACAGATACAGGCACCCGATTTCAGGCATGCCCATTCTCTTCTCGCATGATTTGTTGATCTAAAACACTCGTAAACAGGGTGCGTGTATAGTGACTTTGAATCACTGAGGTCTCTCACTGGGAGTAGATTATGGGTTTTGTCTTTCAATTTCAAATGCGTCGTAGGTTGGTCTGCCGGATGTGTGCTTGGAATGAAAACAACAACATATTTTTCTCCACACTTTGTCAGACGTCGAAACACAAAAACAAAAAAAAATTTCTCTATTCTACTACTAACTTTGCGTGTCCTAATTATTTAGGAATGACCTGGTGATCTATATTTGGAGAAAAACCTATTTTCAAGATTTGTCCCACATAAAAAGTTTGTCCTAGTGACATAGTGACATGAATTTGAAGCGTTGACACAGAACGGAATAATTTGGCCTGGTATGTTGTGTGTGCCTGTGTGGGGGGTGCCTGTGTGGAGGGTGGGGTGGGTGCCTTTGTGAAGTGTGAGTGTGTCGGGCTTTGTAGGGTGGGGTGGGGTGGGGTGTGGGGGTAGGGGGGTGGGTGTGTGTGTGTGGAGGGGGTATAGGGTAAAGGGTGGGTGGTGGGGTGGCGTGTACAGGATGTAGGGGAGTGTATAGGGTAAGGGGTGGATGGTGAGACGGCGTGTACAGGATGTGTGTGGGAGGGGGGGGAGGGGGGGTGTGTTCTAACCGTTTCAAGTCAATGACGCAGTTAAACACCGACATATAATATTACCTGGAGTGAATCGGCTACATTCTTCTGTGTAGTCGCAATTTCTCAGGAACGCCAACTGTGATAACGGGAGATTGGAAATTCTGGACAGTAACGTAATTACGTACGTAATTTACCCTGATTTAGAACTATCGATACGGCATTATTGATTTAGGAGTCGATGTACTCTCTCATTTGCACATCTCTGCTTCTCCCCCACGCCCACCTCGTTTACTTACGCTTCGTCTTTACTTCAACGCAGAAGTGTTGGCGTCCTAAGGACCATATGGCATGATAAATGAATGATAGACAAACAATGCATGCACACGCCAACCTTTATTCCCAGATAGAGCTCTCTTGCTGATCTCTGAAAGCACGTTTACGCTGTCAGTTTGGCTTCTTCGTGCACGCAAACTTCGTTCAGACTGAACGCATTAATTTGTGTATTTATGAATGTGCCTTTCCTTGATGTATCAACAGGAATTGAGAGTACTGTGAGTGTGCACAACCTTGACCCTGCGGTCTACTGTCATCAGACAATGAGAGACACCTCACCAATTCCTGACTTTGACTGCGAAGGAACATTGTCTGTCTCATCCAGTCTCAACCTAGCTGATGGCGAAAGGTTTTTAGTCTAATTAGGTCTTACTGTTTACATGCACCACAAAATAACCGTCATGTTCAGTCTGAAATGAAATGATATCAAGGTGATGAATTCATCTTTACTCAATGGATTTGGTTACCTGAAGCATGGTTTAACCCATTTAGCCCCGGGACCCTGCAGCAGGAGAAGGATTGATCTTGATAAGTCAAGGGTAGTGCCAGATGAGCTTGGCGCCTGAAGGCGCCACGCTCATCTGGCACTACCCTTGAATTATCATGATCAATCTATCTCGTACAACTGGTACATAGTCGTTAGACAACGCTTCCAAAAGTTTGGGAATTCGGCCTTGGGGTTAAGAGGGTTAATATGTTTAATGCGAAATGGTTACGGTACAATATGTATTGTGAAAATACGTTGAAATCCTTAATTTGATCTTGTATATGGGTGTCAAGTGAGGGCTGAGCGCCCTCCCCCCCCCCCCCCAACCACCACCACCACCACCCCGCCCCCTCCTTCACCCTCCCCCTCCCCACCCTTCCCCGTCCCCCCATTCCCACTCCTAACCCCGTCCCCACACCCGTTGCAAAGTCAATGCAACGGGGGACGCACTTTTCATCTAAAGTAATTCATTGGTGCGGTTGGGTGTTTAGGTGGTGGCGTATATACAACGTATCTGCTTGACCAGTTTCTAAACACTTACATTTACTTTTGGTGTATTTATTCCAGCTTTTGTTTGGATATGGAAGCACTTTCTGGCGGTTACTACAACCTGCATGACTCAGGCGCCGACAAGGGCCAGTACACCTTCACCAGGGTGTCTAAGAGGAAGCGAGTCTGTTTTGCCTACGACCACTCAAAGCCTATTCACTGTTCCCATCATGTGCCTCCATGTACCAGTCAGCCTTTACAGCTCTCCACCCGACTTACGCGCGTCCCAAAAGTTGAAGTGCACGTGGAGGGGTGGCTCGACCCCATTCCACTTGGCGGCACATCACAATCGGCGTCCAAGATCGACAAATACATTTTGGAAGTTCATGAAGTTGATGTCAGCGGGTCCACGCTAACTGTCAATGTATGATATACAGTATATAATTATAACAACTTTTATTTACCTGTTAACCCATTCAGCCCTGACGCACTACAGCAGGAGATGGGTCGACCATGATAATTCAAGGGTAGTGTCAGATTAGCCAAGCTAATCTGGCACTGCCCTTGAATTATCATGGTCGATCCATTTCCTGCAACTGGTGCATAGTCATTAGATGACGCCTCCAAAATTTGGGAAATACGGCCGTCGGGTTGAATGAGTTAAACCCTTTGCAACTACTGATTACGAATTGCGCATCTGAAACGACTGCACACTGGCCGACATTGATGCGAAGATCACAGATGTGAATGTGACCAAAACAGGCGTACAGAACATAGGACTAACAACAGACCCTCATGAGCCCCCTCGACTGCGGGTGCTCTTGAGGGTTTATTCTATTGCAGATGGATCGCGTTTGCCTTGTCCCGGCAGTTAAGGAGATAATGTAAAATTTGAACTGTTACGATGACTTATTATGGTTCTACTTTGGCTGTAAACTACAACTTACAAATTGTAGTTTTGGCTGTAGTACGTATACGTCTATCTCTTGGCTATCTTGATATAATTATGATATTCGTTCTCCTCAATACACTTTCCAGGCCAAAAACGTCACTGCCAAACTTGTCAAATGAGTATATAACCAACAAATTAACCAGCACAGAAAGAAACAAGCTTAAGAAATACTTCGACACATCATTTCGTTTTAGTTTGCCTTTAAAAGCGTCTTTCGTTCTCTGTGGTTTCTTTCTTCGTTTCAAGGACGAAGCAAAGACTAACCACACCATTGAGTGGAGCGTGCAGGAACTGACAGCTACCGGACCGTTTGACAAAACAGTGACGTTGCCAGAAGAGGGCACTGCTCGTCTGTACGCCATCATTCTCGAGGTCCACGACCGCGCAGGCAATGTTGCTTACGCTCGACGCCTTGTTCTTTATGACAACTCGTCATCCATAGAACTGATGCACTCTGCGTCTGTACATGTTTTGACGGCGGAGCCAAGGTACAAATGTCATCCCCAGGCGACCCACTCGGGGAGTACGCCACAAGTACACTTCAGGTCAAATGAGATTCATTGCATTTCATTTTAACAGAAGTGTACTTGTGGCGCAAATCTACTCTACGAGTGGGTCTATTTGGTGAGTACTCCATCAAACGGGTTATTTTGTTGACCCCTTCAGTGTTGGAGACTACAACTTATATATTTGAAATCAATTTTACAACGCCCGATAACCCCAGCTGGCCAAGGGACATGTAAATGGGTCAATCCAAATGTACAGATCGTCATAAGCATCCGCATAGAGGTAGCTTATGAGCGTTTGTTCCTCTTGCAGGTTAGCTGTGTTTGCTTTTCCCTGACAGTGAAAGGGTTATAACTGCTACTACTCAAGAAACAACTGGGACGTGGCGAGCAAACGTGTTTCTCCTAAAGCAAGATGATATTCATACTAAGTGTGAGAATATAAGCCTCAAATACATTTTGGCCAAACGAGAAAAGAGTTTCAGATGCTACTGCAAAAATTTCATATTCTATGAAGTACATGCATACCCTCTTGATTTAGAATTTGCAGTAATCTATTTTAATTCCACTTTTAGGTCGGGTTTCCGATGGCAAACGAACGTCACCACTGATATCTGCGTGGACTGGAAAGACCGATTCTATAACAGTGAGCTGTACCACAACAACTTTCTCCAGCCAGTCAACCCGGACACAGGGCGCGAAATAGAACAACAGTACGACCAGCAGTCTGGCATACTGCCTATCTCTGGAACGGATAACGTCCATGGGGTCACTAAATTTGAGGTGATGAAAACATTTACATCAGCTGGACAGGTCTTGCGAAAGACAAAGAAAGATGGCTGGTTTGATACTGCTGCTGTTGTTCTTTTTTAGTTCTTGTTGTTGTGTTAAAAAGGAGAAAATAATGCAGCTGTAGAGCTACCTTTTCTGTAAATATTTTTATTCTTTTAAAATGTAGGTATTAAAACTCGGGGTTTTTTTCGTATTTCAACATTACTGAAAATAATTCTTACCTTAAACTCATTCGAGACGTGCCGCCTCCGGATACGCGGCTTACGTATCGAATGAGTTAATGTTTAGATTGTGGTTCGAAATAATCGGGAGTCTGTTTGCCTGTAAAAGTAAATGGATACGCGGCACGTCTCGAATGAGTTAATGTTTAGTATTATGGTTCGAAATAATCGGGAGTCTGTTTGCCTGTAAAAGTAAATGGATTCTTCAGTATGCAAAATTCGTAAATAAAAACTATGACATATTTTTTCCAGATGGCCTGGGCGTGCGACCACGGACCACGGTCAGTGTTGTTACCGGTCCATGACGTCTTCTCTCAGACCACTTGTGTTTACAACGAAACTCTGCTGGACGGTCAGACGTACGAGATCTGGATCCGGGGGACTGATATCATGGATAATTTCAGGGTAATCCATCTTCACTGTATTCCTGAAAATGTGTTCTCTCTCGAGACTTGCCGCACACGAATACGCGGCATGGCCGCGTATCCCTGGTTAATGTATCGTGTATAGTTATGTATACATGGATGAATGAAATGGATACATTTTACCGTCCCTCGCACAGGTTTTAGCGTTGCCGTGCATTTTGCGTCTGGCAGCTTTGTTCGTGCACGAGTGCGTTAGATGCTTTGCATACTGGTATTAATACTTTGCATACTGGTATTACTGCTTGCAACACTTTAACTCATTCAGCCCCGACACACCGCAGCAAAACATGGATCAAGCATGATAGTTCAAGGGTGGTGCCAGAACAGCTTGGCGCCCATAGGCGCCAAGCTCTTCTGGCACCACCCTTGAACTATTATGCTCGATCTGTCTCTGGAATTGTAATGTAATCCTTCAGAGGGCAACTTCAAAATTTGGTGATTTCGGTCCTGCGGCAGAATGTTTTAAAAAGGAGAGCATACGAGTGAAGTGAAATAATGATAGCATATCTAATTAATTTATACTTGTTTCGTTTCTATGTCAGAACCGTGTATTCTGATAGAAGTTTTATATTAACACTGGACACACGCACGGTTAATCTATTTGGGGTCCAGGAGGACAGCGTACGAGTGAGCATCGATAACACGGAACCCATCGTCAGTATAGTGGGATTGCGCGGCAGGTACGAAAGAGACGGGCTGTACGTGCACAACACTACGGACCTGTCCACCATGTTGCTACGTGTTCATGCAGACGACCCTCACAGCGGCCTTGAGAAGCTACAGTGGACGCTAGGGACGCGTGACATGGATGATGACGTAGGAATGGGAGCTGTTGGAATCAACAGGCTAGAAAATGGCGTAAGCTGCAATTGTGTTTGGGGTGGTTGTTTTGTTTTTCCTTGTTTTTTTTTTTTTTTTTTTTTTTCGTTGTTTATTTTTAAATATCAAGTACAAACCTGTTTCCAGCTTGGGGATTCTAAAACCACATATGTAGGATAACTTGATTTTACCATCATTATATGCTGCCATCGACTACAACAAAAATGACAGAAAAAAAGTGTTAAAGGTCCACTACCGCCGTAACTATTCAAAGATACATTTCTGTAACATTTGGTTACGAAACTCTACACACAGATCTAGTTATGCTTCATTTAGACACAGGAGAATTCAGTTCAGCGAATGTCCTCTGTATATCAAGTAACCTGACAATGACTCCATTCTGTTCTAAAAATACAACGCTTTTAGTATGAGAAACGTCTAAAAACAGATTGACACTCTAACGGCAGCGCAGAATTAATAAGTGCTATTACGCGTGCGCTTTTGCTTTGTGTCCCAACTGCTGTTAAAGTTTATTAGGTGTGTCGACAAGGCATAACAAACACAAATGGTTCTCCAGCGTGTCTTCAGATTTATGTGTAATGGTACTTTGATGCACTGTGTGCAATTGGAAACAAGAAGCAGTGCAATAAACTGAAATGTTGATCGCTTTTGCTCCAGTGTTTGCTGAATACAATCAGTTTTTAACTCAAATAGATTAAAAACGCCTCCCACCGAAAAGTTTATAAGTGTACTGTTTCTGTCTAGACTGACTGCCAAGGACAAAGCGACTGCTACTGTCCGTCTGTGGGGGTGTGCGAGATCCACCTATACATCGTTCGTTTCACCAACCTCGTCCACAGCAACAGCCACAAGGGTGACCACCACCGTCATTACTACATCACTATCACGGTTACCAACCACGCAAGTCTCCAGACCAGAGTTCAGTTTCAAATTCTCGTTGACGATTCTCCACCCAGCGTAGGCCTAGTTCTAGAGGTGCGTTTGTTTGTTTGTTTGTTTGTTTGTTTGTTTGTTTGTTTGTTTGTTTGTTTGTTTGTTCAACCAGCGGGTTGGATTTTTTTGTTTTTATTGATGGAACATAGAAAATAACACACAGTTTGCAAGAGGCATAGATCCTCATGAGCCCCCGCAATTATTACGGGGGCTCATGGGGATATATACCTCTTGCCGGACTCTCATTCGAATCCGTATCAGTAAACCCGCGATGACTTTCGACATCATTTTCCAGACACTGGTCGTAAAATTGGCTAAACGCATCGCATTATCGTCTCATTTAAAGGCCAAAGGTTTTATTTATAGTGGAGACAGGTGTTGAATTGTCGTTCTGTGTTAAATATCATCTTGAATTTATTTAGAAAAAAAGTTAACCGAAAAAAATCTTTCGTCGGAATAGTTCGATTGTTTTTACTCTCCAGGGTCTGGGTGATGACGACAAAGCCGAGATGGACTTTACCAGTAGTCGAGTGGTGCACGTGCGCTGGCATGGTTTCCTTGACCACGAGAGCGGGGTGCTGATGTACCGAGTCGCAGTGGGTCCACATTGTCTCTCCATTGCTGAGATGGACGTGGCCCACAATGCCACAGATGTAGAAAACGGATTGATGACGGCGTCACTCGAGTTTCCAAAGGAAGGTAAACAAATATGAATTATGGAAAAGGCCACGTGTGAACGAGATGTTTACTTTATCTGTAACTTGCTACTATTTCCCGCAAGCAAGACACAAACACATAAACACACACAACCGCGCGTGCGCTTACTTTTACACAAAATTATCAGATTTTGAGGATTGTTTGCCTTTCTCCCTCTGCTAGGTCACTACGTCACCAGCGTGGTCGCCTACAACGGAGCTATGGAGCCATCAGGTGTGGTGTGTTCCGACGGCATCACTTACGACATCACACCGCCACGTCTACTGAACTTGTCCCTCACTCACGCCCGCACCGTGCACTACGTCGCCTGCACGCATCCCGACCAGCCATGGTTAGTCAACACCAATATGACCCGAGTCCGACTACCAAGGACAGGAGATTGTCTCAAACACTGTTCCCAAACCTCTTTCGCCGTGGATGCTGAGTATCTACCTATATCCTCCAACCATACGATTGAAGCCGAGGTGTCTAACGATTTTTGCCGAAGATTGCCAACGATGAACGAAGATTCACCGATCATGCTGCCTTCCGATTACGTCAAGCTGTCGTGGGCGGCGACAGACAGAGAGAGCGAGATGGAAGACTATTACATTGGGTTAGGGAGAGACAAAACCACGGCCCCCGCCCCCGACCTCCTCCCATTCACTTCCACGTACGGTCATCCCTTTTACCACGCGCGTCACTCGGGGCTGGGTCACGGTGACCTGTTCTACATATTCCTTCGGGCGGTTAGCAAATCCGGACTGGACGTGCAGGTCACACTCGGACCCATCATCATTGATGTTACGCCGCCTGACGTGACACAACCACTGACAGTTCGAGTGGAAGGGGACTACATTATCGCTTCCTGGAACGAGAGCACTTTCGTGGATCCTGAACAACCTGCTGGGATGGACCTTGACATCACATTCCGCATAGGTTTGTAAACATAAGTCAAATCAGAATCGGCTTAGTTTAATTTATCTTCAGATTTGCAATTCTTTACTCCACAAATTATGTGGGGATAAACGTGTAATCCGAAAACACTGACCATTTAACTCATTCAGCCCCGACACACCACAGCAAGAAACGAAACGAGCATGATAGTTCAACGGTTGTGCCGGAATAGCTTGGCGCCCGTAGGCGCCAAGCTATTCTGGCATAACCCTTGATCTGTCATGCTCGCTAGAATTGTAATACAGCTCTTCAGAGGGCAATTTCAAAATTTGGGGATTTCGATCCTGAGATAGAATATGTTAATGCGAGACGAACAAGCAAAAGGTCTACTTTTCCTTTTTTTTTAAATGGTCACCTTCTTTTCATCTAATGATAAATGTACCCAAAAAAAATACTGATCAGAATTTATCGCGATTTTGCTAGGTCAGGTGTGCTCATAAATCCTCTCTTCTGTTTTCAGGATACGGGAACATCATTATTACGTCATTCCTATCTGTGATAAATTCATCCTATTCCAAGTGTGCAAAAGATAACATTAACGTCACCGGATGTGCAGTTTATCCGATCAGCAACCTCTATCCACATGACACTGAAGCTGGACGCTCATTCTTCTTCCAACTGCACGTCACGAATGCAGCGGGTCATATGACCACCGTGAATACGTCATCAGTACGTCTTCCGGCACACCTGCCCCCGAGCTATGCAGTTATCATCGACGTTATCAAATCCCAGATATCAGTCTCTGGCAGTTTTGTCCCCATTCCTGAGGACATTGATGCGATTGTTCAACGTGATGAGATCTGCATCGCCTGGCACGGTCTTTCTCGTGAGGATCAAGTCAGCATTGAAGTTGGAATCGGAACATCTCCAACAGAGGACGACTTGCTACCTTTCAACCATGTTGAGAACCAAAATCCTGCCTGCATCGATGCCCACTCCCTTCCCGTGTATACTAAGTTGTATTCGGTTGTCAGGGCAACCAGTCCAGGAGGGGCCACAGTCTTCTCTTCCGACGGGTTCCGCATGCTTCCTCTGAACGATACTCAAAACGGACTTCATGTTTTCAACGGCAAAGGGTGCGCCATTACAGACATCGTAGGTGCTCGGATAATCGTTCCTGGCGTTGATACAATCAATCTAACTGCCATAACCAACGTAAGCATTCAAGCTGGAGACACTGTGTTCGTAAGGTTCACGCCATTTGTCCAGCGCGTTGATTTTCCTGACACAGTCCTGCTCCAGACCACACTTACTGGCTACCAGCTCATCTCCAGTTCTTCCTCTCTGACAGCGGCACTGCCCAAGCCCATCACCACAAACACAAGTGTTGAGGTCATGACTTGTCTCAAGGACGCCGCAATGTTGCCTCTAACTCATGAGCACGTGAGAGTAACTTGGGAGTTAACTGGACCCTGGGCGTCTTTTGCTAAACGTCTGAAAGTTGACGTCACTGATAAAACCTGCATGGACGCGTCACAGATAAACAATGTCAAAACTCAGTACTGTCTTCTTGATGAAACTATTGCTAGTCCTACCAAAACAGAGGCACATCTTCCTGCAGACAACGTTATCCAATACCACAATTACATCGCTAGCGTCGCTGTCTGCCTGGACGACTCCTGTCTTTCCGCTGTGAAATCTTCTCCCGTGACATTTATCACCACTCTTTCATCTGTCGTTTTCAACAGCGCCACAATTCTCGCTCAGTCCTCTGAAGACGTGGAGGTGGAAATGTCTGCTGAAGTTGACCGGTATCATAGTGATGTTGGAGTCGCCTCGCCGTGTGTGTTTCGATGGGCTGTGGCAAGAGACAGCGACGGTGCCCTGCCCATAACAGACTGGAGCGTCGGACAATCTGCGTCGGGTAGCAACATAACGGTAAAGACGCCAGCAGTGTGTCAGATCCGTAAATATATTTGCAGACAGATCTGCTGACTAAATCTCTGCACGACAGCACCATCGGTAGACCGATGCTCAGTTCCTTAAGAATGTGTAGGTAAATTTCCGTGTAAGGTATGAAAAACCTCGGTTGCAAAAATGTGTTATAATTCATCTGCTAATACGAGAATGCTGAAAGGCAACCTTTTATTACATCATATGAACTCAGTGTTTCTGCCACATCACCCACAAACCAAGAAGGTGGGGCAAGTACTGGAAGAAACTGCATACGTACCAAGGGAAATTACTCAGCGCTGGACAAACAAACGGTGTAACCGTTTGTCCGTCCAGTCCTGAATAATTCCCCATTGAACGTGCACGCTTCCACATCTGTCCTCATCAATGCCAGATGGCACTGTTAATGATGTTATTTATAACTTTTCAGGTCCATGAGAGAGCGAACTACACCGGAAGCGGCCAAGGGACACTATACGCTTGTCTGATGCCCCTGTATCCATGGAACCACTATAGTCCGACGTGTCACAAGTTAGTCCGCCCAGGCAGTGTCACGCAATTACGTCCGTGGCACGTAATTGAACTATCACACAGTGTATACCGCGAGAAGGACTTTCAACCGTATCTTGGTAGTCGTCAGTTAGGGGATAGACTGCACGAACTGTACGACCTTGACCTAGACTTCGCGCAAAGTGACGTCATGCTATCTGCCGTGGTGACCTACAGTGAGGGAAGGAACGTCACGTGGTTCCTGATGATTAATCAGCACGTTCCAGATGAAGGGGACTGCGCTGAAGATGCGGAATGTGTGACCTCACTTAGCAACAAGAAAGGTACTGTTGTATTCCCAAGGGCCGACTCCAAGCTGCAAGACGGCCATATGTACTTTATCTGTGCGCGCCTGGAAAACTCCGCCCCCTTTCACACCGCCACATCTGAGGTTTGTGGAGACGGTGTGGTCATCGACGATACTCCACCTGTCAGTGGCCTCGTTACCATTGGAAACGCTCGATCCGGGTACCTAGCCGACAATAGTCACGTGACGGTTACTTGGTCAGGATTCTCTGACGTGGAGAGAATAGTTTCCTCTCTTACGGACGACGTCACGTTGAGCTACTACGTTGCGCTGGGTATGTCTTCATTATCAATTATTTGGAGCATTTATTATTTAATGGTTCTGTAAGATAGGCATCTCCTAGGTGTACATATTTTACAAGATGGTCTATGAGCTGTAGGACTGCAAGCTGCAGCTTTAAAAATCGGATTTTTGTGCAATACCTGAACTCTGCATTTCACTTTAGTATTTTAGCAGACGTTGTCCGGAAATCAGTAGTTCACAATTGCAAGAGTTTCGACGAAAACAGAGGATTAAAAGCCCGGACAAACATGCGATATCGCATGTTTGTCCGGGCTTTTAATTCACTGTTTTCGTCAAAACAAGAGCAATTTGCACCTACTTCTTATTTTCGGGAATCGTCTATTACCACTCCATCGATTCAAAGAGGGTGGGGACTAATCTGTAACAGGTGAAACGCTAATGAGCCTGCTTCTTGCAAAC
The DNA here is from genome assembly GCA_036245525.1 of Semisulcospira habei. Classification (NCBI taxonomy): domain Eukaryota; kingdom Metazoa; phylum Mollusca; class Gastropoda; family Semisulcospiridae; genus Semisulcospira; species Semisulcospira habei. The sequence continues at coordinate 223,844,858 of BTPG01000001.1, read as the reverse complement.
AGCGGAAGTTCCATGTCATGTGATCTACCATTTTATGCTCGTGAGGTCAAACATTTACCCATGTGTCCAGCAGCACAATGTACTTTGTGTTATCTTGAGCTATTTTGAGTTGTGTTTATTCGAAGTCGTGCAGACGTTTTGAATATTTGGGCACTGTTGCCCAGTCACTCCAAACCCCTCATTCACCCCCCACCCCCCTCCTCTCTCCTCGCCCAAGTGCAAAGTGACGGTGAAGTGCGCTCACTTCACCGAGCTTTGGCACTTCGAAATAGGTAAGTGGGATGGGGAGAGAGATACGAAACGAGGTGGTATTGTTCTGGCCCCTAGGGAGCTACCCAGGCGGAGAAGACCTGTCTCAGTTTGTATCAGTTGGACAAAGAACATCGTGGACATTTCAGCATCTCAACATCACTACTGGCGTCAGCTGCATCGCTACAGTGAGAGGTACGTGATTTTGTTTCATATGACATGATGGATTTTTTTTTAATGTATACAAATGCCATTGACGTTAACTTGTATGTCCAATTCTTTCTTGTTTATTCTTTCATATTGCCTATGCTATGCTCCATCCTTTGTTTGATAATTTGTTTGGTCTTTGATCCTTTTGGTCCTAGATTATTTTACTGGTTTGATTGGTATGATATTAAATGGAACAAAATTCATCAACTGATTGATGGCTTGATTATCTGTGACTGATTTTTTTCTAGTAGCCCGAACACGTTTGCTTCCACAAACCAGATCACTTCATTTTTGTTCATTTTTATTTTCGTGGTTCAAGCCGAAGATCGTACGGGTCACGTGACTGAGGTGTGGTCGGAGTCCGTCATCATCGACAACACGCCCCCTACAATAGGTCACGTGGCGGCAGGCACGGTCACTCGAGAAAACTATGTGGCCGGCCCAGAGTTACCTGTGCGTTGGGAGGGAATAGAAGACATGGAGAGCGGGATAACGTTAATGGAGGTAACATGTACACGCGTATAATGAGTTTATGGTAGGACATACATGTATTTTCTTTTTTTCTAAAACAATGTTTAATGTGATGCATAGTGCATGACACTGACGTTTTAGCAATCAGTGATATGGTGCAAAATCATTGTCGCCTGTTTATGAGTACACTTTCTTTTAAAGAGGTATCCCATAATTAAATCATATGTTCTTAACCCTTTTCATCCTGATACACCCATTTCTTGAAATAAATTTGACTATGATAGCCTGAGGCGCCAAGCTATTCTGGCACCACCCTTGAACTAAAATGCTTAATCTATCTCCTAATCTGTAATATAGCCTTCATAGGACAATAAGCATTTTTTTAATCAGCCTCAGGATGTAATGGGTTAAATGAAACCGCCTTGAATGGCCTTAGTTTCCTGTTAATAATAATAATAATAATAATAATAATAATAATAATAATAATAAAGGAGATTTGTTAAGCGCTTATTCTAAAAGTAGCTCTAAGCGCTGATACAATGAAAAGGCTAACAACTAACACGCACACACACACACACACACACACACACACACACACACACACACACACACAACATACGCACACACGCGCACACACACATACACACACACACACACTTGACCGTGGTGATGAATTGTGCATAGCTGGGGAAATGAGCTAGTGAAAGGCAGCGTTGTAGAGGTGGGTTTTGAGAAGTGATTTAAATGAGGAGAGCGTTTGACAGTTACGGACCGGGGCGTGGAGGCTGTTCCAAGTGGCGGGGCTAAGATGGGAGAAGGCACGACCGTGGGCCACGTGTTTTACATTTGAAATTTGGAAGGCGAAATTTACGTGTGTTAGAGGAAGAGCGGAGGGTGCGAGATGGAGTATTCAAATGCAGTAAGTCAGAGATATAAGCAGGAGAAGTCAGGTTGATAGAGTTGAAGCACATGCAGGACAGTTTATACAGAATGCCTTCTTGTACGGGCAGCCAATGGAATTTTTCAAGGGCGGGGCGGATATGTTCACGCTTACGCACGCGCAGAACTAAACGGGCAGCACTGTTTTGCACTCTCTGCAGTTTGTCTAGCTGGGTTTTAGGCAGGCCGAAAAGGAGGGAATTACAGTAGTCTAACCGTGATAAAACAAAAGAGGAGACAAGGATTGCAGTTGCTTCGGGCGTCAGATACTGTCTAACACTGCTAATGCGCCGAAGTTCAAAAAAAGCTGATCTGCACATATGACTAACATACTTATCCATTTTGAGGTCTCTGCCAATGAAAACACCAAGGTTTTTGACACTGTCACAGAAAGTGATTTGATTTTGACAGACAGAGATGAGACTGGGAAGACAGGACAACTGCAAAGGACGCACACCAGCTGTGATAAACATGGACTCTGTTTTACCATCATTTAGCTGGAGTTTATTTCTAATCATCCAGTCTTTAACTTCTGTCAGACAGTTTTCCATGTTGGAAATTAAACGACCAGCTTCAGGGACGGGATCGGAATCGTGCAACTGTGTGTCATCAGCGAACATATGATGTCTAACAGAATACTTTGAAAAATTAGTAGCGAACGGCTGCATATACAGAATGAAGAAAATCGGCCCAAGCACAGAACCTTGGGGCACTCCCAAAAGTAGTGGGGCTGGGGCTGGGGCAGAGTGACAGCCGTTGAAAGAGACAACTAGACGCCGGTTCGTGAGGTATGACTCCATCCAGAGTAAAGAACGGTCAGAGAAGCTATAGTCAAAGTGAAGACGAGACAGAAGAATGGAGTGATCGATAGTATCGAAGGCTGCGGACAGGTCAAGGAGAATCAGGACAGACAGCTCATTATTATCCGCAGCGCAAAGGAGATCGTTTAAGTTTATAATCAGGGCAGTTTCAGTGGAGCAGCCAGGTAAGTATGCAGACTGGAAGGGATGTAGGGAATAATTTTTTGGAGGTACTTCAACATCTGAGATAAAACAACCTTCTCGAGGATTTAAAAAATAAAGGGAAAGGTGGAGATAGGTCTGTAATTTTGCAGTACATTAGGATCGAGGTTTGTTTTTTTCAGCATGGTCTAACTAAGGCCGTCTTGAACTCGTCCGGGAATACACCAGTGGACAGAGACACATTAATGATGTGGGTTATAGGGCCAATCAACAGATCAATGTTTTAGTACAGAAGAGGCGTGTGTATGGGATCTCTTTCGCGTGTCTTTGGAGGCGTCCTTTTTTAACATGTCGAGAATAGTCGCCTCTGTAACTGGCTCAAAACATGCGAAAGAGGTCTGATGTTCTGTTTTAATTCCTAAAAACTACTACTACCATTTTAAACACCTGAAAGATGATGTACCTGTACTTATAGAGTCAAAATCATTTTGTTTCTGTTCCCCCCCCCCCACTTTGGTACCGGTCTCAGGCCACTTTACAAATTTCAAATACAAGCGATCAAAAATCTCTGTAACTTCAGTAGCTGACTGGCCCTTCGTTTGTCTTGTACTGTGTTTGTCTTAAATGGCGTAAATCCGTGTCTGTTTCGTGAGTGTGTGTGTTGGGTTTCAGGCGCGGCGCTTTGAGTCGATTTCCCCAAAAATTGAGAAAAAGCGCCTATATAATAACGGTATTATTATTATTATTATTATAACTTGCTCATCACATAAGACAGGGAAACACTACTGTCATTAGTTATGAGCTTATAAAAATCATTGTTGTTTTCGTCAGGTTGCTGTCAGCACACAGGGAGGTCAAGACGATGTCATACCATTTGCACATTGCTATGGCAACGAAGCAGAGATAACGGACACATCTGCTCTTCTGGATGGTCATTTTTACATCGTGCTACTCAAGGTTAGATGGACAGGCAGATAGATACTATCAACTTTCAAACTTTCCCCAAAAAAGTTAAAAGAACAGACAACGTATCTTTCAATGTTTGACTGCCATTGAAAATTGCGTAGCGCAGATTTAGATATGTCTGTGCCAAATGCAGTTTTCAATGAAACTGTCAGATCTTGACATTTTTTCATTGAAAACGCATATCACAGACCAATAAGTCCACTCTATGTAATTTTAAATTAAATTTTATATTATTAACTCACTCTGCCCACGAAACACGACAGTAAGATATGCATCGACTACGATAGTTCAAGGGTGGTGCCAGAAGAGATTGGCGCCCATGGGCGCCAAGCTTTTCTTGCGCCACCCTTGAAATATCATGGTCAATCTATCTCCTGAATTGTAATACAGTCTTTAGATGACAATTCCAAAATGTTGTCGATTTCGGCCTCGGGGTACAATGGGTTAATTTGTGTATATATGTTAGTTTGCAGTGTAAATAACAAGCATGCAATCACTCTTTTTCTTCAAGACATTTTGTCTTTGTGAATCTTAGGTGACTAACGGCGCAGGCTTAACAACTCTGATGTCATCCAATCCTTTCGTCGTGGACGGCTCACCGCCCGGACATGGACTTATCTGGAACAGCGCACCTAACACTACGGTACGCACACACTTCTGAGTAGTTATTGGTTGGTTGGTTGCTTGCTTGGTCAGTTGGTTGGTTATCTGGCTGATTCATTAGGAGTTGTGCTACTGATAGAAGGTGTTTTTCTTAACTCATTCGAGGCGTGCCGCCTCCGGATACGCGGCATAAGCTGCCTTTCCGGAGGTGGCATGTCTCGAATGAGTTAAGAGTTTTGCTTTGTTTGGAGGTTTGGTTAACTTGTAACAGATTGACTGTATGTTTATTTGTCATTTTATCGGCTAACTCGCGTTGTAGCTCTTTGCCTACGGATCTTAACTTCAGCAGCCACCAGAGTACTTCTCCTAAAACGCTTTCGGCGGCGAGATCCGCCCAGCCAAGGTTCGCTTATAGAGCGCGTGCTGGGTTATTTTCAGCGCTGAATGTGTCGTTAAGTACAAGCCATTACATGGCCTGTGCACCTGATCCAGCAATGAATTCTTAACAAAATTGCTCAGTGGCAAAGTACATTATACAGAAAGGTTACTTACTAAAGAATTTGGGGCTGTGGGTTTAAGATGTCGTGTGATAAAGGGCGTATATTGTTCTGTAAATCTATGCATGTTCCAGAACTAAACAGTAAACTTCTCTACATTATTTGTATCACGGCGCCAGCAGTCCAAATGTACGAGTAATGTATGCTCTGACCGGGAAGTGAAATTTCTTTTCCCTGTCGGCAGAACTATGCGTGGAGCTTGCGTTACGGAACTCGTTTGGGAAAAGAAATCACACGGCCGGGAAGGAGTGTCTCTAATGCACTCACTAACCTTTGTTCCAGGACCACGGCACCTACAGTACAGAGGTGGGGACATACCGGGTTTACTGGTCTGGGTTTACGGACCCTCACTCAGGTCTTGACTACTACAGGGTGGGACTTGGTTCACAGCCGGAACAGACAGATATCCATCCATTTGTCTACGTTGGACAACAAACTTGTAAGTAATCAGCACTGGTGTGTATTTCAGCAAGATCCGACAAGACTCAGGAACATACCATAAGCTAAGCAAGTGAAATGTTACATTTTGTGAGTGGTGGCCTGTGCGTTCTACTTAGTAGGCCCTGTGGTATACTATACGGATCAAAATTTATATATTTTTGTAGCGTCGTATGCGAGGGGTTTCTTTTTTCTATGTCGGCGTCCTTAAATCTGTTGATAATTTATTTTAACTCATTAAAGCGCCCCCCCCCCTCCCCCCGCTCCAATTTTGCCGACGGACACTTTAGGGCACTTCCGCAGCTAATGATGCGGGCCTCCCTCTTAAATGCGTTAATGTTTCATCAGCCTACACCTGGAGGCGTCACTTCGAGCAAGGCAAGCGGCATTACGTCACAGTGGAAACGTGCAACAAGGCGGGGCTTTGTCGCGTGACGTCATCCAACAGTATGACGTTTGATGACTCGCCTCCAGCACCTGGTCACGTGACTGTCGGGTTTTATGGATACCACATCAAGTACCTGGGACACACGTATGTTATAGTAATATATAATAATAATAATAATAATAATAATAATAATAATAATAATAATAATAATAATAATAATAATCTTAGTCAACGCAGTTTTCTCACAAAAAAAGGCTTGGCTAAAGTTTACGCGCACATTTTATTAATGAAAACTATTAAATCTTTCCAAATTTGTTAAAAGTTGTAAAGTTGTGTAAGTTACTTCGTACAGTTAGTACACTGCCTTTGCATTTATTGTCTTAGGTTTCCTATATTCATTGTTATCTCGCTCTGCCCGCGACACACCACAGCAAGATATGGTTCGACCATGACAGTTCAAGGGTGGTGTCAGAATAGCTTGGCGCTTAGTCTATAGGCGCCAATTAAGCTCTTCTGCCACCACCCTTGCACTGTCATGGTCGATCTGTCTCTTGAATTGTAATGCAGTCCTCAGAGGATAACTCCAAAAATGTCGGTATTTCGTACCTCGGGCACAATGAGTTATTTGAAGACTTGTTTAACTGATTAGTAGCGACCGTTTGACAAAGAACGTGTGTGTTATTACATATCAGGGAATATAAATCAAACGTTATCTTCCTTTATAGGAGATAGGGGATAAAGGATAATAGTGCTGAACCAGCCACTAAGCAAGGTGCTCCGCTATAGCGGAGCACCTTGCTTAGTGGCTGGCTCAGGGCTATTTTTTTAATGAGCTCACTCATGCAACTGGCCCTCTGTGTGGTTCACCGATACAACTTGTGCGCATATTTCCGTCATCCCTTTTCCGTCCTTGAGTCGTAAGCTTCAGTGTCACAGACGCGCACCCACATTCTCCCTTATGTCCTTTCCAGTAACTACCTGCCAGTGCAGTGGAGCGGCTTTGATGATCCTCAGACCGGGATACAGGAGTTCTGGTGGTGTGTGGGCACTGCGCCAAAAAGCTGTGACGTCGTGCCCGCCGCTATGACGTCACTGTCACCTGTCACTGCAAGGGCAGGGCTAACGCTGCCTGTAGCCACGCCCCTCTATGTCACGGCTCGCGCGCGCAACCCCGCAGGGTTGGATTCTGTCAGCGTATCGGATAGTTTTACAGGTTGGAGCAATACTTTTTTTTTTCTTTTTTTTTTTTTTTTGGCGTTTTCTTTGTTGATGGTGGTTGTTAAATGTGCTTGTTCGTTGTTATTGTTCTTGTTAGAATATTAATGTCCCTGGCAGAAATCGCATCGTCGCCAGGTATGTCCACCCACACTCTATTTTTGTTGTAATATGCCGGTAAGGGAAGATTCAAAGCAGAGATGCGACCAAGGTGGCTGCATACACGTATTCGTGCCCCTTGTACAGACGCTAAAAGGGGAAAGAGGCTTTGGAGATACAGACAAGTTCAGTTCACAAATCCACCAATACACAATTATACTGACATGAATAAAGTTCTATGCCTGCTTTCTTTCAGTTGACCCAAGTCCCCCTCAGGTTGTCACCAAACCTCACTTCCTGTCACCACGTGACGGAAATGCTGCGGACAGCCAATGGGATCGCTCCGTTCTCCGCATGGCCTGGCGCTTTCGAGATCCCGACAGCGCAGTAGTCAGCCACACAATCAACATCCGAAGTAACTTGACAGGCCGTCTAGTCACTGACACGCTGATGTTAGGAGCAGACACAGAAGTAAGTATTTCAGTCTTCAGTGTGTACATATATACGCGCTGGCCGCTTGAAGTGAAGGTAAATCCGCGTATCCGAATGCAGCGCGTCTCGAATGTGCTAAGGTACCCATTACTAGTAAATATATAGACGAATTTCAGCAGAATATGCGTTTATATGCATTCTTGACACGCTTAATGAACTTCTGCGGCAGCTTTGGCACACCGTAAACGCACTTGCGTAATTCCACTTGTTTATTCTGCTATAGGCGTTAGCTCGTTAATCTATTTTTAGCTCACAACGTAGAGACAACATTGCGCGGATTCATTGTCAGGTTATTTGATATTAAGACAGGTGCTGAACTGGATTCTCTTGTATCTAAATGAACCATCGCTAGACCTGTACTTAGCGTTTCGTAACCATCCATCGCAGTAGTGTTCCTTTGACCATTTAAAGCAGTACAGTGCTTTTAAGCGTCCTGTGCCAATAATCATCTGGAAAGTGTCGGTGCCTGAAATATTTGTACCCAGTGTTCTACCACCAAGGATGAACACTTTCACGACGGTGTTCTTACCCACATTTCACTATTCTCTAGAAATATTCACGTACGTAACTAGGTGAAGATCCCGAGTCGATAGCGCGGTTATCCACAAGAGCCAAGAGCCATGGCCACTATTTTCTAATGATCTAATGAGCTCCTTTGTGCGCGAGGCCACTGGTATTGTTTACAGTATCGCTGGCCGTATGCACAAGGGTCACACGCTTTGCTGCCAGTGGGCGCAGACTGTTTTTGAAATCATTGCACATTAAATTCAACGTCAAAGATTCAAAAGAACATAGATACAAAGTGGTTTCAGCAGAACGCAAAGGAACGTGGGTACAAAGCGGTTTCAGCAAGAGGCATAGATCCTCATGAGCCCCCGCAACTGCGGGGGCTCATGAGGATCTATACCACTTGCAATACGGATGATTTTAATTGTTCTCGGCAGTGAAGGGGTTAAGAATGGCGAATACTCTCACAGTATTCATTATTTTCATTGCAGGTGACCTTGACCCTTGACGCGGACCATCTGCTTACCGACGGCGATAGCCATTATATGTCCGTGACGGCATGTAACGCGGCCGGTCTGTGTGTCACATCTCTCTCCGCTCTCTTGTTGGCGGACTCCTCGCCTCCTGTGATGGGAGATTTCTTGTCGCCTTTGCTGTGGAGAAAGGGCAGCTCCACTTTTGTGCTTGATGTGATGTGGCACCGTTTTGCTGACGCCGAGTCCGGGATCGCCGCTTATTACGTCATGGCGGGTAGAGCCTACAACGGCGAGGAGCTTAGCGGTGGGCGAGTGAAAGTGGGGCACAATGTAACAAATGGCGTACAGCGACACACACTGACTCTTACTGGCGTCCTCCAGCCGGGAGACGTCGTTTATCTGACGGTGTGGGCGGAGAACGCGTTAGGACGTCACAGTTCCATGGCGCGCACAGCGTTTGATGTGCTTAGGGAAAACGGGACATTTGGCACCCTAGTGGCTGTACGTCACTCATGTGACGTCGCATTTTGCACTCGAGAATGCACGTGCGCCCCGAATGGCCAAGTGTGTAAGAACACCACAGAGCCCTGTCAAGAACTGGGCATAGACCACCCAGACCTCAGCAATTTTCGGGTGTTTCCGTACATCGGGCTGCCCTCAGGTCGTCAGACTTTCACTTCGTCAGCCAAATGCCTGGAGGGACACTGGGAGGTCTCAGACCCACAAATACTGTCCAACGTCTCGCGGTTTGAGTGGAGCTTCAGTCTGGTGAACAGTACCGCTGGTGAAGGCGTCTTCAACTTGAGTAACGAACAAGTCTGGCATGACGTAGGTCGCAACACGTCAGCGGTGCGTTGCCTGCCGGAAAAGCGCATACTGGAGTCGAGTCGTAGTTACATTCTGCACGTGCGCACTTGGCTGTCTTCTAAACGTCACGTGACCTTTCTGTCACTTCCTGTGTTGGTAGACCATACCCCACCTCAAGTCAGACGCGGTAGAGCTGTTTACGAGTCTGACGTCACTTGTGGCCGAGACGTGGATTACGTCACTACTGAACCAACGATTACAGCCTGTTGGAAAGACGTGTTCGTCGACACGGACAGCCAGGTCACATCCTACGAAGTCTGGCTGGGAACGTCAGTGCATGGTATGCAGATTTCGCACACTTTTCTATTCACGAGTACAGTCATCCGACAACCTAGTTTACGTGGTATAACTATATCATCAAATATGCATTTCTTTAATAGGTCTGTGTTCCATCATATTTCGGCAGTGCTCAGGAAACCCATTTGTGAGGTTTCGTTTACGCCGAACGACTCCCAAAAACGAACGAAAGCGAATTCACAGTATATAACCACGTTCTACCATAAGCACAGACCACACCACAAATATCTCCAATAGGAATAACTCTTCATGAGCTCGGATGGCTCATGAGGATTTATGCCTGTTGGAGATGTTTGGAATGTTGTCTATGCTTTTGGTCGAAGCTGATTATCCACTGTGATTTCGCTCTCTGTTGTTGGAGTCGTTCGTTGCTATTTACATTTAAAAACATATACGGCAGAACAAATGCTAAGGCCGTAAGTTTCATTTTTATAGAGGAAGAGGTATGGATTTGTCAGCATGCGTGTACGGTAGGTTGTTTTCTTTACATTTTAGCTGATGACCAAACGCAAAAGATTCGCGTGGGCCTGAACACCAACTGGACTTTCGCGACGTCCGGTCTCGAGCAGGGCACGCGCTATTACGTCACTGTGCGCGCTGTCAATGGCGCCGGGCTGATGACGACAGCTGTGTCTGACGGCATCACTGTTGACGTCATTCCACCTGTTGCTGGCGTCGTCTTCGCCGCTCACCGTTACAGGTAACATTAAACTCGAAAGGGTGCAACTGTGATCATCAAATCATATCTTAGACCCTGTCACAGAAAATTTTTTATGAAGATTAGAGTTAGTTAGTTATTTGGTTTAACGCCGAGCAGGCGACTAAACCCATCTCACGGCGGGAAGGGTAAAAGTCCGGTCAGCCAGATTAAGAGAAAGGTCTTTAAACATGATATAAATACAGTTTAAAGTAATCTTAGCTTCAAAAGTCACACAGATCAACCGTACATATCTACAGACTTTGGAAGTTCACAATGGCAATCAGATTTATATAGACTACAGAGACTTATTAGAAGAAACTATACCAAGTAAGTAGGAAAATGTGCGTTAATACTACACTCACCTTTTTTCTTTTCTTTTTTTTTCTTTGTCATTTGTCACGCGTTTACAGATAAAACTATTATCCCGACCTGATATAAAGTCTACCAGTGCAGAATCGAACGCTTAAAAGGGGTCTCGTTCGTTTTATTCTTAGTGTGCATTCAGAAGTCCACGGATTTTAGCTTTGTGCCAAATTCCGTTTCCGTGTACACACCCTTAATAGAGCCCTCTGGGAGTTCATCACATGTACGTGAACTTAAATACACCATTTCCGGAAATCTGAAGTAGGTCAAAATTGCACGTGTTTTGACAAAATCAGCAGATTAAAAGCCCAGACAAGCGTGCGATATCGCATGTTTATCCGGGCTTTTAATCCACTGTAGGTTGGGGGTTTCCTTTTTTCAAAACTCATGCAATATCGGAAATCGTCTATTTAAATGAGATGCTTGGCATCTCATTTGAATTGAAGTGTACTTGTGGCGTACTCTCTGCGTAGGTCTGTCCGGCGAGTACACCCGCAAACGTTGCGGGAAGGATTAACCAGTTCATTAAAAAGGATATCACTTCATGTCATTGTATCTACTAAATTGCCTCTTGAGAACAATTTGAAGCATGATGTACGTCTTGTTAGTCTTCTCTGCTTTTGTGCCGCCATAAAATGGCCTTAACCCTTTCACTGCCGAGAAAAAGGTGAACACGATCCGACTGCAAGAGACATACATCCTCATGAGCCCCCGCGACTGCGGGGGCTCATGAGGATGTATGAATCTTGGTGAGACCAACTTGTTTCTTAGACGGTGTTGGCTGTTGGTCGTTGAATGAGCCAAGATTCCAGAAACAAATATGTACGTGCATTGTATCTACAGCGGCATGGAAAGGGTAAAGTGCCTGTTCATTGTCAAACTGCAACAGCTAACCAGTTGTAGCGTTACATCAAGGAAACTGTTTGTCTTTTCTTTGTAGCCACCGCCCCGCCCAGTCATCCACCACCACCCTCCCTGCCTCCTGGCACGGCTTTCAGGACGCTCATTCCGGGCTGACGTCATATGAAGTGGCGGTTTATGACGTCACCAACAACACAGAAGCTGTGACGCCATTTGAGGACGCTGGCATTCAGACTGAGTTCACGATAGGTGGCCTGACTTTGGAACACAATCACAAGTAATTATAAAAATACTATGAATTTTGGGCACAAATAAAGTTCCAGGAGAACCTTTTCATGTCCGAAGTTTCTTATAACCGGAGTAACTTACATGGAAAATATGAGGTCAGGTGATTAACCTCTTCAATGGTGAGAAAAATCAAACACCACCCAACTGCAAGAGATATAGATCCACATGAGTCCCCGCCGTTGCAGGGGCTGAAGAAGATCTATGCGTCTAGCTGAGACCAAGTTGTGTCCACGTTCCTTGGACGTTTGTGGCTTTTGGTAGTTGAATGCAACAACGTTTTCGGTTACAATATGTGCGTCGAGAGGCAGAGAAGGGATTAATTTTTTCTAACTATTGCTAAAATTTATAGTAAACATAAAATGATCTGTATACGTTCGTGATGTCTATACAAACGCAGAGTTTATTTACTGTTTTAATGCAGTCTCCCCCATTTCCGAAATCCCCCAATTTTGAAGTTGCCCTCTGCAAGACTGTATTACAATTCTAGAGACAGATCGAGCATGATAGTTCAAGGGTGTTGCCAGAATAGCTTGGCGCCTATGGGCGCCAAGCTATTCTAGCAACACCCTTGAACTATCATGCTCGATCCACGTCTCGCTGTGGTGCGTCGGGGCTGAATGAGTTAATTCACTTCCAATATTCCAGGTACAAGGTCGCGGTGAAAGCGAAAGACAGGGCGGGGCTGGAGAGCCAGCCAGTAGAGTCCCGCGCCATTTTGATCGACGTCACACCTCCAGAGGGCGTCATGTGCGGCAGCTACCACCTGCAGGAGGAGAGAACACTATCTTACACCAGTACGTCTTCCTTCGTGCACGATTCTTACACCACCGAGTTCCGCGTCGTCTCCCTTGAGGCTGACGAACTGATGAAGATGGTAATTGAGGGGTCAAACATGGAGCCCGATGCCGTTGGTCACCTGGCCATAGACGAGAAGAAAATGCCGATACATTTTAAATACGGACTGTCTGGATTTGCCACAGCGGAACACGTGTTCTTAGCAGGTGCGCAAGGGAATAGTTCGATTATTTTAGAAGTCGAGGCAAAGCCAGGATGTCGTTTTCAAGCAAGACTGTACCGCTGTGTCCAGGCAGTTGTTTCTCAAAATGACTCCGTCACAATACACCAGATGTCACAGTTTTCTGTTTCCGTATGCGCGCGCATCCGAGATTCCGAATCAGGAATTTTGTCCTTGTTAGTCGGCGTGGGCACGACCCCTGGCGGCCTTCAGGTTCAACCTTTGACCCCGGTAGGTCACAGTGGACACAGTTTGGTGCACGTGCAACTGCAACACGGTCTGCCTGTCTATGCCACAGTGCACGCCCAGAATCACGCCGGCCAGTGGTCACGCTTCATTTCACAACCAGTCTTCATAGACAGGACCCCGCCAGAGGTCAGAGAGGTCAACTTCACGCTGAGATACCAAGGCACACAGGGCAACGGAGTTAAAGCGTGGGCTGATGTGACATGGATTGCTGAGGACGCGGGCAGTGGTATCGACTCGTGCACGTGTGGCCTTAGTAAGTACAGTTTTCCTCTCCTAATCTCACTCTAAACCACAACTTCAGTCCGCCCTCGTCCCCATCACCCTTTCCACTTTATTACCTCTATATTAGCCTTAGTTATCGGAATTCTTCGTCCGAAATAGCTCAGGCGGTTAAACGTCGGAGCAGGAGAGCGAAGGGAATCGCCGGGTCGTGGGTTCGAATCCCGTCCCGGCCCCGGTAGCTTGACTCACAATCCAAGGGGAAAAACGGATTTGTTCAATAGCATGTCCGTTGAAAGGTCCTGGTAAATCAAAGTGGCACAGTTGGAGTGCGCCTGAGTTGATCAGTGTTCAGGTCGTACTCCATAGGCAATAGATTTCCCTGTCCCCCATAACCCGCCCGCCAGGGCCGTCCATGGTCACCTCGGTGCTGTGGACGTTAAACCCGAACTAACCAACCATTCTTCGTCTTCTCCCACCGCTAGTGCATGCAGCCATCAGTACTGTTTAGAATACCGGTGGCTGTATGCATAAGCGGTTAATATAGAAGGAAATCTTTCTATCGTTTGCGAATACATTTCTGTTTATGCAAATGGCCGCAAAATTCTACAGTTCTTTATCATCATCGATAAATTATAGCCATAAAGTTAACCCCCTGTGTATACAGCCACCGGAACTGTAAACAGTTGTATTACTATCTTTACGTCTCTCAGAGGGCCAAAGCAGCATCGAAGACAGTGTTCAGATAACGAGACAAGTGACACCTGGTATTTGCGAATGGCAACTGACTCATCCCCAACACGAGGCCAGTGTGCAGGCGACTATCAGCTGTGTGAACAGAGTTCAGATCCACGCCGCAGCAATTTCTCAGCCAGCCATGATCTTGCTCACTCCACCAAACCTACTTCAGGTTTAGACTGCCTTTCTTTTTTTTACTGGCTGGCTGGTTTGATGGATGGATGGATGGATGGATGGATGGATGGATGGATGGATGGATGGATGGATGGGTGGATGGATGACTGGCTGTCCGGCTGACTGGCTAGCTGGATGGATGCCTGCATGCATGCATGCATGAACGCGTGCAAGCATGGATGCATGAATAAATGGATGGATGGTCATATGGGTGGATGTAGGAAGGGTGCGTGGATGGATCGATGAGTGGGCAGACGGGCGGACGGATGGACAGCAGATTGGTGGGTAGATCATTAGTAGGAATGTGTGGTGTCATGTACTTAACTGTATTTATGGGCTGACAATTTGGTAGCGTCTGCAATGAGTGAAAGGACCTGACGGCATGCCCGCGTAGATATTCACGCTATATGTACCGTACGGTTAGAACTACTCTCCAGACAGAACCAGTCGGGGAGTACGCCACAAGTACACTTATATTTGAATGAGATGCTGACATCTCATTTGAATAGAAATGTACTTGTGGCGTACTCCCCGAACAGGTCTATCTGCGGAGTAACCTATCAAACGGTACGAGTATGAATGCAAGCCACGTCTATGGCATGAGACTGATCCCTTTCTTGATTGTAACGTTTCAGGCAACCTTCATCGCACTGTTCAACAACGTCATGGTGTCTCCCTACCACCAGTCCGACTTCGGGGTACGGTCAAGCAATTCCAGTCTGCAGTTCTGCTGGCAAAGCCTCCAAGATCCCACAGTCACCAGCGTCCAGTACCGCTTCCTACACAAGTCGCGTCCCTTGGGTGAATGGTCACCGTTGGAGGTCTACAAGACCTCGGCCATCCTGGAAAAGCACTCTCTCAGCGGAGAAGTCACTGCGCAAGTCCGGGCTTTGAACGCAAGAGGGATGACGTCGGAGACAGTGTCGGCAAGCGTACGCATTGATGACCGCGTGCCTTCTTTGACAGGTAAATTCATTGGAAAAAGATTAGTCAGAACTTTTTGTCACATGTTCAACAGTCTGTCGTTTCAGAATTCATGTGTTATTAACTTTGATAAAAATCACAGTTTTCGTATACTGGCGAGCTAAAGAAATGCGACATTTTTTGTAGGAAACACTAAAGTATTTCCGATGATTCCAATATTGTCGCATTTCTTTTGCTCGTCAGTATATTTTCTCCTACGTATTTATTTATTTATTTATTTATTTATTTATTTATTTATTTATTTATTATTTATTTGTGTACAAGATGCAGGTTCTGGTGCAAATAAAGTATTCTAGTGTTTGTGCTCCGTCAGCTCTGAAAATGAGTGAGCGTGTTTCCTGTTTCCAGCTGTCTTTCTTGGGCTGAAGACGTTTCCCCAAGTTTTATTTTCGCAACTCTATTATCTCGCAAAATACAATTTGGAGCAGTGCCACTCGACCTACTCGGTTTGTGTGTGTGTGTGTGTGTGTGTGTGTGTGTGTGTGTGTGTGTGTGTGTGTGTGTTATTTATTTTTTTAGCCAGTTTACTGGCGGAGAGAAGCCCGAGTTGCCAGAAAAAAAAAAACACTAACCTCGCCTCATGCACCACGGTTGCATCACATTATTTTGCCTTTCAGTCTTCACTCTACTGCATTCAATTTACTGGTATTTCTTCCACAGGTCAAAGGGCAAGGGCGACATTGACAAACTCCACCCTGGAGCTTGACTGGCAAGGCGTTTTCACTCTCTACGATGACGTCACATTCGCCGTCTACGCCGGGACAGCCGAGGGTTACGGTGACGTCATCAATCACGTGATCACCGACACCACCTCCTTCCGAGGGTCGTGCACGAAAATCTTGCGCAGTGTTGTCCTCACGATCCAGGCGATTTACGTCAATGGGCGCTCTGCGGTGTACTCAGCCGAGCTGAAACTGTAGACCTTTCCCCGAAGAACTGTGCATGTTTGCTGGTCTATGATTTTGGACCTTACTGCCCCCGGGCACGGACCAGTACGCAAATCAAACGCTTTACGCTTACCACGTATCCACAAGCCACTCGATATCTAACCGTTCGCTTCTTTCCTATTCTTGACTTCTAATTTTGCGGAAAGTACATGGGCGTCTGCATTGGCTAATGTGTATCACGTGATCACCCTTCCTTCGCGATTTGACGCGGACTGTCGTTATTTGCACCCTGAGAACACTTGCACATTTGACTAGAACTCGTGATGAGCGACCGCCGTGAGATGTCTGTAGAAGCCAGATCAGTGTTAAAACCCAAACCCCATTCTTTGCCAGTGGATGCATATTGTGTTTCTGAAGTCTTTATTAACTTTACGCCAAAAAGCCAAATCCGCCAAAGAAGCACGGGCACAGAATGGTTTTAGCAAGAGGCATAGATCCTCATGAGCCCCCGCTGACGCGGGGGCTTATGAGGATCTATGTCTCTTGCACTTGGGTGATGTTTTATTTGTCCCGCCGGCAGTGAAAGGGTAGCAGCTAACTAAGCTCGTTAAATGAATACGGAATTTTATGGAATTTAAGACTTTTCTTTAATCAGTGTTTGTGTGATGGTCAGTTATTTGGCCCTAACGTTCGTAACTACAGACCACCACAAATATGTTGAACGAATTCATTGTTAAGCCGTGACGTGAAACATCTATTCTCTTCTGTACCCGTCCTTTTTGCCTCCAGCTGGATGTTTCGACCTAAATTTGTTTCTATTTCATAACAAACCGTAAATGCGTTACTTATTTAACTCATTCAGCCGCACGCACGTATTTCCCAAATTTTGGAGGAGTCATCTAACGACTACGCACCTGTTACAGGAGATGGATCGACAATGATAATTCAAGGGTAGTACCAGATTAGCTTGACGCCGACAGGGCTGAATGGGTTAACTGAGTAAGTGTTAACATGCATAACAAAATATATTACTAAAAATGTTTCTATTAATTAACTACTTCATCTGTAATCAAATGTACTCTTTTCTAACTTCCGCTTAATTTATACTACGTTGCCTTTGTTAAAAGATTTACTAAATTACTAAATTCTAAACGTTTTCAGTTCTACGTTTAATGGTATATTGCGTGTGAATTTTTCTTCTTGGTTTTGCTAATAAGACTGCCTATAATTTTTGTTTGTTTGTTTGTTTGTTTTTTGTTTAATGAAATTATGTATGCCACGACATTTGTTTTCATATGATAAACAATCAAAATAAATTGGTGTGCTTTCCTGCAAACAAAATGCGTTACGTTGTTTATGTTATAAGCTAGCAGCAATGCGTGTTGTGTCAGTTAAAAACAAATTGTACGCCTTACGTGTAGGCCTACGCACCAAAACAAAATGCTATATTTTGCATGAACGTCCTTCTGATGTCGTAGCCTCTATAGCTGCCAGCACAGGCGGGGTTGAACACCGGTTGGACGTACAAGTAGAATGTGAGAATTCGTTGTTTGTTTGTTTGTTTGTTTGTTTGTTTATTTATGTATTTATATATTTATGTATTTATTTATTTATGTATTTTCAATGTCTTTAATAGTTTCAACAACGCTTGATATGAACCTCTTCATTACCAGGAAAAACACAGCGAACATCACCAAACTGCGAGAGGCTAAGAAGCTCATGAGCCCCAGCAGATGCGGTAGCTCAGGAGGTTTTTTGCCTCTTGCTGACTCCATAGTCATATTGTGTTCCGTGGGTTAATGAGTTTATATTAGGTGTTGAATTTTCCCTGGCATCGAATTCGAAGGGGTTAATCTTATTTAACCCTTTGGATGTCAGTAGCGTTTTTTTGGCGATGATTTCTGTTGGAATCATCGCGACAAATACAGCAACCGACAATCAAAGGGTTAAGTTGTCTTCATTTTTTTTTTCTTTTTTTTTTCTTTTTTGTGGGGGTCGGGCGTTGGGAGAGGGGGGGGGGGGGTGATGCAAGCCTATGTCTGAAGTAGTTCCAGACTATTACAAGCATGCGCGATAAAAATTAGACGTGACGATCTCAGTTACGCGTGAAGCTGGCAAGATGAATAGATATCATGATTTCCCGCCTCTGTAGTGATGAGAATCTATGCCTCTTGCAGAGCGTGTGGTGTTCGCCCATTTCGATCTGGATTAATCAGAACATAGCGAAACAACGCTACATCTGAATCATTTATTGCAATAATTGCCACAATAATATTACAATTCATTCATTCATTCATTCATTCATTCATTCATTCATTCATTCATTCATTCACCTTATTAACTCATTTGTGGTCATTCAGATATAATACTATATTCAAAATAGCAAGTGAATAGCAACCATTCAAAGCATAAAGCATGCATCGCACAATCGCAGCTCATGCCAAAGATAAAATTACAAAAAAAAAAAAAAAAAATATGAAAATAAACAAGAATGCTTATGCCGTATGTTTACAAGAAAAGCTCAGAACCCTGGCCATACCTTCCCCTGCAGCCACTGCGGTCGAACCTGCCTGTCTCGGATTGGCCTCCGCAGCCACGAACAAGCCTGCAGACGTCGTGGGCAACTCCTATAAAATCTTCGTTCGCGAAGTCAAGCCAAGACAAGAAAAGATACATTGAGAATAAAAAAATTGTAAACAGGAAGTGAACCTGAAACATGTTATCAATAATATCTACAATATGTAAGCACACTACCGATAAATGAACACCAGATTATCAGAGAAACTATTGAAGAGTTCTTAAACAGGCACAGATGTAAAAACAATACTTACTAGACTGATTGGAGTCATAACTACCATCAAATTTAAGTTAACTTTACACCCTATAAATGATGTCGAACTAGGAGTGAACAAAGCCCAGGCACGTAATATTGGAGAGAAGAACTTAACGGAGAACCCAATGGAGTTTGAAGTAATTATATAGCAATAATTAGTAATGAATTCAATTACTCTATTCAACTTTTAATTAACCGATTTAGCTTCGGGATCCTGCAACAGGAGATGGATTGACCATGATAATTCAAGGGTAGTGCCAGATTTGCTTGGCGCCTTCAAGCGCGAAGCTAATCAGTTACTACTCTTGAATTATCAGGGTCAATCTATCCCCTTCAACTGGTACATAGTCGTTAGACAACACCTTCAAAATTTGAGAAATGGGACCTTGGGGCCAAAAGAGTTAATTAATTATTTATTTATTAAATAATTAAAAAGTAATTTAATTCATTATCTCTGCATTTTACACGCTTGGCAGTCACCTTTCGGGTCTGGATTATGTAATAATGGAACACAGTCATAGCACACATATGGAATAGCGACAAACGATTTATAAGAATGAGACATGATATCAGTTGTTTCCTCATTTTCCTGCTCTTGAAACACATACAATGTTATCAGTCCATACAAATACATGTGTTGCCAGTGCAGCAAACATTGACTTCATGAATTCAAGACCCCAAAAAGGTGACTGCCAAGCGTGTAATAGAAAATTGCCCACAGACAAACACGCTTGGTAACAGTGTTTTGTCTTAATCTGTATGAACCGTATTTTGGTCTTTATTGGTAATTTTATTTCAGTTTTATGGCTGGCAAAAGCCTATTATTCATACAAATATGAACAACTTAATTCACAGTCAATACATTTTTAAATACAAGGAAAGAAACAAACAACCAAAACTTCAACAAAATAAAAACACACAAATTTAATGTTCATAAAATAAGCAAAGTTCATACATGATTTGGTCTGTAAACTTAAAGTTATGTTCCCCAGGATCAAGCATCCCAACGCAGTCGGAAAAATGTCTGGAACAGATACTGCTGACAGTATGTGTATGGGTCCTTTGTATACTATCTTAGAGCTTTATGATGTGAATTCCAATGCCAAATGTCGAAATTCATCGTTTGGAGGGTGTCAGTGTTGTTTTTGTAACCGAGTCGCGGATCGTGATCGTCTGCATCGGCCTCGTTTTGAATTAATATGTGCATATTTACGAGCCTACGTCACAAGGCAGAGCCCGGCTGTAATGTTCTATCACAACAGTCCGGGTCACGGTGCTACTGATAAAGCGTCATTATAAATGGAGACAAGTGTGTGTGATGTACACACGTGTCAGTGTATCAGGTGTACTGATGTTCTCTGGTATCCCTTTGACGCAGTGTTTCACTAAAAAGCAGAATAACCTTCCGTACTCGCTATGCTGTCGAAATCACAATGCTGGTTCCACTCGGTTAATTCCATCGAGTATTGTCCCTGTGACATTTATAATAGTAAGGCACTAGCTAGGGATAGGAGTGGCGGAGATATGTACTTTAAACTTGATGGTATGGGGGGAGGGGGGAATGGTGTGTGGTGGGGGGTGGGGGTAGGGGAGTGTAATAGTGTTTGCTGTTGTGAGGCGAGGGAAGCAGACGGCTGCGCTAGTCGCTCGCACGGTGACGTCAGTGCCACTCCGTGCGAGCTATTTTTTTTTTTTTTTTTATCTAAGGGCCGGGTCACCTTAGTAGATGTAATCTTTATTTTACAAATAAGTTAAAACTATGGTAAAATTCAGGACCATCCAATGCTAAAAGAGCATAAAATTAAAAGTAGTATCCGATATATCCAAGGCTATATGATGCTAGTAACGATCGTGCGTAGTGCACAGAGAGCGTGCGTGTGGCGCTTGCAAAGCGAGTTCACGCCGACAAGTTTGACCTTTGATCCTACGATGCCAGGTTTGACCTTTGATCCTTTACCCCTCGGAAAGACTTTCATCATTAAAACAGAACATCAATTTTTGCACTGCGATCAATCACACAACTCACACATCGAGGTCTACATAAAGCATAAATAGAAACGACAAATGCACCCTCGAAGCAGAAACACTACCTCTCTGAATCGAGTGAATGCGCACAGACAAGGTAAAAAATGTTTCAAACCAACGATGTGCAACTTTGACACACACCGTAGTTTTCAGATCTCTGCAGCATAAATGTGATAACTAGTTCAAGCGTAACATCATAAATATATATGATAAACATGTTTAAAATCTTGGGAAATCAGTAAGAGATGCATTCTACTGAAGATCAGGACATCTGAAAATCACTAGCTCTCGCGGAACTACAGGAAGATCGACAAAGACCGTAGATTACTTACTGATTCAGCAGGAACGCGACAAATTCCGGGTTGGCGGTCAAGCCAAGCACTTGCTTTACACGTTAGCACATGTCCATATTCCCTTGTCCGACGTCAATTCTACTTAGGGGTATCTTGTCTCTCTTCCTCTTTCTTCACTTCAATTCCGAGTCTGTCAATGTCGACGCGAGTTTAAAGGGCACAACCGACCTTTTTTAAAGCTTCAGTTCGCAAAAGCTTTACTGGGCTTCAGTATACATTCCCACTTAGACAGTGACCACCCTTTTGTCCCATCAAATGCCTCCTTTTGTTCGTTCAATGTGAAAAAGGCCCACCGGAATCTTTTGACGGATGCGCGAAAAGATTCCTTCTGATAGGCGATGGTAGCTGACGTCATATCTGTTCTATACGACCTTAGGTCATCTGCATAATTATGACCAATCAGAGACAAGATGGCGAATGAACCAGCGAAGAAAAAAAGGAAAGTATCATCGAGTCGCGCCGACATTCACAGACTCGGAATTGAAGAGAAAAACGAGGAAGAGAGACAAGCTCTCCCGAAGTAGAGTTGACAACGGACAAGGGAATTGAGACAGGTGGCAACGCTTGACCACCCACCCACCCGGAATTTGTCACTTTTCCTGCTGAATCAGTAAAGCAATCTAGGTCTTTGGCGATCTTCCTATAGTTCCGCGAGCGCTGGTGATTTTCAGAAAATGCTATGGTGCATTTGTCTTTTCCAATGATGATTTTAGTTACGTAGACTTCGATGCGTGAGATGTGAAACTGCAGTGCAGAATGTGGGTATAAATAAATACCAATGTTTGTTTCAATGAGGGAAGATGGTGCGTGTTTCCGAGGGGTTAAGGATCAAAGGTCAAACTCGGCACCGTGGATTTGCTTTGCACGCACGCCCTCGGTTCACTACTGTATGCACGATCGTTATAAAGCAAATACTAGCAGGTCGAGCAGAACCCGCATTGTGATTTTGACAGCATAAAGAGTATGGAAGGTTTGTCGTGCAAAATTACGTCAAAAGGATGTTGGAGAACATCTGTACACGTGTATACTGACACGTGTGTACCCCACACCGATGACCTCTTAATCTGCAGTACTACGATACCCTGATAGTCGGCCGGGTTTTGCCTTGTAACGTAGGCTCATAAATGTGCTTATTAATTCAAAACAAGGCCGATGCAAACTCGGGTACAAAAACGACACACCCTCCAAAATGATGAGTTTCGACATTTGGCATTGTACTTATATCACACATACTGTCAGCAGTATCTGTTGCAGACAGTTTTTTTGACTGTGTTGAGATGCTTGATCCTGGGGAATATAACTTTAAAGTTTACCCCGGACGACGGACGACCTGGCCCAGAACATACTCACTTTTGCTTCGTAAGTGAGCCAACAAAAACAATAACACCCTTAACTCATTGTACCCCAAGACCGAAATCCCCAAATGTTGCCGTTGTCTTCTGAAGACTTCAGTGCAGTGCAGGACACAGATCGACCATGATAGTTCAAGGGTGATGCCAGAATAGTTTGGCGCCCATAGGCGCCAACCTATTCTGGCATCACCCTTTAACTCTCACGGTCGATCCATATCTTGCTGTGGTGTGTCTCGGGTAGAATGAGCTAAACGCGGCCAAGATACAAAAACGAATTAAATGTATATTTTAATTTTCGTAATACATTTCAGACATGGCGAAAGACTGACGCGACTTTTCACTTTATTGAGTCAGACGATGTACAGCACAGTGACAGTTTCTCTTTGCATATGTCTACGCTATTTTCTCTAGATACATGCAATTTAGATAGACCTTAAGGAAATTGAATGGCATTTGATTGGAACCCGGGACGCACGTTGTTTTCCGGCTCTTATTATGATCGGTAACATGTCAGAAACAAATTCAAGGGTGATGCTAGAATAGCTTGGCGCCTACGGGCGCCAAGCTATTATGGCACCACCCTTGAACTATCATGCTCGATCCATGTCTTGCTGGGGTGTGTCGAGGCTGAATGAGTTAAGGGGTCAAGGACAAAGAAGGATATAGGCTGAAACGTGCACACATGTTCCAGTTCTAACTGAGAGGACTGACTCAAGTCCTGGATAAAGTTAACTTTGTTAATTCCCAGGCGTGTAACGTTGAGTTTTCAGTTTCCCCTGCTTTATGTTCCGCTCCGCTTTGGCATCATTTTGTTTTCGCTCCGTCTCCTTCCGTGCTGCCTCTTCCTTTTGATGACAAAAGTGAGCTTTCTTTAGTAACGAATCAGTGAATGATTGAACGATCGAAAGCGCATTCGTACTAAATCATTGCCCTGCGATAGGTCCGTCGTCATGCCAGCTACTAGTGAGGATTTCTTTGCAACGAACGACTCCCAACAACGAACGAGAGCGAAATCATGGCGGATTCTTACATATGCATAGACAACACTCCAAACACCTCCAAGAGGCCTAGATCCTCATTAGCCCTCAGGGCTGATGAGGATCTAGGCCTCTTGGAAATCATCGGAGTGTTGTCTATGTTTATAGTCCACGCTGTTTATCCACCGTGATTTCGCTCGTAGCTGGGATACGTTCGCTGCAAACGACACCCACTATTATTTCAACGGGACCGACGCACGAGAAGCAAAGATGGCTTAATTGTAGACTTTACGTAGAGAGACCAGCTCTCACAATCAAACAAACAATATAAAATAAATGTGAGACATTGCCAATAGTGAAAGGTTTTGGAAATAATATTTGAGCAGTATTGCCGATGTTGTGAAAGGTTCTATATAACATGGAAGTGGACTGTTCGTATACAATCATTTCTAGACAGACCCCGCCATTCCCATTCTAAAACACCCCACTGCTATGCTATAAATGGGTATTTAATCATCCCTGCCACAATGCCAACACCAGCTTATAGAAACAAGCTCTCAAAACGTATTGCAATGCAAATGTAAAAATTACAAAAATAACCTTTTTCTTACTCGTTCTGACAACAACGACTTCCTGCCTTGATTTTCGTTCGGTACGATACCCTCAAACAGATATGTTGTAGAATTGTTCATTGCCGATTTACAGGAATCATATTTGATAGAGTTTCATATGCTCAACAATATTAAAAGGCCACGACGAAAAATCAATAGTGCGCAATTTCCGGGAAAAAAAAACCCGAAACGGCGGATACTCAGACGGCAAAACCCAAACAAGATGTACGTTCTTCTCCGCCATACATAAAAAGAAGGTCACGTTTAACTTCAAACAAAGTTTTGTTCACTTCGGTCAAGATGATATCTCTGCTCTCGAAAAGGCCCATACGCGCTCCATCAATATTTGGACACGTGTTTGAGACAACACTCAGAATTATTCATTTTATGATACAAACACCAAACTTTGCAATGACAGAGTTTACACGCTTTACAAAATCGGAGAAGGGCCACTACGAAATATCGATTATCGCGCAATTCCCGCTCAACCTTTAAAAAGGCGGAAAGGCGAATACGGCAAACTCCAGGTATATGTGGTTTCCTTTTCGCTAATACAAGGAAGGAGGTCAAGTGTTACTTCAAACATGAGGAATGTTTTGCCTATCGTCATCTTAAACTGCATCCCACTATACTAAAGCCCGCATCCGTAAAATGTCACGTGACTTCGCTTTCGCTCCCCAATGCGCAAAAGACCATCGGACCGAAGTCGGCCGACGTTGGCCCGCGCATAGCCGTGCGCGGGCCAACGGCGACCGATGTCGGCCCGATGGCCTTTTGCGCATTGTGTCCTTGTTCCTTTCGTTGTAGACGTTACCTCAACACTGAATAGGTTCTGATATCTCGAAGCATTTTCAGCTTTCTGTACCTTTATTCCATTTCTTTTCTCTTTCTTAGGAGGAGGAGGTGCAAGGGAGGGGGTGGGGGATAGGTGGGTGGGTAGATGAATGGTGGGGCGGGTGGGGCGTGGGGATAGGGGCGGGGGGGCGGGGGGGGGGGGTCGTACTTACACCACGGCATTACATCTTTTTGTTTTCTACCACTTATTTATTTCTTTTAATTTTCATTGTAATGAAATTTCTTTATACATGAGATTTTTCAGCAACTTTTTATGACATGTTAGTTTGAAACAATGCAGAAAATATTAAAGTTATGCTTAAACGGTTTTGAAATACGAAGGGATAATTTAACATGTATCAGCTGAAAATTTTACACTCGAAGCTTTAGAATTTCCAGCAGGTCAGCAGGAAGTGTTATTGTAATTTTCAACGGCAAATGATTTTTTCATTAATAACAGACACGACAAAATGCTACCTCACCCTCAGGCATCTTTGGCACGCTGGGCAATCTTCGATTCGCCCCCTGTGACAAATCGTTCCTCTTATCGGTGGTAGTGTTTCCTGGAAAACCAGAGAAGAACAATTATATTAAAGTGGCACCGTCCGCCCTAAAACGTGGCAGGAATTTAATCGTCATTTATTCTCACATAATCATGCTCTGAATGGTCTAACTAGAGGACAGTCTAAAAAACTAACGAACGGTTTTACATATACATTTGTATGTGGTTTGGCACGTTGAGTTTGGTTTAACTGTGATGTTAATTTGCTTAATGTAGTGTTCGTAACAATGGATATGCTCCTTCATGCGCAGATTTAATTTCCTAATGCTTGCGTGCATGGCAATAACGTTTATAGGAAAGTCGTGCAGATGTGTGCCAATATAGCTCAGCGGTTTCAAAGCGCCCAGGGATTCGCTTGGCCTGGTTTTGGCGCTTGGACAAAATCACAGTTTGTGCACGCCTTTTATACAAGAGCTCAACATCGTCATGTACGTCAGGGACTCGCCAACCGACATGTCAACATGACAACAGAGCAGAGTTTTACCACCTCTCTGCTAAATGCCATGTTTTCCAAAGCAGTGGTCCACAGTAAACACCAACGACTTCGTAACAACTACATAACGACAACTACATAAACGTGCGGCGTGATATTTTTTTCAGCTCTGTGTGTAGTGTAGCTGACTTCCCAATGCGCAAAAGGCCATCGGGTCGACGTCTCCGCCATTAGCCAGCGCACAACCGTGCGAGGGCCAACGGCGGCAGACATCGACCCGATGGCCTTTACGCACTGGGTGGCTCCTTGTCCTCATCAACCGCTGTTTTTCAGCGCAGAAGTCTCCATTGGCTAAGCAGACCACACGTCACGTCAAACTTTGTATCGTAAACTTGTTGTATATTGACTTGTGTATCTACTGCGGGATTTCAGGGTCGTCACCTGCCCACATTCCGTAGCGCACCTTCTCTTTTGTATATGTTCCTATATATTTCATGCCTGCTTCATAAGTTCCGGAAAAGACGGTTTAAATGCATGATAGGTACTACCGAGAATAGTGTTTTGCGAACGTCTCCACGTTACGGTTCCCCTAATACATAATCATGGCTTTACTGACAAAAGATAAAGTTACGTCAGTTTTCTAATGCAGATATATTTTCACAGAAACCAAGAGCT
This sequence comes from Semisulcospira habei, assembly GCA_036245525.1. Classification (NCBI taxonomy): domain Eukaryota; kingdom Metazoa; phylum Mollusca; class Gastropoda; family Semisulcospiridae; genus Semisulcospira; species Semisulcospira habei. The sequence goes on along the minus strand of BTPG01000001.1, from coordinate 223,817,989 downwards.
GTTTTGAGAGAAATAAAAGTTACCCCAGTGCGGAAAAAACTTTTGTGACAAAATGGGCAGAAGTGTCAGCAAGTAAGACGTCCCCTTAAGAAGCGCAGTGGGCATCACCATTGACCACCATGCAAAATCCCAGAAATTATGCAGCCTACCACAGATCGTGCACTACAATGCATGCCAGAGGCAGTTATCACCAGGCGGCCTTAGCAGTGACGGACATGGACAGCCAAGAAAGCTGTTCGTACAAGGACGCTCGATTTTCACAGGTTGCATAACGTGAGGAGGACACTTAGAAAGTCAGCCAGGCTATTAGCAACTTCATTAACTCATTTTAAGGTACCAGCATCACAGGACACGCAATATATGCACACAGATGAGGTTGGAGAGGGAGCTTTGGGTAAACTCATGCAGGAACGATTTATTCACAAACTCTTAATGCAACAATCAAGAAACTGAACCTCAAGACATTATCCAAGGCTGTCTATACAACAGTCACAGGGCAGTCCAAGAAATGGAAGCGTCACAGCGAAGAGAAATGTCTTGGTCAGCGTGTTCTTCTTGCTGTCAATCATCACATCAGCCTGGAGAGGGTACTCAGGTTTCAGCTAGGTCCAGTACCCTGGCCACTGGAGATGGAGCACCTGCAAAGACTGACGCGTCAACGTTTTTTGACTATCTGGAAGGAGATCTTCAGACGACATTGAGACCTAGTCAAAAACAAGAACATCATTGATAGCAATGCTTTGTTCCACGAACAGGTAGCTCTTCCAACTACACGTAAGGCACTTGCTGAAAGTGACAGCCTGTTTGAACAGCTTCTGAAGGAATCACGAGTGGGCTTTGTAGCTGATTCAAACCACCCACTTCAGTGAAGAGTGTTGAGAGAGCAAGGAAGGGTTCCACTTCCGTTTACTTGCTAAAAGGAAATTCCAGAAAGATTCTAAGAAACCTGGAACCCTTCTTGTCTTATGCCCCCCTTCCCCGCCCCCCGCCCCCCCCCCCCTCCGCCCCCCCCCCCCCCCCCGCCCCGCCCCCCCCCCCCCCGGTCCCCCCCGCCCCCCCGCCCCCCCCCCCCCCCGAGAAAAAACAATTCACGAATTGTTTCCTGGAAAAATTGCAAAAAGATATCAACAGACTTAGGTATGAGAACTTTTTGGAATGCTTCAGCATCAGCCAGGGGCAGTTGCTTACAAGCTACGATGGGATCGACATGAGTCTGCAGCCTCCGTGCAGGAATTCTCTCAGGATGCACATAAAACAGAGTAAATTACCACAGTCTCATAATTGAACCAAAGGGACAAAACTACCCACTGCCGTCCCTCACCAGATACACATGGGTGGCAATTTACAGATAGTAATCTGAAGTTCAATTTGATGGTGGTGACCTGATGTCACAGGAACTTGCTGATGTATTGCTGGACATGTCACAAAGAACAGAAGTGGATTGGTTCCCGGAAGTGGTACTCTCAGAGGAAGTACCAGAAGTGCTGAATCTCACAGATGTTTTATGATTATTATATTTCACTGATGAATAAACTCTGTGAAGACTGTTGCTGTATATTGTGACAATTACTTGACAGTTCTCTCTAGACATATGTGTAAACAGAGAGGAGGAGCGTGCAGTGGTAAAGAGTATTTCGTGATATGTCTCTTTCTGTTCCAGTGATGGTTGCAGCAAGTTAGCATTTGTATCATCATTTTGCAGAAAACATGTTTTAAAGTTTGTCTCAAATAATGATCAAAAATAGTACTCAAACATCTTTGCACTCTGTTTCAAAGAAGAACGCCTTTACATTTGACCTTTTGGCGTAATTTAAGTGCAGCTTTTTTGTCTTTTGTTAGTGTTTCTAATCTTCGCAAACACCGGCACAACACACACACACACACACACACACACACACACACACACACACACACACACACACACACACACACACACACACACACACACACACACACACACACACACGCTCAGCGCGCCAAATGTACGTTCCATCGGCCGGCATACCGCGACATGACGTCATTTCTATCTATTTCAGGAAGCGTCAAGCTACGTCTCCCCTGACTTCATTGGCCTTGGGTACACTTGCTCTTGAATGCGCTCCGCTGCGTCCCGTTTCAAAGTTGTTCCTATTTTACAAATAGGATCCAAAGAAGAACGCATGAAGATAACTAGAAACCATAACTAGTAGAAACGAAACACACAACAATGGGAACAGGACGTTTTGTGATGAGTAGGAAACTGAGCAGTGGTTTAAGTTTTGGAACATGTGGAATACGGCTTTAACAGGTACATATGCAATGCGGATGCCAAATGTACCGGCCGGTTTATGTCAGGGTATCGTCCGCTGTCGGATTAACAGACATCAATAGCTCGTGTGTAGGCCCACGTAAAGCCGGTAGGTGTTCACCGGTGAATGCAGTGCATCTGATTCGGTGTGCGCAATACTGGACTCGATAGCTTTTGCGATACGTTTATAGGTCCTGGGCTGCGCTAAATCAGTCAGTGAACGGTTTGACCGACTTAGTGGTAAGGTAGATGACATCGTTTTGTTGTTGTTGTTGTTTTGTTTTTAAGCCTGTGGCTGTCGTTAGCGATTTTTGTCGCGATGATTCCGCAGGTATCATAGCGACAAAATCCGCTACCGACAGCTAAAGGGTTAAAAGCACGTGCGTGGCGGATTTGTTGCACTGGTTCTAAGCAAGTAAAGTAAGCATACTTTTATTGGGAAATAAGTTGAATTCCGTGAAACTAATCACTTTACCGTAGGTCCGGGAGAGAGATGAACATGTACGTCATCTGGGATGACCGGCGATGATCTGCAAAAACAATCATGATGACATTGTTGACATACTTATGCTAATAGTCATCGTCGTCAATTTCCTTGTCATCGTGGTTCTTGTCGTCATCCAACTGTCAAACAGTTTGTAAGATTACGTTTAGTTTCACCAGCCTATTTTAAGCTTAAAGACCTAGTGTCGTGCAAGCACACATGTCATAAACGTCAGGTTGCTTCCCTAACTAAGTTACCGTACCTCAAACTCACGGCTTCTTTTGCATGTTGTGAAAAAAATCGAAAAATTGAAAAACACACCTGAACGAGATTGCTCTCAGAATTATGAAGACATGAATGTACAAGCCAAAATGTGTTGTGTCCCAACCTAGGCACGCCCCCTACCTCGGACAGAGTGACGTATAAAATAATAGTCACATAAAGCATCGAAAATTACAATTTCAGCTTACATTTTAAAAATATCTTCGCTTGGATAAAATAACGGTTATGTTATTGACCCATATACCACTGGCCTACTTTATCACAACATTGGTGTGACATATAGTACTCACAAAATGGACAATATAATTTCAACTTGAATCACCAGAAGTCTCAGGCTGGGTATATGGTTATATAAAATGACCAAACAAAATTCTGATACCAGTCTTTAGAACTGAAATAATGTTAGTATCCTCTAGTTTTTTTGGGTTTTTGTTTTTGTTTTTTTGTTTGTTTGTTTGTTTTGGTTTGTTTGTGTGTGTGTGTGTGTGTGTGTGTGTGTGTGTGTGTGTGTGTGTGTGTGTGTGTGTGTGTGTGTGTGGTTTTTTGTTTGTTTGTTTGTTTGTTTGTTTAGCACAATATTTTGTTATGTTCAAATAGTGCATTTTTTTAACTGTTTGACAATATGGCATTGATCCGTCTGTGTTCGGTTACTTTGAGGGTTTCATTGTGGTAGTCCGATGAAGCTGATTATCAGACCGACGCGCTGAAGGTCTGATAATCAACTTCAGAGGACTACAAACCACAATGTAACCCCAGAAGGTTCAACACGTACAGACGGTTCAATGCCATTGGCATTGTCGCGCTGTGCGAAGTACGCACTGTTTGAAACAGTTATTTGCGTCTGACATTATGAGTAACACGCCAAATATTTCTGACGTCAGACTAAATCATTTCTGTGTGATACACAACTCTGTGTGGGACGCAACTCTTTGATGCGTATGCTACCTAGACCGGTCGTGCAAATATGCTTCATATTAGCTGCTAGAATTTCAAAGGTACTCTTTCTAGGCAGCTAGTGACAATTTCAAAATCTGTTGCAAGGATGTGAGGACTTTTCTCACTGGATTCAAGTGATAGAACTTCCAAATTGTGATTGCGGGACTATGTGGCAAGCGACTGGATATGATATGGTAGATCTGATTTCGCAGCTAAAGCATTTTTTTTTTTTCGTCTTTGGCCAACCACTGCTGAGCTCACACACGTATTCAACAATGAATCGATCTTTCCAACAAACCGAAGTGGCATAGATTTGTCATATTTTCTTTCTTTATTTCTCTTTCTGTCTTGCTGCACACGTGCAGCTTTCTAAACAGCAAACCTGTTCACACACTCATTGGAAAGTTTCGATCTTTCGTAATTCGACTTATTTGTGTAGCACTTGTTTCGCGTGCTCCCTGCTTCAGTCATGTCAAAACAAGGTTAATTTATGTCACTTCCTTATCGTGTTCCACCATTTGATCTTTGTGCTTTCCGTTTATGTATGGTGTAAAGTGCCGGACAGCACCTGATTTAAGAGTTAAGAGAAAAGGTTTACTGGAAATGCGCGATGACAGAATTGCGAATCGACCAACTGATTAAAATGTACAAGAACGACAATGGTTCTAGGAGGTATGCAATGGGGAATTGAACCCGCTGCAGTTTGTGTGTGCTGACCAGTCAGTGTCGTAAAATGGAGTGACTGAACGACGATGGCTTTGAATCATCTGTGGTATCATCATAGTCGTGTAGTCTTCGGAACTGATTATCAGACATCAGCAAGAGTTGCGTCAGTCTGATAATATTAGTTGTATTACGAGTTAGGCTTTGCCAGTGGTTCTTGTCACCTCTCGGGTCCGGTAAGGGGGGTGAATGTCGGAGGTAAGAGTCGAGGGCTTTAGCCCGAGACTTACCTCCGAAATTGCCCCTGACTAGCAAAGCCTAACTTTTAATGCAACGATTGTGTCTTCAACTGTAAAAAAATATAAGCGTGAAGCGTATCCTTGAAGGGACTCTAAACTTTACGTGTGACGTAGAGATTCAGGGGACGTAAATCTCCATACTTCCGACTATCAGTCAACAACTTCGCTCAAACTGCATTCGCCTTGAATTTCGCTCTCAGTTTTTTTTTTGTTTTTTTTTAATTTAACACATTTTCAGTCGTTCTTTTGTAGAAAATTGGTATTATAGGCCGAACACAACGCATGCATATATACTAATGTTCAAAACTTAAGGGCCACCCAACATTTTTGTGTCATTGTTTATCGTCGCAAGTACGCTAATAAAATACAATGTTCTTTCGATCCAAATGGGTTAAAAGGTGACCTTAGACAGTCCACTGTACATGGAACAATAGACACAATTCATCCATTTCCACGAACGTGTCAAATGCACGTGAAACTTCGTCAGTTTTTGTGAAAAGCTGTGCGATAAGGGCAAGCGTACCAAAGGCAGGCAGGTGGGAAACCTCGGTAAAGTCGTGATGCACGTGCTAAAGGGGTCAGTCGTGAACACTGAGCACTTCTGTTTCGATACAAATACCGGTACAGTAGGGGCATAATTTTCACTTTCCTAACCATGCCACCACGACGAAGCCTAACGCCAGTAGATCAAGGCCGGGCCCTAGCATGACAGCAGGATGGAATTTCCGGACGAAAGGTTGGGAGACGTCTTGGGGTGTCCCACTCAGTGATCCAGAGGCTGCTGGCACGATTTCAAGAAACTGAAAGGGCAGAACGACGACCCTGCTCAGGACGCCCGCGCTGCACCAGCAGAAGGGAGCACATATACCTCTGTGTGGCGGCTCTGCGCGACCGAACTGTCACGTCAACCACTCTGCGATGTCAACTGATGCACGCTGCAAACGTTAATGTCAGCAGAAGCACAGTCTGCTAACGTCTGCTCAAAATTGGCCTGGCTTCATGCAGAGCAGCAGTGAGAATACCCCTCACTCCAGCTCATCACAGAGCCCGGGTTGCCTGGTGTCGTCAACATGTGAGGTGGAACAGACTCCAGTGGACTCAAGTTTTGTTACTGATGAGTCACGGTTCACTGTGTCCTTCAACGACGACAGGGTGAGGGTCTGGAGACGCCAGGGCGAGCGATTCGCGGATGGATGCGTCCAAGAGGTAGATCTCCACGGAGGAGGCTCAGTCATGGCCTTGGCAGGGTTCAGCAGGGAAGGCAGGACCCCTTTCCACGTCATCTGAGGCACCCTGACCGGACTGCGCTATCGGGACGAGATTGTGCAGCCCCTAATTCAGCCAGCTCTCCAAGCCATAGGCGCCCGTTTGGTGGATGAGTACCTTGATCAACGGGGCATCATGATGATGGAGTGACCAGGTCGTTCATCGGATCTGGCTGCCAACGAGCACCTCTGGGACGTGCTGGGGCAACGTGTAGTCAGCAATCACCCCCCACCTCAAGGCGTCCCCCAGCTGACTCAGTTCCTGCATCAAGAGTGGGAAGCGATCCCACAACATGTTCTCCGAGCCCTGGTGAACTCCATGCGTCAACGCTGCATTAAATGCTTGGCTGCAAACGGTATGCACACTCGCTACTGACTGGACCGGTCTTGTGTGACTTTTCAAATGAGGGTGGGTAAACATTCTAACGTTCTGCTGTTGTTACAATTGATTGATTAACTCAGACCTTAAATGAAATTGTTACTGACTAAATTAGCAAAGTACTGACTCCAAGTATTGTTAAATTGTTTGTGTGGTGTTGTCGGTGCGTCTGCGATAAAAAGTCGCCCTTCAGTTTTGACCATTAGTTATAGTTATTAGATATAGTTATTTTGTTGCGTAACTCCCTCAATTTTTATTTGTCCATATTTGTGTTTCTTCGCCGTTTCGCCGTTTCGAATACCGTCAGTATGCGGTCAGTACGTGACAGTAGAATTTTCCTGTCGTGGATGTTATCTAACTTATGCAAATATTCAGTTATGTTTTGTATGAAACTGGTACCAGCAGTATCACAAAACACCTACATATAGTTATTTTTGTTGTGTAGCTCCCTAAATCTATAAACAAAAATATGACAATAAATAGATTCGCCAAAGGTTTATTTGGGAGAAAACGCTTTGCTCAGCGAGTAACGTTGATATCGTAACATTCAATAAAGGAGTCTACTTATCACATGTTACATTGTTGGTAACATGTGACAAGGAGACTCCTGTTGCCTTGAGAACGGACGACCAGGGGGAAAATCGAATAGAGCCAGGCCAATGAGAAAAGGCGTAAAGAGACTGAAAGAAGACAATCTTCTTTATCAAACTACAACACCAAAATGTAGGGGAGGAGCCCCTATACCTATTATGAACAGTGCCTATTATGAAACACCTTGCTCCCGGCGAAACGGAATAACTTTTCAAAATTCCGCCTGTGCAGTAATATAGCGCTGCTTCAGTGAGCCTTATTTCCAGTACAAGAATGTCAGGCGGGATGAAAACGAAAACACGCCGAGAAAATGTGATTTTTGACCCTTCTGCATCTAATTTTTCGCCATTTTGAAACACCTACATCAGCTTTCAGTTTTGTGATTTTTTTAAAATAGCCACTCTTGTCATGAAGAGCAATCTTCGGACATCAGATAACCAGCGGCAATCGTTTTGGTTCTCTTTTTTTTTTGTTTTGGAGGCACGCATTTTCTTGGAGAGGTATCTGGTTCCTATTATGAAACACAAAGAGCACCTAATATGAAACGTGTTTCATAATTAGAACAGTGTTTCATATAAGGAGCAGTGTTTGTCTAGCGTATATATCGGAAACCATACATCCAGTTTGTTCCAAATTTCAGATGTTGATACTTTTTCTCAATACAGAGTATCCCACAACAGGATCGTGTCACTTTGGTCATGGTCACAACGGCTACATTTATTATGTATGCCATTGTCCAGGCAATGTTACTGTAAACACCGAAACAATGTGATCCGAATGGCAAATTGTGATATTGTGTGACGACACAGAGTGTTGCATACCAGAATCAATTCACTGTCGTAAAGACCAAGGTCACAAAGGCCACATTTGTTTTGTGCAGAAATGTGTGCTAGGCAATATATCAATAACCAATGGGCCTATTCAATCCAAATTTTAGATTATAGTATTTACATAATCACACATTGCCATCAATCTTAACTGTGCTTCTACCTCAAGGTCAAGGTTATAGTTGCCATATCTTTCTTGCAGATTATTGAGTAGAGAATACCTCTAAAACCGCTGTACTGATTTGCTCTGAATTTTTAGGAAAAGATGCCTTACCCTTATAGGTGATATTTTTAACATTATGAATTCACGAAATGTAAGGTGAAGGTCGCAGAGGCCATATTTGTGTGAGCCTTTGTGCAGGCAATATCTCTGAAACCATAGGCCCGATTTATTCCAACTTTTGTTTGATTATATTTGCACTTAACCCCTTCACAGCCGAAAAACTCTCAATAGGATCCATCTGCAAGACACATAGATCTACATGAACCTCGCGCGATCGCGGGGGCTCATGGCGATTTTGGCTCTTGCTGACACAACTGACATATATTTATTTGACCTTTGGGGTTTCTTGGAACTGAATTAGGAAAGATTTCAGAGCAATATTTGCGTCTAGTGGTTGTAAAGAGAAGAAAACAGATATGTCAAAAACAAGGTTTATGTCGCTACATCACTTCAAGATGACGCGCACAGTTGTCAGGAATGCTTTCAGACATTAGACAAAATGGCGCATTACTGTCTGCGGGGAGGGGGTGGGGCTAAATAGTTGTTTCAAGAGCAAACCTTGTTGGCTTAGGTGTGACAGCAAATGTGAAACAGTATAAATGTAGTCACCAATCGTCCATGCAGCCGCTCTTCAGCCGTTGTGTGTGTATGCGTGCGGTTTGTATAAGGCAATTTCTTAGGGGCTATAACATTCACAGTCTTTAAACTCAACACAAATGCCAAAGGTGCGAGGTTCGATACCGGGTTCCGGCGTTGGATTTTTCTCCTCTGGTAAGTGTCACCGTCTGGGCAGTGGGCAGATGTTCACATCTGCACGGGACATAGACGACCCCGGCCCCCACGAGTCCCCTGCTGCCTTGCAGGCCTGGCCGCTTGGCTGCGGAAAGGCTAAGGGAGGAAACCCCTGACATCAAAGCCCCCGTGTCTCCGGGGAAGGCTTTTGAGCCAGAGACTAAGACAAGGACAGTCTGATATAAAACCTACGACCCGAGGACCTCGATGCCACCGTCCCAGCTTGCTAGGCCATGGCAAACGAACCAAGGGTTTAAAGGGTGGGGCCAGTACTGCGCACACTGCACTCCACAAAAAGCTCCACCGCGCAGGCTTTAGGAAACGTCCACGGACTATGACACTGAACTTTCCAAGTCCTGTAGCGATGGGCAAGGGGCAAAACGGCAGGTGAAAGATGTCACTGGAAGCCGCAGTCTCAAACCTGCATGCAGGCGGTTCAGGATATTGGTCGCCTGATGTTGACCTGGGGATGACAACGTCACTCGGCACACCCTGAACGACCAAGCAGCCTTCTCTAGGGACAGCACTGCTTGCTCCACACGGAGAGGGGCCTGGAAAAGGTGGCCTAACCAAAGCTCATCCCCTCGTAACCCCAGTTGCCTAGCCGCGGTCAACGGGCATCTTCTCATGCGGTCAGAAAACAAGAAAAAACAATGGATCCACTCTCATGACGACCACGACCGGACTCAACGTAGCATGCTGGAACATCCGAACCATGCTCGACACAGCAGACAGCGGACGCCCTGAACGTCGCTCCGCCCTCATTGCCCATGAATTGCGGAGGTTAAACATTGACATCGCCGCGCTCAGCGAAGTACGCCTTCCAGAGGAAGGCAGCCTCCAAGAACTTGGCGCTGGCTACACCCTCTACTGGTCAGGCAGGCCTGCATCAGAAAGACGGCTCTCAGGCGTGGGCTTCATGGTGAAGACCCCCATTGCGACTAAGTTGGAAAACCTACCAACGGGTCACTGATTACTGATATAGTAGTACATCTACATGCCGGTTAGACGACGCGGCACTTCGGTCAGGCGCTATCCCAGAGAGAAAAGAAAACATCAGTGGTTGTCTCCCCGGCCTACATGTGCTAACGCTGATAAGCGGTAGCGGTTGTCTCCCTCGAAATTGCGAGCCGGCTCTGCGCAGCTCCGTTCATGTCGGCCTCTGTTTATTTTAGATCACCGTGTGTTTTAGAAAGTGTACTCCAGGCTAAAAATATATGCTGAAAAGTGTCAAAAATAGCCTACCGATGATCTACGTGTGTATATTTAGTACGAGGTGCCGTTTTATGCCCATGAGGGATTTGGCGGGGGGGGGGGGGGTTTCAGGTTCCGGACCTAACCCCCCCCCCCCCCACCCCTTAACCGACCCAAAATTCTTTAAAATGCTATAACAAAGTCCCCCTTTTTCAGATGTACGGAACCCCCCCCCCCCCACTCCCCCCCCCCCACTCCCCCCCCCCGGACCCCCCCCCCCCCGCCCCCCCCCCTCACCCTCTTTGTCTGAACAAAGGGCTGTACGTTACGTTTGTCGACCTAACAAAAGCGTTCGACACTGTGAGCAGGCAAGGATGTGGCAGATCCTGGAGCGACTTGGCTGTCCCGCAAAGTTCCTCAGCATGATCGTCCAGCTACACGAAGACCAGCAAGGCCAGGTCAGACTCAACAATGACCTCTCAGAACCATTCCCCATTCTCAAAGGTGTGAAGCAGGGCTGTGTGCTGGCACCGACCCTCTTCACCATCTTTTTTAGCATGATGTTGAAGCAGGCCACAGTGGACCTCGACGATGACGATGCAGTGTACATCAGGTATCGTCTCGACGGCAGCCTGTTCAACCTCAGACGACTGCAGGACCACAGCAAAACCCTAGACCAACTGATTCGTGAGCTGCTCTTTGCTGACGACGCTGCCCTCGTTGCACACACAGAGAGAGCCCTGCAGCGCATCACATCCTGCTTCGCAGACGCTGCCCAGCTCTTTGGACTCGAGGTCAGTCTGAAAAAGACAGAGGTTCTCCATCAGCCGGCACCCAAGGTAGAGCATCGCCCTCCCCACATCACCATCGGCGAGTCTGAACTGAAGTCAGTGCACCAGTTTACCTACCTTGGCTGCATCATCACGTCAGACGCCAAGCTGGACAAGGAGCTGGACAGCAGGCTGGCAAAAGCAAACAGCGCTTTTGGGCGTCTATACAAGCGGGTGTGGCATACTCAACAGCTGAAAACAGGCACCAAGATCAGCGTGTACAGAGCTGTCGTCCTCACCACCCTGTTGTATGATTCCGAGTCCTGGGCCCTCTACCGCAGCCAACTACGACTCCTCGAACGCTTCCACCAGCGCTGCCTGCGTACAATCCTTGGCATTCACTGGAGTGACTATGTCACAAACGTCAAGGTCCTTGAACAGGCAGAAACTGTGAGCATCGAGGCTTTGCTGCTGCGGACACAGCTCCGCTGGGCTGGGCACGTCTCCAGGATGGAGGATCATCGCCTACCCAAGATCACCCTGTTCGGCGAGCTCGCCACTGGACACAGAGACAGAGGGGCACCAAAGAAGAGATACAAAGACTGTCTCAAGAAGTCACTTAGTGCCTGCCAAATCGACCACCGCCAGTGGTCTTTACTTGCTGCGGACCGTGACACCTGGCGCTGCACCATTTACAAGGCAGCTGTTTCCTTTGAGGACTCTCGCAGAGCTGGCCTTAAAGACAAGCGGCTCAGGAGAAAAAAAAACAGAGATGCCGCAACTCAAAACCCTGGCCAGACCTCCCTCTGCAGCCACTGCGGTCGAACCTGCCTGTCCCGGATTGGCCTCCGCAGTCACGAGCATGCCTGCAGACGTCGTGGACAACCCCTATAGAATCTTCGTTCGCGAAGTCAAGCCAAGAGACTGTGACACTACGTGTAACTGAAAGGCACGCTACTGCAGACGATTGTGGCTCCTATCCATACACACACACACACACACACACACACACACACACACACACACACACACACACACACACACACACACACACACACACTTCGATTTTATTTGTGAGTGAAAGTAATCAGCTGAGCCTGACACTGTAAACACAGCCAGCAATAGAGACCGCTGAGCAGCACTGCCATATTGCTACGATGAGACGAGATGGACTAAAATGGCTCCGATAAGCGTGCTAATGTTGTTTTGTTGTTTTGTTTTGTTTTTTTGGGGGGTGGGTTTTTTTAAGCAACAACAATGAAAAAAAAACACTTACCCGGCTCTGCAGCCACAGATAGCTTCTGTGTCGCTGTGCTTGCTGATGCGCATTTCCACTTACAGTTTGTGTGGATCGGCGCGTTCTTGTAGATCTGTAATCCAGATTTCGTAGATCTGCATGCCTTCGTCAGCGACTGGTCTCTCTATTTGTTTGTTTGTCTATTTTGAATAAGGGCATTTACCCGAAATATTAATAAATTGTGTTGTAATTGTCTTCTCTAAGCGTGTTTTTTTTGTGTGTGTTTGTGTGTGTGTTTTTTCTCCGTTGGGTACTTCTTTGTAGATTTTACGACCGGTGAACACGGATGCAACTTGAACGGCATCACTGCCAGTTGTGTGATAAATACGAACAGCATCAATGAAACTTGACTCAAACTTGCTTTGCCTCGATCTAGGGCCGTTTTTGACATAGCTTTGTATCCTGGCATAAATGTAGGCTTGTACAATTTGCAACGCCGCATTCAGTCGAATCACGCGCTCTACCGTCCGCCATATTGTCCAAGCGACAGGAAGCTTGTGAGACCCAGCAACAATTACGCTCGGTGAGGTCTATTGCTTCCGGTGCATGTAGTAACCATTCCGCAAGAAATAGCCTGGTTTAAAATATTTCCTCTCTTTTTGTAATTGTTTTAGGGTGTAAAACTTTATTTATTTTTTGCCTTTTTGGACGTTTTGAGCAAGAGAAGGCATGACAGATGGTGTGAAAAAAGAGCAAAATTTGGGTAATTGTAGTCACGACATAGCTCTGTGTTCATGGGAGCCTTATGGGGCATGTGCACAGTTGTATGCAGGCTTGCAGACGACCGTCAGTTTTGTCATGGGGTACTTCAGTAATGGCATTAGAGTGTTGCGGAAATGCTAACAGCAATTTGTTTAAGAATTGCTGGAAATGTTTCTCCTGTGAATTGCTCAGCGTGGCATTTTTGTGTGAGCAGGCATTGTGAGAGGCTTTAACTGACTGTGTCCCAGGGTCGACATCCCCAAATTTTGGAGTTGGTCCCAAGACTGCACTGACTTAGGAGACAGATCGACCTTGATCTGGCACCACCCTTGAATTATCAATTAAGATCCATATTTTTATGTGGTGTGTCGGGGTTGAATGAGTTAATGAAAACCGCATGAGTTAATCTCAGTGATAAAGCCGACCCGCATCGGGTCGGCAACCGTTGCCGCGTAAACTAAATTTGAAGTGGCAGAATATTAAATGGCATGCATGTGCGAAGTCCCGTGTTATTTACGTTACGGACACAAGCATGACCAACTATTTGCGATCCTTTAAAAAAAAAAAAAAAAAAAAAAGGTAAGGAATACATGTTCAAAACATTATCATCAGAGCCAGCAAGACTGAAAGACCCAGGTGCAAGGGAGAGCAACGCTGCACGCCACTAAAAGCAGACGTAGCAAACAAGACAAATTAGCTCCCGTTTGCATTTTGGGGAGGTTCAAGTTCACAGCTCAAGGTCGCAAGATGAGAATACGCATTACCATGGCCTATCAGCCACAATCCTTCCATCTGCAAGAGGCATAGACTTTCCTGAGCCCCTGCAGTTACAGGGGCTCATTAAAATCTATGCCTCTTGCTGTCTGAGATTGACCATTTAATTTACACATCCTCAAAAAGAGAACATTAAGCCGTGTGTGTCTATTTCATTGGTAGGGCGTGCTGCAGTAGAGTTACCCCAGAATAACTCCTCAGTCTGAAGACATAAATAGGGAGAATATCTGCCAGCGAGAAATATACAGTCTCATGAGAACCCGCGGTACCAATAGCTCACAAAGATCTATTCCTCGGGCTGATTCACGAACAGATTGGTGTGTTTTTTGCCACTATGTGAGTCGGTGCTGAGATGGGTAGGACTAAGAGATTTTCCTTGCAAGCAAAAGGTCTTCAGGCCTGCGTCGGTCGTAGTTGGCCCGCGCACATCTGTACGAAATACATGCAGGGGCCAACTACGGCTGACGCCGGCCTGAAGATCTTGTGCTCTCTGTGTTGAGCCTGTCTCCCATCTCGCGGCCTGCAGAATTCGTTTAAAGCATGCGCCAGTAGGGTTTGTTTCTTCAGGCAAAATTCCTTCGCTCTGCCCAAACGGAACTGTTGTTTGATCGAGAGCGCGCCATCTCACTCTTTTTTGCTTTGTAGTTGTTCAGTTGTTGCTGTTGTTGTTGTAGTCATTTTGTAGTCGTCGTTGTTGTTAACACCCTATCTACCGAAATAAGAAACACACAGTTTGAAGTTTAATCCGGCAGTTCAGTATTTAACCCATATCATACTGAGGCTAAAAGCTTCACTTGAAATTTGTACACTGCCACCATATGCAAGCTACATTATAGTACTTACAGATAGGGATGTAGACCAGTGGCTTTAGTTCAAAGGTGATGCCAGAATACATTAGCGCCTATAGGCGCCAAGCTATTCTGGCACTACCTTTGAACTATCAAGTTAGTCAAACTTATTTCACACACTGTATCCGGATGCGTCTGGCCGCGAATGAGTTAATGCCCGGTATTCAAATGCTGTATGTCTCGAATGAGTTTATACAGTAAACGATGGAAATAAAATAAACCTAGGTAGAACGGGTAGCGGCGGCTCCATCTGCGGCAGTAAAGATATGAAAATAACCCAAATCTCCCATCGTGGGATTATTTAGAGTAGCGGATTTTTTTTCAACCAATCGCAAGCAAGGAGACATCGCTTCAACACTACAGACTCTTGCGAACAAAAATAGTTCAGCTTTTTCCACGCCACTACAGCCCAGTGGCGTAGGAACCGCCTTGGGTGTGTGCGGAGTGTTTTTGTTTTTTTTTGTTTGTTTGTTTGTTTTGTTTTTGTTTGTTTTTTTTTTGGCCGGGGGGGGGGGGAGGAGGGGTGGAAGGGGGGGGGGACTAAGGGCATGCAGCCATAGCCGCTTCCCTGCACCCTCGGAATTCGTATGTCTAGGGTATCCGGTTAGTTTTTTCCTTACTTTGGCCACACCACCTCTTATATACTGAGGCGCAAATGATTCCAAAAATGCTTTTCTTTTGCTCGTCAGTATACGTGTGCGACATATAGCCCATTACAACCTGAGGCTGATTGCTTCTTCTTTTTTTTTCTATTTTTTTTTTTTTTATTTTATTTTTTTAATTTGCATATTGTCGTATGAAGGCTACATTACAGATTAGGAGAGAGATCTCTTACTGGTTTTAGTTCAAGAGTGGTGCCAGAATGGTGGCACACATGACCACTCTTGAACTATCATAGTCATTTTTTTTTCAAGCAGTAGAAGATCAGGATGAAAAGAGATAGTCTCCACTCCCCTGTCTGTATAAAAGCATCCTTGGGACATATCTTCTCTTCAGTCTCTGCCTATGTATATAAATAACCATGCTTGGCCCAATACCTTCTCCCAATCCACTTGTCAAATTGCTTCAGCAGCACTAAGATCTTCTAACAACATTGTCACTGTTTAGCGTCGGTTGTGAAAAAGAAAGAAAAAGTTCGCGGTTATAACCCCTTCACTGCGGAGAGCAAAAGTAAATACGATCCAACCGCAAGAGACATAGATCCTCATGAGCCCCCACGACTGCGGGGGCTCATGAGGATCTATGCCTTTTGCTGAGACCAATAATGTGTATCCATATTTCTTGGCTTTTGATTGTTGAATGAACAAAGATTTCAGCAGAAAACAAAAATCATTAGTGTGGCAGGGGAGGGTTAAGCATAATAGTAGTTATTACCAAGAATCAGACTTAGGTCAAAGGCAGTAGGCTGAGCCCTTGTATAGTAAGAACAGACAGTAGGTTGTGTAATTTATAGTAAGGCCGGATACGCCGGACAACTTCACTGTGGAAGAAGGGGACTGGAAGCGTTTGACATATGCGTGACTGGTAGGTTTTCGGTTCTTGTGATTCGTGATTGCAATCTTTTCATCCTCGTGAAATAACGGTTCGTCGTGAAACGTGAAATCCAACGTAAGATGTTTGTGATCCGTGAAACTTGAACGTCCTCGTTATTTCGTGAAACGTGAAGTCCGTTGCCACCGACCACTCTGTAACCCTTTCAGCGCCAACACCCTCAGTACAGCAGGCGGCGCCAAGCTAATCTGGCACTACCATTGAATTATCATGGTCAATCCACCTCCTGCAAGTGGTACATAGTCGTTAAGTAACACTTCCAAACTTTGGGAAATGCGCCCATGGCGCTAAAATGGTTAACTTATACTCAGAAATGAGTCATCCAGTTCCATCATTCCAACCCTCTACCCCCCAACCCCCACCCCCACCCCTCTCCCCTGATGTTAGAGCGGTTTTCAGCCGGTTAAAATTAAGAGTCTCCATCGTCTCTTTCCATCGTGACTGAAACGTGAATGCCTGTTTGGGGTATTAGTGATTCGCCAAATCGCAAAATAAATCGTCGTCAATCCGTGATGGTTACACGCCCCTCCCCGCCCCACGCCCCCATCCCCCTTCACCCTCCGCTCCGTCGCTAGACAACTTCAGTATATGTCCATAAGTATAGACTGTGAAAACTAGGGTACCTCAAACAACGGGTGTAAATCAGACTACTCCTTGCACGCAAGAGACATAGGTGTTCATGGGTCCCTGCATCTGTAAGAGACGTATAGTCTCATGAATACCTGCGGGATTCATGGGAATATAATTACGTCTCTTAAAGGCAGCGGATGCAGCGGGCTGGATGAATACACGTAATGTTTAAAGTTCGTGCCAATGTCTACTACCTACATCTGGCCGGGTTTAGGGATGACCTCTATGGTACAGTATGTATTGCTTACATCTAGCTCCCTCCCCCTCCCCCGCTGTTCTTTTTTTTTTTTTTTTTTTTTTTTTCCAATGAGGTTACCATACCTCACACAATACTAATTAATCTTCCTACGCCACTGCAGCCTATCATCCACAGCAGTTCCAAACTGTTATCGCTGTGACTCACATGAACATTCCTTTACGGATTCACGCGTGCAAAGCAGCGAGGGAGGCTGGGAGCCGGCAGGCACTGAGCAGAAAATAATGTGCGATGTGGGTTTCGATCATACGTGAGCGGGGAACAAATCTGTGGACTGATGGCCATGTTCATCGTTCTAATGGTGAATCTACTGTCGGCTGTTACACCTTCGAATGGTGGTAAGTTTCTTCATCATAGCCTCAGTGACTGGAATCACACCAATGATGACTGAATGCTGCTACTGACTCCGTCTGCACGCAAGCAAAGATTGTGTAGCGTGTTAATAGTCAGACTTTTTTCTTATTCCAAACACTGCCGTGGTTGTTATATTATCAGTGTACTCACTGAGCTCTGCGCTTGAGAATTTTTTTTCCGAACTTTGGAGTTGTGTCGGCTCTCAATGAAGCTGACTACACTGTACTCTCAAGTTCAGAGCCGGCACAAGTCCAAAATTTAGTGACTGGATCATTTGGCCTTACACAACTGAGCGGCCCGCGTAACTCCTATCAAAATTCCCAAACTACCTTGCTGCCGGTGAGTCAAGGTGTTTTCTGCGGACAATACTAACAAGTTCGGGGGATCATGGCAGAAATGAGCACATGAGTGCTAACGTGTCAGATACGGTTTGTCTGTCTATCTGTCCGACCTTCCTGTCCGTCACGTCGCCGGGCCGTGTCACAGTCTCAGTAGTGATTTGTCTCGGCTTGTTTGTCTGTCTGTCCGTCCTTCTGTCTCTGTTCCGCTCGTCCTTGAAACTGTCTTCTCTGGTCGTAAAAGAGAATGTCAGAGTAATCATACACGAAGTTTCAAGAGGGACCTCTTCAGTGCTGGAAAAGCGCGAACGGCATCATCGGCACACATCTGCAAGAGGCAAAGACTGAACCTCATGAACCTCCGCATTTGCGGATG
This sequence comes from Semisulcospira habei, assembly GCA_036245525.1. Taxonomy (NCBI): domain Eukaryota; kingdom Metazoa; phylum Mollusca; class Gastropoda; family Semisulcospiridae; genus Semisulcospira; species Semisulcospira habei. Next base: position 223,799,871 of record BTPG01000001.1, on the reverse strand, counting down.
CTCATGGGTTTCTTTGCCTCTTGCTGACCCCATTTGTATCTGTGCTTCTTGGATGGGTGGGGTTATTGTCAACGAGGAACCCCTCGAACACTTTAAATGCCCCTCAGTTTAGAACTGCACGTATTGCCTTACTCGAAAGAACTCAAAATTGTGAAGTTGCCAACTCCACATTTCTCTTTTATAACAGTCACAATAGCAATGCGTAGCCGGTAAGCAGTATGGCCTAGGTCGGCCCTACCTTCTAAAAATATCCTAAACATAGTAGGATAATTTAGCTTACTAGTGGTCCACAAACTTGTCCGTGTGTTTTGTTAATCTTTAATCTTGTATTTCTCACTTACTGGCCCTCACAACGGTTATTAAATTTTACATTAAAGATAAGTAGCGGCTAATCTCTATGTTTGTTTGTTTGTCTATTTTGACAAAGGGTATTTACCCGAAATATTAATAAATTGTGTTGTACCCGTCTTTTCTAAGCGTGTTTCTTTCTCCGTTGGGTACTTCTTTACATTTTAACGTATACAAACCAAGGGGAATCACAGCGCTGGACAGACAAACAGTTAGGATAGAGGATGGAAATGATCGTCTTATTCTATACCTGCGTATTTCTCTGTGGGCTGGCGAATGGGTGCCTGATAGGCGGGGGCAGGGGACCTAACTGTTTGTCTGTCCAGCGCTGTAATTCCCCTTGGTTTGTATACAATTCTGCCAGCGCTAGCCTCACCTATCTGGTTTGTGATTACATTTTAACAGAGGTACGGCACAGCAACTGCGCCACACAAAAAAGGTGAGGTCTCCTTAAAAATTGTGTTCAGTTCTGTGATAGTGTACCTTAAAATGAAAGCCCTAAAGCCTAAAATCACAAACCAGCACACAAAGTGATCTAGTTGTCTACGTCGATTTGCTACCGCTGAGCTCTCAGCGGTAGCGAATCGAGGGAGACAACCAGTGTTACAACATTCCTGCTGCGTTTGCAGTCTGCCCGGCCCGGGCTCCGATTACCTGCATTATAATGCTTCTTTTTATTTTTTTATTTTCTGAGTGAGGAAGGGTGAGCGTACTGTATGTGCACCACTGAGTCAGGTCTGTAACCCATTACATCCTGAGGCTTTTTTTTTTTTTACAAAATTGCTTCTTGTCCTATGAAGTCCACATTACAGAGTAGGAGACAGATCAACCGTTTTAGTTCAAGGGTGGTGCCAGAATCAGGCGCCAAGCTATTCTGGCACCACCCTTAAACTATCATAGTTAAATTTATGTCAAGTGATGAGAGTATCAGGATGAAAACGGTTAAAGGCCCGGCTAAGCGCTTCCCGAGCAGTCTCGGCATTGCATGAAACTGGAGACGAATATCAACACCTGATTTATATAAAATGTGTTATTATATCTCCTAACGAGTGGCTACAGTTGTTATTTCGTTCATAATTGGGTGATTGTATCACACTGGTCACACAAGGCAATTGCTTCCGGTGCATGTAGTAACTTTTCCGAAAGAAATATCCTAATGGTCAAAACTTAAGGGCCAATTTCAGTTTATCGCAGACGCACCGAGAACACCACACAAATAAATGTAACAATACTTGGAGCCAGTACTTTGCTAATTTATTCAATAACAATTTCATTTAAGTTTTGAGTAAATCAAGCAATTGTAACAACAGCAGTACGTTAGAATGTTCACCCACCCCTCATTTGAAAAGTCACACAAGAGTGGTCCAGTCAGCAGCGAGTGTACCCACCATTTGCAGCCAAGCATTCAATGCAGCGCTGACGCATGGAGTTCCTTAGGGTTCGGAGAACATGTTTTGGGATCGCTTCCCAATGCAGCAACTGAGTCAGCTGGGGGACGCCTTGAGGTGGGGCCGGGTGATTGCTGACTACACGTTGCCACAGCACGTCTCAGAGGTGCTCGATGGGAGCCAGATCAGGTGAACGAGCTGGCCACTCCATCCTCATGATGCCCCGTACTCAAGGTACTCATCCAGCACACGGGCGCGATGAGGTCGAGCGTTGTCGTCCTGCAGAACAGCATTGTCGCCTATGGCTTGGAGAGCTGGCTGGATGAGGGGCTGCACAATCTCGTCCCGATAGCGCAGTCCAGGCAGGGTGCCTCGGATACGTGGAGGGGGGTCCTGCCTTCCTCCTCCGTAGCGATCCACCTCTTGGACGCATCCATCCGTGAATCGCTCGCCCTGGCGTCTCCAGACCCTCACCCTGCCGTCGTTGAAGGACACAGTGAACCGCGACTCATCAGTAAACAGAACCTGAGTCCACTGGAGTCTGTTCCACCTCACATGATGACGACACTAGGCAACCCAGGCTCTGCGATGAGCTGGAGTGAGGGGCATTCTCACTGCTGCTCTGCTTGAAGCCAGGCCAGTTTCGCGCAGACGTCGGCAGACTGCTTCTGCTGACGTTAACGTTTGCAGCTTGCATCAGTTGACCTCGCAGAGTGATTGACGTCACAGTTCGGTGGCGCAGAGCCGCCACACAAAGGTATCTGTCTTCCCTTCTGCTGGTGCAGCACGGGCAGGGTCGTTGTTCTGCCCTTCCAGTTTCTTGGAATCGTGCCAGCAGCCTTTGGATCACTGAATGGGACACCCCAAGACGTCTCCCAACTTCTCGTCCGGAAATTCCATCCTGCAGCCCATGCTAGCGCCCGGCTTTGATCTACTGCAAAGAAGTACCCAACGGAGAAAGAAACACGCTTAGAAAAAACGGTACAACACAATTTATTAATATTTCGGGTAAATACCCTTTGTCAAAATAGACAAACAAACAGAGACATTATTTGCTACTTATCTTCAGATGCAGAAGGAATGTGGCACATTCCTTCTGCATCTGAAGATAAGTAGCAAATAATGTCTCTGTTTGTTTGTCTATTTTGACAAAGGGTATTTACCCGAAATATTAATAAACTGTGTTGTACCGTTTTTTCTAAGCGTGTTTCTTTCTCCGTTGGGTACTTCTTTGCATTTCACACGCTTGGCAGTCACCTTTTTGGTCTGGATTGCTTTTTTTGATCTACTGGTCTGTGGCATGTGTTCCAGTCAGCATATAGGTCTGGTCATAGCACGGAGACAGCATTGCTGCGTGTTGTGAATGACCTACTTGGTGCTAGCGATGAAGATCTAATCTCTGTTCTGACTCTGCTCGATCTGAGCGCAGCGTTTGATACCATTGACCACGACATTCTACTTTCCCGCCTTCGTGATGTGTTTGGCATTCAAAGCACAGCACTGAAATTTTTCCAATCCTACTTTGTTGGTCGCTTGCAGATGGTTTCAGTGGCAGGATTTGAGTCCCACCCTGTTGAGCTGCTTTGTGGCGTTCCACAGGGGTCGGTCTTGGGGCCTGTTCTCTTTACTTTGTATACACAGCCCCTGTCGCATGTCATTGAGCGTCACTTAGTTTCTTATCATTTATATGCAGATGATACAGAATTGTACAAACACTCCCTTCGTGAACATGTCGATCAAATGGTGCAGTCTTTGGAGGCTTGTATTTGTGATGTTCAGAAGTGGACCACACAGAACAAGCTCCAGCTGAACAGTGACAAAACTGAGTCCCTCCGAATGATGTGCTCCTCTACGTGCAGTGCTGATCTTCCTGAGTCAATGATGGTGGGCGAGAGTGTCATCTCCTTTTCTAGCTCGGGCGCCCGTAACTTGGGTGTCATTTTTGACAACAGGCTGACAATGAAGGAACAAGTGAAGAAAGTTTGCCAGCTTGCCTTCATTGAACTCAGAAGGATCAGCACTGTTCGACATCTGCTGACTGTTGAAGTTACCAAAACACTTGTTACCTCCCTTGTGCTGTCCCGAATAGACTATTGCAATTTTCTTTTGTCCGGTGTTCCGCAAAATCTTCTTGACCAAATCCAGAGAGTCATGAACTGTGCTGCACGTCTGATTTTTCGTGTACCGAAACGTGAACACATTATGCCTCTACTAGCTAATTTGCACTGACTGCCAGTTTCCTACAGAATTCAGTATAAAGTCTGTGTTATTTGTTTCAACATCATCTCTGGTTCTGCCCCTCCTTACTTATCTGATCTTGTCCAGCTGTATACACCGTCCCGCTCACTACGCTCTGCTTCAGACACTCGTGTTTTCCGTATCCCTAGACGTAATAAGGTCACTCAAGGTCATCGTGCATTTTCGTATTTTGGTCCCATTACATGGAACGCTCTCCCAGCTGATGTGCGTCACTCATCATCTCTTTCCATTTTCAAATCCAAGCTTAAAACACACCTTTTCTCTGTTGCATATACGTAAAGACCATTTTGTCTGCCGGCTCATCATGCGTGTGTGTGTGTGTGTGTGTGTGTGTGTGTGTGTGTGTGTGTGTGTGTGTGTGTGTGTGTGTGTGTGTTTGTGTGTGAGTGTGTGGTGTGAGTTTTTGCCCTTGTAAATTAATGTATTTTTTGGTTGTATGTGCTTGTTTGTGTATTCTGCTTCACTGTTTCATTACTGTGATTGTAAAGCGCCTAGAGCACCTTGGTGATTAGGCGCTATACAAATTACCTTTATTATTATTATTACTGGCGTTAGGTTTCGTCGTGGCGGCATGATTAGGAAAGTGAGAATTAAGCCCCTACTGTTCCGGTATTTGTAGCGAAACAGAAGTGTTCAGTGTTCACGACTGAAGCCTTTAGCACGTGCATCACGACTTTACCGAGTTTTTCCACCTGCCTGCCTTTGGTACCGTATTGCCAATATCGCACAGCTTTTTACAAAATCTGACGATGTTTCACGTGCATTTGAAACGTTCAGTGGAAATTGATAAATTGTTGTCTATTGTTCCCTGTACAGTGAGTCCACTGTCTAAGGTCAACTTTTAACCCATTTGGATTGAAAGAACATTGTTTTTATTAGCATACTTTCGACGATAAACAATGACACAAAAAGTGGGGTGGCCCTTAAGTTTTGACCATTAGTATAGTTTAACTAAAATGTCCTCCCTTTTTGCAATTGTTTTAGGGTGTAAAACTGGGGCGTTTTGAGCACCAAAAGGCATGACAGATGGTGTGAAAAAGAGCACAATTTGGGTAATTTTAGTCGACCTAGTCTGTTCATTGGAACCGTATATATGGGGCATGTGCACAGTTGTATGCAGGCTTGCAAATGACATTTTTGTCATGGGGTACTTAGTGCATTAGAGTGTGGCGAAAAACGCTAATAGACAATTTGTTTCAGAATTCCTGGAAATGTTTCTCCTGTGATATGCTACGCGTGGATTTTTTGTGTGGGCAGAAAGGTTCTTCGTTCATAGCTTTGTGTTGCAAGAGGCTAAAAGAGAAGAGTGTATGAAAAGGGGGCGTAACCTAATTGCCCTGTTCACCCTGCACTGTGTCCGTTTTACCGCTGAAAAGTATCCACCGCTCAACTCCACTATGTATGCGTCAGAGCCGAGGTAAAAGCTATTTATAGCACAACTCCTAGACCGATGAGCCAATGAGTCCGAAATAGCTCAGGCCGTTAAACGTGGGAGCAGGAGAGCGAAGGGAATCGCCGGGTCGTGGTTTCGAATCCCGTCCCGGCCCCGGTAGCTGGACTCACAATCCAGGGGGAAATACGGATTTGTTCAATAGCATGTCCGTTGAAAGGTCCTGGTAAATCAAAGTGGTACAGTTGGAGTGCGCCTGAGTTGATCAGTGTTCAGGTCGTGCTCCCTAGGCAATAGATTTCCCTGTCCCCCATAACCCGCCCGTCAGGGCCGTCCATGATCACCTCGGTGCTGTGGACGTTAAACCCGAACTAACCAACCAACCAACCGCGGACGCATAGTTAGTGTAACCCCTTACTGCACGTACATAAAATCTGTGTAAATTCAACGCGAAAGAGCTCCAGCCACCCCATGAGCAATGCCGGATGCAAAATGACTTCTGCAAGAGGTATAGATCCTTATGAGCCCCCGCAATTGCGGGGGCTCATGAGGATCTATACCTCTTGCAGTTGAGTGGTGTTCATTTTTGCTCGGCAGTGAAAGGGTTAACTGACCTCATCCCCGCCAGTGGGCCGCGCAGATTGTGTTTTTGAAAATGATCCGGTTGTGAATTCAGCCTCAAACGTCTATCTCAAGGGAGCATGGCCGCTACAAACGTGTTTCAGCAAGACTGCACATAGCTTTTAGTGAGCACTCGCATTTTCGGAGGCTCGTGAGGATATAATTATGTCTATAGCAAATGTAACATTGTTTCGCTTTTTCTCGTCCCTGAAAGAAACAAATTTAATGCCCTATTTAACCCTTTACCTTCGGTAGCGGTTTTAGTCGCGATGGCGGATTCCTGTACGAATCACCGCGACTAAAACCGCTACCGACTCGCAAAGGGTTAGTTTCTAAGAGCGGCATTGTGCTCATGTGTATGCGTACCATCGAGTGAGGGGGGTCTAGAGAGAGACAATAGGAGATTTTAAAGTCAATGAATTCAATAATGACGCATCCGTCATTAAATTACGTCATTTTTAATATTAAAATTTTTGACACCATTACACCCCCCCCCCCCCCCCCCCCCCCCGTTATTTCTGAATCAACCCTTTGATTTTTAAAAACTGACGACCATGACCAATGCGGCCTTATTGATCTAATTATCTTTAAATCTCCTATTGTCTCTCTCTATAACTATTGTCTCTATGAACACCTAATCATGTACCTGATCAAGTGATGTCAAGTGAAACTTTATACTTATTAACAAGTCACAACTAACTTTTAGGAACCTGCAGAGGTAACCTTTAAGTTAATTATCATAAGAACTTATTAATTACTTACCATAAGAACTTATTAATTTCTTACTGTAAGTTCTTATAAGTTCTTACAACAACTTGACTTAAGTCACAACTTACTCGGTCAGATTTGTCAAGATACAAGGACAATAAAAAACTTTTTTTTTCTCAATAATACTCTGGTGGTGGTGCTGATGGGGCTAAACAATCAGGCACAAGTGGTGTAAATGACGTGTCATCTCTCTGTGAAGTGTATAACATTATTAAAGGATTACCAAATCTGATTTTTATTTGTTTAAAAGATTGTGTAGCTTTTCTGTGGTTTCCTGAACACCAATCTTTTTCCCCATCTCTAAAAAAGAAGCCTTCAGTTCTTCAACATTCACAGGAGATTGACTACGCATTTTATTTTGTATTTCAGACTTCTGTTTTTTGTAATTATTCAAATCATCTTGGACCCGCTTAAATTCATCATCACTAATATTATTATCATTCAATGCCTTACTGATAATAAGTTTCATACTGCTCAGATTCGCACCCGCCAGAGTACTCAACGCTTCATGTTTCTGTAATTTTGTGTGAAACCTCTTGTTTAAGGCTTCCAAACCAAAGCATGTCAGGCATTTAGCAACGCTAACACCCTCAACTGCAATTCCTATTAAACTTCCAATTCCTGTGGCAAACAGAACAATACCCCCCCCCCCCCACACACACACACACACACACAGAACAACCAGCTGAAACTGCACCAATAGCCATTGAAGTATTTTGTACAGAATTGAAAACGGTCTTATACCTCCTTTTGCATCTGGAGTACCTCGCCTCTTCACTTTCCAAATATTTAATTGCTTCTGTAATATTATTTAATCTGAATGCGTCTGCCTGTAATGTTTTATCTGATGCAATTGGCATATGTGGATCAAGCGCAAACGACGACACAGTCTCAGGCGCAAGCGTCGTCGGTAGTTGTGGATAGAAGTTTACCATATTTTTTTATTGACAAATATTTTTTATTTAATCAGCAATTACATTTGCAACTCGTCAAAAGTATACAATTTGCTGGCATAATAAAATGAAACAAGATCAATGTGTTCAAGGTTTATGTAACTTAGATGAACAAAAGTTGTTTTGTCAACCACCACTTTGACAGCGGGAATACTGCTCGAAACATTAATAACATCTACATTTTTTGTAATAGCAATAAAGACCTTTGTTGATTCTGATACTGTTTCATCCCATGTAAGTTTTATTCCCTGTGCAGTATTTGCCTCTTTCACAGAAGCTATAGATCTCAAGATAATTTCAAATACTATTGTCGCTTCTCTAGCCACGACTAAGCTTGCTGGCATAAACACAACAGAAGTATCTGATCTTCCCTTTCTAGTTGTAAGAAGATACCGTCGTTTCTCATAATTTTCAACTTTCAGTTTATCTCTGCTATTGTTGTCTGGGGCAAAACTTGGAACAAGGCTTACAATCAGCGGCCCAGAATTAACAACCTTCCTAAACACTAAGGCGCCTTCGTCATCAGTGTATACATAAGGACTAATAAATTCAATCTTTATGTCCCAGTCAATTATGGGTGCTGGTGCCGGCACAGGTGAAACAACCCACTTATTACCCACATGTATTAAGTTGTAGGGCACATTATTTACTGGAACTGGTACAGTAACATCACGCAGCTGACCAAGTTTAGGAATCTGTCTTTCACCGTCTTTCGTGTCGACAATTACTTTCCGCTTGTACATACCAGTCGAATCAAGTTCAAAACCATATATTTCTCCAATTTCCCCTTCCTTCTCAAAATCCTGTACGTCTGCCAAATCTTTCAACTCTGTTACTGGACATGCAACTGGTATGATTCTCGGCTTTGGACCACCACTCATTTTTATAAACAAAAATAAAATTATTTAATTTCCAACACAACACTAAAATCATGCATAACAACTGGTTTGTTATCCTGATTAGTTACAGATATACTCAGTGACTCAAAGAAACTAGAACCTAATTTCTTAAACTGCGCAGGAAATCTAACAACCACACTTTCGCAATAGGGTGCAGTTCCAGCTGGCACACATCTCAACAAAGTCGAAGGCTTTCCATTGTGTACATTCTCAGTTATGTTCAGTTCTTTCAAATACACATTAAATACTGTGTGTACTGACAAATTGACAGGGCGTTTCCCAGTTATTTTAAGTTTTTTGGTCTTCATTGTTATAATACCAAACATAGCTTCATCTAAATGATCTGATCTCCACCAATCTTCATCAATATAAAATCCAAGTAAATATGCAAATCTATCTGAGATCTTTAACCAATTTTCTGTCAGAAATTCTAATGTAACAAGTAGGTTAGCTGGATTTAAAGTTGCTTTAATTTTAAATTTACTTTGAAACCATTCAGCTATAGTACAAAAGTCATAATAACCAGGTGGTAAAGCTTCAGTTTTACCACCAAAAATTACTTTATTATATATATCATCTTCTATATTAAACCACTTTACAGTATAAAACATTTCATGGATAGCTACAGCCTTGCTACCATCACGATTATCAATCCCATTAGTTAACCACACTGGTTTGCTTGTGTCAAGATTTGTTAAGGTAATAAACATTTTTATTATCTCATATAAAAAAGGATGGAATTTAAATCGCCAACCATTACCACAACAAACGCATTTCAATTTAATGTGAATGCCAAATATAATGTTGCACCTACTTATGAACAGAAAATAATTCAACTAAATCAGCTTGATATAGCTGTAAACGAACAAGATTTATTTCAAGTTAAAGTACCAAATCCGTTTGATCATTACCTAAACCCTCCAATAACAGATGATGCTACTGCAAGAAAGTGGACATCAAGCCCACTACAGATGTTTCAAAACCAGCTCAACTTTGCCATACTATGTTCAACTACAGGCTGTGGTGTTTCATTTACAGACCACTTAAATCACTCAAACAAACTTATTAGGTCAGTATATCGTTTTCATGTTTATTACCAGCTTAGACGTATACTGTCAGAACTTCATGCACCACTGCCCACTGAATCTAGTTTCAAAAGGTTTAACAACCCCATGGATATGAAAGCGTTTGAACAGATTTGTTATGAGTTTAACATCAGCCCAGGTCCCCGTGCCGGGTATGACTTCACACAAAAACTTGATGATCACAATGGTATGGGTACATTGTATTATGCTATGAGTCACAGACAATACCCACAAGATTACTACCCTGGTTACACTTCATTCTCATCAAAATCACAAGTCTGGATAGGTTCCATTGAGCAAAAATAGTCTAATGCGTGGACCACATTTATTTTAGACAAGAGTGACGGGTTTACTCAAGCGGGAGTCGAGCGCGTCAATGAGTCAATCAGAACATATGTCTGGTGTTTACTAGGAGCACAATCATTAACAAAATCAAATATTTTGAATGGAAGTGGTAAATTTGAAGCACAAAAACAGTTTCTTGCAAATCTTGAAGATTCAATTAATTCAGTGGTTGATCTCCCATCAAGCATACAGCGTTACCAAGACGTTCTCAGATATGCGAGATCAAAAGTTGACTTTGTAGTTGGCATCGGGTTATACATGTTGCCATCTGACCTTCAACTCCAAATGGGTACAATAACAAATTATAATAATGAAATCATTGTTGCAGGTCGTGATCAAAAATTAGGACTCAATCAATCTGTAAACTTAGGAGCAACAACCACACATGTTCAGTCATTAAAACCATTACAGATGGTAACACCCCCGGCCCCGGCCCCAGCCCCGGCCCCAACACCGGCACCCATACAACCAGTACAGTCAACCCCTGACACACATGAGTCAGAGAGAACTGCATTGTAATAGGCCTAACGGGGTTAGGGGTTTTACTTCTTTATCTGTTTCATTAAATAACACACCATCAACCCTCCTACTGTAACCAAAAAGACCCACACATGTTCTGCCATAAACCCAACTACCTTTGCTGCTGTAGTAATCATCCAACTGACAACTGTGCCTATAATACCAGGCAAAGCGTCCATTGCTTTCACAGCCAATTTCTTAAGCAAGTCTGATATGTGAGACAGTTGTTTCTTTACCCATGACTGTAAATCTTTTGGGTCAGTTGGGGCCGGTGGACCTGGTGGACCTGGCGGTGCCGGGGTTGGACCCCCACCACCGCTTGCGCCCCCAGCACCGGAGACAGCTAACACAACAGTACTGATAATAAATCCAAGAGCAGTAATTAAACTAGCAATTGTGATACCCTGTTCTCTGAAAAGTGTTTTCAATCTCTCAGCCAGAGTAGTGTCTTCGTGAAGTATTTTCTGAATAGTTTCTCTAATTCTGTTGACCTGTGATTTCAGTTTTTGTCTTCCAATACTAATTGTTTCTAACCTTCCTGATCTTTCTATCTGCAAATCATTTAATCTGTGTTGGATTCTTTCTTTCATTTCTGTGTCAAGATTCCCATTGTCTGCGGTAGCCAGTTTCTCTTTTTCACGTTCTATGTGTTTATCAAGCTCACCTAGTTTGGCAACATTATTCACCATCTCACCTCTTATCGTCTGTAATGATTTATCCAACCCTATAATCTCCCGCATTGACAAAGGTGGGTCATCTATTGTTTATATAGCGTCATTTATTTGTCCTTCAGTAAATGAAGTTTCTTGTATCACTGTGTTTGCTATTTCTGGTAGGCTTGTTACAGGTGCCATTTCAATTTGTTGCCCTGTTGGCAACTTTGTTTGCGTGTCGTGAAGCACACTAACCAGTCTTGGCGTGACAGGAGAGCCTCCAATTCCAAGGTACCTTGCCAACCCAGAGTTACCACCGACTTCACCTTTAATTGTACTTTAAGCTCTAAACTTAGAAGGATTGTTTTTATGTGTTAGATTTATTTTCCCTCTGTCTGTATTTACAAATAAGTGTCCTTTATCATATTCAAACTGATTAGGATCTATTACATCTGGGTGAGCACCAACACTGTCATAAAATGAGTTTACTTTGTCTTTTAACAGTTCATGATACATACTACTACTAGTTACCATTCCAGTCATATCTGTGATACTGGTATCTGAGGCATCCATGACATCCATTTCAAAATCTTCATGATTAAATCCTCCTGCTGCCATTGTTTTATTAATTTAATATTTTTTATTGTGTATAATAAAAATGACACAGTCTTACGGATCAAAGTTAGACCCATACAGAAAACTACGTGAGCCTCTTGGTGTTAAGGGCATTAGACAATCAATCGTCATCACAAACAATCCAAGTACCATAGACCAGAACCAAACTCTTACAGTCAAGTTTCCAAACCTAGGTCCCAGTGACGTTATTGTTCCTGGCACTGCACGCCTAGCATTTAATATTGAACTATCATCAGACGCAGATGCAAACAGAACACTGGTTGACAATCTTGGCAGAGCAATTGTTAGAACTATTAAAGTAAAACTTGAAGGACAGGAAGTGTTTAGTCTTGATGATTCCGATGTATTTTACTGTTACAAAGATTTGTGGCTCACAAGAGAAGAACGAGAAGACCGTATTTATCAAGGCATACAGTCTGATAATGTTGGTAAACTTCAAATAGATGCCGGAGATAAAGTAACTACTGGGGTAGCCAAGGAAGTTATTATAGCAGAAACATATGGAACCAGATTTTACATTCCACTTGAGTTTGAAATCCTAACAGCTCATTTGCCTTATTATCAAGGGGCACTGAATGACCGTCTGAGCTTTGAACTAACTTTCAATGACTACTCCAAAATTATAAAATCATCTGATCTCAATGCATCATATAAGATTTCTAACATTTCTTTGGAATATGAAATTGTCACACAAACTGAACTAGCCAGACTCATTCAAAATCAATACCAGTCAAGACTTCCAATTTATTATGACCGAGTGATTAGACATAGTTTAATCAATAAAGACAAGAGTGACCCAATGTGGAATATAAACTTGAACACACCTGCCAGGTCACTGAAAGGTATACTCATGTTGTTTGTTGAACCCGCGGCTCCATACAAACGGGATTCAGAAAAATTCTACAATCCAAAGATTACACATTTGTCTTGTACAATCGAAGGCCGTCCTAATCAAGTGTACGCTTCAGGTTTGTTACCTTATCAACACTACGATGAGATCACAAAGTTTTTTGCGGGTGGAAGGATTAGAGATAAACCTGCAAACATTGCGTGCAAAGATTTACATCTGTATGACGTAAGGATTGGTCAATACCTTACAAATAAGTATGCTCTTTGGCTAGACCTTCGTAGTACAGATGATGATTACCTTCATGGGTCAGGTCGAACTGTTGAGAACGGCAGTGATGGAATAACAATTCAGATACAAAAGAAGGTTGAAACTGCTGCAGCCATAAACATATATTTGTATTTGATTTATGATGCACAACTCAATATTGCAGAAAGCAGACTGAGTGGACACATATATTAAAATTATATTGTGTATTAAAATGAACCGGAGCTTGATGACACTTGACCCACACTGTGGATTGTTTTGTGGTGCCACAGGGTGTGGGAAAACTGAATTTGTTCTTAACCTATTACAAACAAGATACACACACCACTTTGAAAACATTGTAATATTTTGTCCTACTATTAAACACAACAAAGCTTATCACAACCGTTTATTCATTTGGACTGACAACAACATATACTTAGTCGACCCTGAGAAAAAACTGAATGACTACCTACAATATTTTTACAAGCAATTTGAAGGACAGTCAACATTGTTTATTGTTGATGACTGCTCAGCAGAGAAAGACATTGTCAAGAAGAGAAACACATTAGCAGAACTTGCTTTCAGTGGTAGACATGCAAACGTCAGTGTATGGATTCTCACTCAGAAATATAATGCTGTACTGAAAGATTTTCGAGAACAGTTAAAGTTTATCTGTTTGTTTTACTGTAAGGATCGTGACAGCTTTGAAGACTGTCTCAGAGAGAATGATGTCATCCCAAATAAGCATGAACGAGATGATGTGAAAAATAAACTGAAATCAACTAAGCATCTAAAGCTCATTTTAAAGACAGATCAGCCCACAGGGTATGGGTTAGTAAATTAATTTATACATTTGTTTGTCCAATAAAAATGACAGACGGACAAATCATACAAGTGATTGATCTCACGCACTGTTTCAAAGATGTTATGCACTTTACTGACTTAATATCATCACCCAAACAGACTTACATAAGTCTTTCAGCACCATCGGAAATATATGCAACATATAATGTGACTTTGGATTATGTTGATGAGCATCCAGATGTGGAGTGCATGACAGTTGATTTAAAGACACCTACTTTTAAAGTTAATGATACCAACTATGGTTGGTTAGGGGAACTTTGTTATAGCATATTTAAACAACTACGTAAACTAAATGTTCATATTAACAGTGTTACAGTTAATAAAGTGGTATTACACAAGGTGAGCCAGCAGAGTTAACGTTATTATTTTTTTAATTACATTATAAATGAACCCTGATGAACTCCTTTTATTGAATGATATCAATGATGCAGAAAACAAAGACTTAGACTCGAAAAAACAGCGCCTTCTTTCTGTAATTGTCTCAGGCAAGTCAAAGACTTATCTCGGAAAACAATACATGACAGAAGACATAGAATCTCTTACCGCTGACGAGCTAATCAAGCTTCATTCGAAATATGAAAACCACATCGCTTCACTAATGACTCGTGATTTGAGTCGATCTCTAGTATGCCTATACACAAAAGCAGTGAGTCACTTTCTACCTGTGGATTGTGACAGCCTATCACACGACCTTGAAAGCAATCCTATTGTTTCAAGTTCAATTGGTAAATTAGCATGCCTCATGTTTTACAAGTTTGGAAATTACCTTGCACCTGTGGTAACCTTACTTGTTACTGGGAGTCATATTGATTTCTCCAAAATAAATTTTACTGCAGAAGAAAATGGATGAAACCCAGATGACTCCACAACAGAACCCCGACCCTGTTTTGACACAGGTTTCAACGGTGACGAAGACTAAAAGTCCAGGCAGGGTTGAGGCTGGAAAAAGATTAGCCGAATATAATAGACAAAAAAATTACAGCTTCAAGCGCAAACAGTAAAGGCTCATGTATCTGACCTGCCGTCAACACCGTCAGGACCGTCAGAACTGTCAGCACCGTCAGGACTTGTGTCAATACCGTCACTCCCTCATCAAAGTGAGAGACAAACAACTAAGTCTAACCCTGACCCTGACTCCGAACCTCAATCAACAAAATATATAATTGCCGGATTTGTTGTCGGATTTGGTTATGTAGGTTACCAATTATACAAAAAATACAAACCACAGACTCGTACGGTGACCAAAAAAATCAGACACTCCATCATCAAAAACAGAAGTCGCCACATTACCAACAATACCCAAAGTTGTCGACCCATTTCATATGCAGTAAATAAATTTATTATTTTAATTTTTATTGCCTAAGAAATGAATGACTCAAAGAACATAATGAACCTTGTGTATCATTCTGCCGTAATCAGCAGACTAGCAGTAGCGTATTCTATGCTAGGAAAAAATCTACTCAAAATGAAATCAGCAGACCTCAGTAGATTAGATTTCAAAGACAGCGCTAAGCTAATTGTAGTTGTTACAGCATCGATTGTGACAAAAGATTTTCTTGTCAAGCAGGGAATTATTCCTGAAAATGTTTCTATGTAAATAAAAATAATATGGCGGCTTTGGCAGTAATAATTGGAGGCGCAATGGTTAACGCCCTAGCATTCAGCGGCTCAAATTATCTCTTTTCAAAAGTAGGTAGAGAGGAATCTGCAGAAGAAATGAAACGTCACAATGAGGCATCAGAGAAACTTGCACAAGCGCAACAAGATTATGAAAAGAATAGAATTGAGAAACTTGATTTCATCAATGAAAAACTCAGGCTTGAAGGTCACGCACAGCATACGTTTTCAAATACAGATGAAGCAATCCGTGAGTATTTTTTAGTCACAGGTAATGACATGTCTATCCCAAAACCAAAACTTAGCGACTACTATCAACCAAGCTCAGAACAAAGAAATGGAGAAATAATCTTTGTTCCAGTGGGAATGACATTTGTATTTTTTACGGGTCTTTATATTGCTAGAAGAAATGAACCCCGGGGTAGAAAATAAACTATCAAAAATATATTACTCCCCATCAGGCTATTGGAAAGGAGCAACAGCTATTCAGAAATTACATGCCGCTGTGGGCGGAGATATATCACTCAATCAAGTCAAACAATGGTTACAGAGACAGGCAATTTGGCAGATATATCTCCCTGCTCCAAGAAAGATATCTAGACCCCATTTTGAAAACACTACCCCCAATGACACACATCAAATGGACCTCCTGTTCCTACCACATGAAACAATAAGAAAGAAACGATACAAGTACGCTTTGACTGTCGTTGACATAGCTTCAAGGTATAAAGACGCTGAACCCATATCTGACAAAACAGCTACAACAGTTGCTACA
>BTPG01000001.1:223636644-223782125 GCA_036245525.1 Semisulcospira habei | reverse complement strand
GGATCTCAGACCAACGTACTCAACTATTGGCACACCATTCAGTTCATCCTTAAACTTTCCAGGCACTTTCTTGTCTTGTGTGCTAAACAGTGGATGATCCTTAGGGTAGTCAGACGTATCATACATGTGTAGTTCTGTTTTCATGTCTTCATAAAAGTCTTCAGTACACACATCAATGATCATAGAGTCAGTGTCAGTGTATAGCAGAGTACACTCAGGATACTTTGGTTTAAAGTAATCATAATAAAATTCAAGCATCAACAGTTTTGATAATTCAAGAATTGCCATACCAATGAATACTGGCTTGTCCAGTTTAACAATCTTTTTTTTTTGAGTGACACTGCATACAATGATGAATGAAACTCTTTGTACCCAGTGTACTGTGGTTTACCTGTAAGTTTAATTGCACCCGATTCAGTTGTGACAAGTCTCACATCTTTGCGGTGATGAGGATTTTCCATTGTCTTGCCAAAACAGGCATTGTTCATAAGCTTAAAGAAGTCTTTGTCAAATGCAGTGTTGCGGTCCCTTGCACGCAATGTTGTGTTCTTCATTATGTAATCTTTCATGAAAGCACTCTGATCAAATTGAATTCCTCTGTGAACTTTCTTTAGTACTAACCCGTGTCTGATGTAAAACTGCAGCAATCAATAGTGGCAAACGTAATTGAATTTGTCATTCAAATTTGGCACAAGTTTGGTGTCTTCTTTTTTACCTGTCATACTCATTTTTTCAACAGCTAATGGATAATCATTATGGTAATCGTGTAGATGGTGTGGATACTCCAGGTCTACTTCAAAGATCCAACCCTTCGGATCGTTTTGGTCAAGAGTCATAATATAGTTTGTTAACCCTGACTCTGTTACATCATACTGTGACAAATCATGCAGACAAAAGTTTTTCAAGGGCAATAACTCACACATCGCCCAGCCATACAAATTGTTAGCGTCTACATAGGTAATGAATGACCTTGACCTTGAGGGGTCAAACCCAAGGTCACCATGACCATCCATATATTTATTATTTGCTTTTGCGTAATTGTTCGCTGCAATACTAATCCCTCCCCTCAATCCACGTTCCATCATTTCACCCATCGTACGATCAGACAACAGGTCTATAGATATCTTACTGGATTTCAAAAATGCATCCCATGTCATGCCAGGACTAGTTATGTAACAAGCCGGGTCAAGCTTGTAGTGTAACAAACCCTTTTCATGGTAACTTTCAAATACGTCTGCTAGCAAACAAACGTCAGCTTTCAAGTACTGGTCATGGTAGTCACCAATTGTCTGACACCCTAACTTCCCCCACGCATCAAGTGCATGCTGGTAATCAGAGTCAGAAATACCTTTACCATTAAGTGTAGAATAAAATTTCTCTTTTGGTGGCAGTCTTGTTTCCTCAAACACAACCCAATGATCAATGTACTCATACGGATACACACCTTTCTTAATCAAGTCTGGTTCAAAATATTTACTTGTTATTGGATACTCAGTCAGACCTTCTGCCAGACTGGCAAGACCTAAAGACAAATGTTGCATGGAGTCATAAAATGATAATTTGTCTAACCTAAAAGTCAAATATTTCTCAGTTGTCTGCGCTATACAACTTATGTTTTTGTAAGATTCATCCACAGCCTGCATGATAATGTGTGAATCATATCCTTTGAGATTGTGAAAAAAGATTGGTAACTTATATGTCTTAGGATCTGTTTTTAATAACAAGTTACAATTGTTATGTGCAGCACCTCTGTAACGCCCAGTTATGTGATCATGGTCACGAACTTTATCACCCTGGAGGGGTTGTTCACAAATCCAACACGTCTCAGCTGTATCAAATTTCAGTTTGTCTTCTTCTGTCATTACCAAAGGCATCTGACATGTTGTGAGATACTGTACTACCTGACTATACAGATGTCTCATTTCTGTTAAAAACAGACATGCTGCATTTTCTCCCCTGTAGATAACAGGTTCTGAATGCTGGCCATCAGACCTAACAATAATGTATCCAAAAGAACACACCACTTGGTCACTTAGTTTTATAGTCTTTGGTAATGACTCTGGAACAGGACCTTCATATGGTACTACCAGTGATTCAAAATCAGCATACACTACAAACGGCAGCTTTTGTTGATTCCCATAGTTCTTAAAATATACTTGACTACCAGGATCTGGATACTTAAGTACAGTTTGTATGTCATCAGCCGACCTACAATGCAGGACGTGTTTGTGTGCCACTGCAATAGAAGAAATCTTTGTAAACATTTTTTACACACTTCCTGTTTACCATTGTGTTTTGTTGTATGCCCATGAATTAGACGTGACATATTTCTGATAATTGTGTAGTGAAAGTTATTGTTATCACCGGCAGGGCCTATTAGCAACATGTCAACATGCTTATCTTCTGACTGACCGTAGGTTGGAGCAAGTGGTGATACTCTAATGGGTTGTAACTTGCCGACAGACTCATTATCCCACACAAACACATTTACAGATATACCAGGATTTAGTTTTTCAAACAAGTCTATGTCCTCTATTTTAACAGGGAACTCAATGCCACTGAAGTTGAGTTCATTTACAAATTTAGTGTAGTTAGATACTCGATCAGGTCTTGTTTTTACATAATGTAGTTTAGCAAGCACACACCACATAAAACAAAAATTGTCATTGTTCTGTATGTTAACAACAGCCTTTTTGTTTGCAACCTCTGTTAGCAGTGGTATCCATGCTTTACCTAATATAGGATGATACCTTGACTGCTTTAGTTGTAGTTCATGTACATGTCCTTCGTGCCAACCAGACCCCTTCATTTTTGCACTGTCAATTGCTTGGAGGAAGTCTGGTAATAGTCTGTCTCTAAACACGTTCTCTAATTCTCTTCTGGTGTTAACTGTGTGTTGTCTTGTTGATTATGTACGATACAATCACTTTACCGTCTACTCTAGTAAATTCTATTTTAGCAACAATCTGTATCTTTACACTGCCTGTAAGAAGATTATCTTGTATGACAGAAAAAGAGTTTTCTATCGATTCATAACATTATTAGTATTTGATATAGGCAAATCTGTTGTGTGAAACACGTTTCTTAAACCAGATGGGCCTGATGAGCTTTGAACATTGTCCGTCATTTTTATTTGTCCGACAAAATAATAAATGAAAAATATTACTGCTACCACAGTAAACACATTATTTATTTTCTGCACATGGGACATAATCACTGAAAAAGTAAACCACAGTCAACCACTAAACAGGAGTTGTCTCCCATAGACTTATATGCACACCCACAGATTTTAAGAATCATTTTTACCACTCTGACTGGTGTGAGGCTAGTGTGTGTGTGTGTGTGGGGGGGGGGGGGGGTTGAGGATCTGTTGTATATGAACTTTGTACTTTGTCTGTATAAAGCAAGGTATGATTTTCTGAGGAATACGTCTCTTTTCAGCTTGAAAGCTTTTAAGAAATTGCAGAGGTAACCTACACGTTGTAAGTAGCCAATTTTCCAGTTTTTCAGAAACATCCACAAATGCATGACTTGTTGACAAGACAGATGTATTAAGCTGACACCTCTCAGCTATAAGCGTGCTGCATTTGAAAAGATATGTCCCCCACCTGAAATTGAATAGGACATTCAAGTGTGACATGTGGTGTGTGGCGTTAAGGGCAGAGATTTACTAGTGTTTGTCAGTTGTCATAAACACAGACCTAAACCAGCAAGGGTAAAAGACGTATATTCACTGACTTTATGACGGGCCTCTCTCTGTGTGAGGAGCTCATAGGGGATTATGCGGGCGAGTGTTTTCCCATTCACTGTTCAAAACCAATTAGCATTTTGTGGGGGACACGATATCGATAATGAAAAATAAGACATACCTTGGCGTGTTTAGACATAACATGGTGTTTTTTCATGAATGTCATGTTAGTCTGTGAATATCGAACTGCTTGAAATCTTTCTCTGAGCCTAAAGGCGACATGTAAATTACCTTACAGGTTCAGTCATGACGTGAAAAATGTTTGCAGTTAAACCCTGTCAACTTACTCATAAAGAGAGATAGTGAGTAAAATTATGTGGAAAGAGAGAGAGAGCTATTGTATGTGTTGGGGTATTCACGTGTGTCTGTACATGTGTGTGTGTGTGCGTGTCTGTATGCATGTGTGTGTGTGTCTGTGTGTGTGTGTGTGTGAGTGTGTGTGAGTGTGAGTGCTAGTGCTAGTGCTAGTGCTAGTGTTAGTGTTAGTGTTAGTGAGTGTGTGTGTGTGTGTGTGTGTGTGTGTGTGTGTGTATGTGTGTGTGTATGTGTGTGTCAGTGCATGTGTGCGTGTGTGTGTGTGTGTGTGTGCGTATGCAACGTGGTGTAATGCTCAGAAATTTAATTCACAGTCCTGTTTAAGTGAATAACGCAGTCAATATGGCTTTATCATAACAAGCCATTATGCTCGAGAAAGGCTTTGTCCATGCATGGGCTGATTCAAAGAGCCGTGTACTTGTTTGCACTCATGTATTCAAGTCAGTGTATGTATGTTTATGTTAGTATGTACGTACGTGCATGTGCGTGTGTGTTTGTTTATGTGTTGGTATGTGTGTTTATGTGTGTGTATGCGTGTGCGTGCGTGTGTGTGTCAGTACTGCTTATAATAGAACGGTGCCTGACCTTGTACTGTGTTGTACAACACATTTCGGGTATACATAAGACGGCAGTCACCTTTTCAGAAATTGTATTTGCAGTAAAATAATATTAAACAGGACCCGCCAGCATACTCGTTATGAGAGAGCTAACAAAAAAAGTTGACTAATACTCTTTTAAACGCGAGTTACGCTAGAGTCCGAGGTTCTTGAGGATCTGACCTGTGTCCACTTATAAAAATATAGGCTCATGAGAATCTTAGACTATGTAAAACCCAATATACTTGGTACAAGGCAACCAGATACTGGAGGTTTTACCGTCTACAGCCGATTTTAACTTCCTGGTTCAGTGTGTACCTAGCCATGAATGCAGAGCTGTAATGGTAAAGTTCATAAACATGGCCATGGTCGCGATTTTTTAAATTAACAGTGTATGATTAGGTGTTGACAGAGACAATAGTTATAGAGAGAGACAATAGGGGATTTAAAGATAATTAGATCAATAAGGCCGCATCGGTCATGGTCGTCAGTTTTTAAAAATCAAAGGGTTGATTCGGTAATAACGGGGGTGTAATGGGGTCAAAAATTTTAATATTAAAAATGACGTAATTTAATGATGGATGCGGCTTTATTGAATTCATTGACTTTAAAATCTCCTATTGTCTCTCTCTGGTCTTTGGGTGTGTTTTGAGACTGACAGTCAGTTACGGTGTGCTTGATAAAAAGTGCTGCGTTATTTAC
Source organism: Semisulcospira habei (assembly GCA_036245525.1). Classification (NCBI taxonomy): domain Eukaryota; kingdom Metazoa; phylum Mollusca; class Gastropoda; family Semisulcospiridae; genus Semisulcospira; species Semisulcospira habei. The sequence goes on along the minus strand of BTPG01000001.1, from coordinate 223,776,764 downwards.
AGAAAGTGAATCGGGCAATAGGGGCACATTAACTCGTTAAAGGCACCCCGCATCAGTGGCTGCGGACGTGTCATGTAGCATTGTCGACGAAAACGTCATTAGACACTTCCGCAGCGAGTCAGACGTGTTGATTTCACCCTCAGTCGCAAATACGTGGGTCTTCTTTTTCTTTTTCTTTCCATTTCGAACATTCCCTAAAGGTAAATAATCATAAGTAACTATAGTAACAGTGTGTCTGTCTGCCTCTGCCTGCCTGTCTGTCTGTCTGTCTGTCTCTCTCTCTCTCTCTCTCTCTCTCTCTCTCTCTCTCTCTCTCTCTCTCTCTCTCTCTCTCTCTCTCTCTCTCTCCCCCCCCCCCCTCTCTCTCTCTCTCTCTCTCTCTCACACACACACACACACACACATACACACACACATACAAACTCACACACACTGTCACACTCACACACACTCACACCCACGCACGCACGCGCGCACACACACACACACACACACACACACACACACACACACACACACAAACTCACACACACTATCACACTCACACACACACTAACACACCAACGCACGCACGCACACACACACACACAACATACGCACACATACACGCACACCACACAAACAAACGCACGAACGCACTCACGCACACAAACACATACACACACACACTCACACAAACACACACACAAACAAACACACACAAACACACACATACACTCAAGTGTGCATACTGTCCTATTCCCGGGGCTACTATGTTAGATATTTTCGTCTACAGCACTCAAACTTGAACTAACTGAAAGGGAATCTAACTCGGAGATAGAGCGCCTAAACCAAACCCTTCCATCTGCACGAGGCATAGATTCTCATGAGCCCCTGCAGTCGCAGGGGCTCATGACAATCTGTGCCTTGTCAATTATATCTTCTACTCGGAGCGCAGACGGAACTGAGTGTTCTGTATATGAAGAGATTATACGCATGATGCCTTGGGCTGTCAAAAGGTCAATGACCTATTGAATAGTTTACGCAGGAGCGCGAGCACACACACACACACACACACACACACACACACACACAGCACACACACACACACACACACACACACACACACACACACACACACACACCGCACACGGCACCAAAACATTTCACGTAATTAAACATTACTGATAGTACATCTACATGCCGGTTAGACAACGCGGCATTTCGGCCAGGCGCTATCCCAGAGAGAAAAGAAAACAATCAGTGGTTGTCTCCCCGCCCTCCATGTGCTAACGCTGATCAGCGGTAGCGGTTGTCTCCCTCGAATCGAGGAAGACAACCAGTGTGAAGCAGAACCCGAACCATTGCGAGCCGGCTCTGCGCAGCTCCGTTCTTGTCGGCCTCTGTTTATTTTAGATCACCGTGTGTTTTAGAAAGTGTACTCCAGGCTAAAAATTTATGCTGAAAAGTGTCAAAAATAGCCTACCGATGATCTACGTGTGTATATTTAGTACGAGGCGCCGGTTTATGCCCATGGGGATGGGGCGGGGGGGGGGGGGAGGGTTACAGGTTCCGGACCCACCCACCCCCCAGTCCCACCCCCCAACCGACCCAAAATTCTTTAAAATGCTATAACAAAGTCCCTTTTTCAGATGTACGGACCCCCCCCCCCTCCCTCCCCCCTCACCCTCTTTGTCTGATATTTTGGCGAATGGTGCGAGTCAAGACGCACGCACATCATGCCCCCCCCCCTTCCCCCCTTCCCCCCTTCCCTTCCCCTTCCTCTCCATCCCCGACCCCGCCCCACACCCCCCCCCCCCTTCTTTTCGATTTTTTGGCCCCTGGAAGCAAGGTCTAGCGTCAGGGAGGCCTTTTGTATCAAGTTGGAAACACCCCCCCCCACACACACACACACACACACACACACACACACACACACACCTCGAGGTAACTGATCCGCCCCTGATGCCAGCAACAGATAAGATGGCAGCAAAAGCCAAACTGACGTCAAGAGGTGAGCAAAAACTGACACGAGACTGTTTCAGCTGAAGCGCTCAGTTTATAATGTTACACCCTTTACCATTGCTGGACTGAACCCGCGACTGTGTGAAGTATTTGCAACCACTCATTCAAGGCGTCCCGGATTAATAGCTGCGTAAATGTCGTATAGCGTTGTCAGCGGCAAAGCTATACGACACTTTCGCAGCTATTAATCCTGGACACCTTGAATGAGTTAAGCCATTTCATCCTGAGGCTGATTTTTTTTTTTTAATTTGCTTATTGTACTATGAAGGTGACAGTAATGATTAGGAGCCGGCTCAAATGATTTAGTTCAAGGGTGATGCCAGAATAGCTTGGCGCCCTTGGCGCCAAGCTATTCTGGCATTACCCTTGAACTATCACAGTCACATTTATTTCAAGCAGTGGGTGTATCAGGGTGAAAAGGGTTAACAATGAAATCCTCGGCAGCTGCCTTCTAGCAAAACGCATCACGCGACAAACCCTGCTCGCGGCGTTTAGAGCGACTTACTCCAAGCATTAACTCATTCTACTCCAGACACACCACAGCAAGATAAAGATCACCCTTGAACTATCATGGTCGATCTGTGTCCTGCACTGCAACGCAGTCTTCGGAGGATGACTTCAAAATGGGGGGGGGGGGGGGTTCGGTCTTGGGGTAGAATGAGTTAAAGACGTTAATAGTCTGTATTTCCTTTGTCAGTGTTCTTGGCGGGTTGTCTCACTCAAGTGCCAAGGAACAATACAATGGAAGTAAGTCACGGTAGTGCTGGACAAAAGGGATAACCTAATACATTATGAAGTTAGGAACAATACAATGGAAGTAAGTCACAGTAGTGCTTACAAAAGGGATAACCTAATACATTATGAAGTTAGGAACAATACAATGGAAGTAAGTCACAGTAGTGCTGGACAAAAGGGATAACCTAATACATTATGAAGTTAGGAACAATACAATGGAAGTAAGTCACAGTAGTGCTGGACAAAAGAGATAACCTAATACATTATGAAGTTAGGAACAATACAATGGAAGTAAGTCACAGTAGTGCTGGACAAAAGAGATAACCTAATACATTATGAAGTTAGGAACAATACAATGGAAGTAAGTCACAGTAGTGCTGGACAAAAGAGATAACCTAATACATTATGAAGTTAGGAACAATACAATGGAAGTAAGTCACAGTAGTGCTGGACAAAAGAGATAACCTAATACATTATGAAGTTAGGAACAATACAATGGAAGTAAGTCACAGTAGTGCTGGACAAAAGAGATAACCTAATACATTATGAAGTTAGGAACAATACAATGTAAGTAAGTCACAGTAGTGCTGGACAAAAGAGATAACCTAATACATTATGAAGTTGAATATCGTAGGATGAAAGATTTTTCTGCTCTTCTCCTTTGTACGCATGAGAGTTTCTTCCGGCGTTACGCTCAAAAGGCAGTGGAAACCCTCTTGTACTTGTAGGCACATTGATAGTGAAAAGAAGGGTAGAAAAGTCATAGTTAGGCTCAAAAGGCAGTGGAAACCCTCTTGTACTTGTAGGCACATTGATAGTGAAAAGAAGGGTAGAAAAGTCATAGTTGAAGCAAGACAACATGATAACTCGTTGTATGTGCGAATTTTAGCAATCAAAGCCCACCATTGAGCAGATCACTTTAACACATGGATAATTTGCCGCAATCTGAGCCGATCTCTGCCACAGCCGTTTGTTTGTTTGTTTGTTTGTTTGTTTGTTTGTTTGTTTGTTTGTTTGTTTGTTTGTTTTGGGGGGTTTGTTTTTGTTTTGTTGTTGTTTCTTTTTTTTATGTGTTTGTTGGTTTTTTGTTTTGTTTATTGTTTGTTTGTTTTGTTTTTGGTTTTGTCTTTTTGTTTGTTTGTTTGTTTGTTTGTTGTTGTTGTTGTTGGTGGTGGTGGTGGTGGTTGTTGGGTCTTTTTGTTGTTGTTTGTGGGGTTTTTTGTTGGTTTTTTTTTTTTTTTTTTTTTTGGGGGGGGGTTTGGGGTTTGTTTTTTTTTGGGGGGGAGGGGTGGTCTGAGGGGGGGGGGAGGGTTGGGGAGGGGGAGTTGCGGGGGCTCATGAGGTTCTATGTCTTTTGCCGAGACCAATTTGTATCCATGTTCCTTGACTCTTTGAGGCTTTTTGGGGCGCTGAATGAAACAACAAAAAAAAAGATTTCAGAAATACAATATGAGTAGAGTGGCCGAGAAAGGGTTGTTTATGTCCGTGTTTCTATGCTGTTTCAGAGGGTAATTCGACAGTGCACAACTCCGGCATGTACGAGAGCCGATCCAAGGAGCCTAAAGAGGCTTTCTACTGGGGTGGAGGAGTGGCTGCAGTGGTCCTTGTCGCCCTCATTTTGATAGGGGCCTGCAAACTGAAGCGAGCTTACCCCAGTAAGTATGTAATTGCAAAGCTGCAGTGGTCGATAAGGAAAAGCGTATTGTTAACTAATTTAAGACGTGCCGCGTACGGACACTCGGCAAAAATAGCCGCCTCTCCGTAGTCCTCGCGTCTAGAATGAGTTAATCCAATCAGCTTCTTTACATTACACCGGAGGATGAATCGATCATGATAATTCCTGAAGGCGCCAAGCTATTCTGGCACCACCCTTAAATATCATATATCGGTCGATCTATCTCCTCAACTGTAATGCTGTCTTCACAGTTTGGGGACTGCCATGTCAAATTCTTTACCTCATTCCATTCAAATCGCAAATTTTGCATCACCGTGGACCACCTACCACGCCAATGGAGGGCTCGAGTGGCACACGGAGAGAATGGAATTTACTGATGTGTGTTGACCTTAGGGCCCAAAGCCTTCAGCGCGTAAAAGCGCGCATGGAAGAATATTTTAATAAACAACAAAGAAAGAAACACGACTTGAAATATCAAGGACACTAATTATCAGTCACTCTCTTCCTTTGAGTTAAAACGTATGATGGAATTGACGGAATAGTGATGATGTCTTTTTTGTGTGTGAAACCGATTTAAAATAATGAGGGCAATATTTGTAAGTATCATGTTCTGGTCGATGATAACACTATTTACCATAATGATGATGTCATTACAGGCATGTAAATTGAGTTAGTCACGACTGTTTTAGTCACACTGGCCATAATTAATCTTTTGCATTTGTTGGTGTCAATGTGTGCTTGATGATGTCATTGCTATTTTGTGTTTTATGAAGCAATTAATATTTTGACATTGCTATTCTGTGTTTGATGTCATTGATACTCTGTGTTTGATGATGTCATTGATATTGCGTGCATGATGATGTCATTGTTGTTGTGTGGTTTTCAGCGAGGAGAACGTACATGGACCCCAAACCAGACATCATGGACTTCAGACAAGCCTCAGACGGTCCTGCCATGGCTCACCAGGCATACTCTTGACGCAAAGCTTCGTAACTACCCGATCTGGGAATACACTTGACCATTTTGACTATCTGCTATTCGCCCAAAGATATTCGCAGCGACAGTGATTTTTGCAGCTGTAGGTGCCTGTGGTTGGATCACAGGAAGAGGAAGTCCAAACGTTGTGTGCCCCTGACACGCTCTGGGTGTCGATAGGATATAATCGAGTTTATACCTATTGATGTTCGGAATCAGGAAAGATAACCAGCTTGCTAATCCTGCGATTGGATTCGGTTGATATGTGGCTCGTTGTTCAAGCTCTTCATTTTCAGCGGACTGACTTAAAGTACAGCATGTCTTTGAAATTCCAGTACATCCAGAACCTAAAACCTTTATCGGTCAAAGGTACACGGACATAAATAGGGCCAGCAAGAGGTAAAGAACCTCATGAGCCCCCGCAACTGCGGGGGCTCATGAGGTTCTTTGCCTCTTGCAGTTGGGTTCTGTTCGTATTTTCAGCAATGAAGTGGTCAATGATAAACTGTGTCTGCCTTGTAAAGACTTGGCACAGCGTGGCTGAATTGTCGCCGAGGAAATATTAAGCGACATAATCCCAAGAGGGAAAGAAATGCAGTAACTACCATCATCAGTAAATAAAAGAGAAAAGCTTTTAATTTTCAGCCAATGGAATACAAATATTTTTTTTAAAAAGTGTCCTTGTCATCCAAAAACGTATGGTCGCCAGTCAAACAAATCTGCGTGCCATAGTTGACTTCAGTAAAATAAAAATGTCGTCATCAGCCAACGAAATCTACTAACGTGTTGTTGCCAGCCAATGACATCTAAAATATGAAGTTGTATAACGTGTCATTGTCACCCAGTGAAATCTACAAACGTGTCATCGCCCGCCAATAAAATATAAAAACGTGTCGTCGTCAGCCAAGGATCGAAATTGAAGCGTGTCATCGTCGTCGTCAGCCAAGGAAATCTCAGAACTTGTCGTCAGCTAAGGAAATCTTGTAACGTGTCGTCGTCAGCCAATGAAATCTTGTAACGTGTCATCGTCCGCCAATGAAATCTGATAAATTTGGCTGAGTGAACGTCGCTCTGTTGCCAGAAGGCCATACTAAGTTTGCCCTGGGAAGGCAAAAGACAGCAAGACCAGTTTTGTGAAAAGCGAGATTGCCATAGTAATACAATGAAAATCTCGCTGTCCACAAACATAGACATACTTTCTGTGCCTCCTCAAGGCAGATGTTGGTTGGTTAGTTCAGGGTTTAACCCATTCAGCCCTGACGCACTACAGCAGGAGATGGGTCGACCATGATAATTCATGGGTAGTGCCAGATTAGCTTGGCGTCTGTGGGCGCCAAGCTAATCTGGCACTAAACTTGAAATCATGGTCGATCCAACTCCTTCAACAGGTGCATAGTCGTTAGATGGGAATTTGGGAAATACGTGCGTCGGGCTATGGACGGCCAGGAGCACCGATCAAATCACGCGCACTGCAGCTGTGCTAAGTTGATTTACCAGGACCTTTCAAAGGATATACTATGTACAGCAAGCCCGTCCCTTTGACTTGGCCAAGGTGTGCTGGTGCGTGATTTTTGAACGTATGGCACCAGGCCAGGAGGGCGCCAAGTTTTTTCGGCACTACACTTGAACGATCACGTCCACAGTCTTCACATATAAAGCCTCCGCAAATGGTGCAGGTCATTACAGGTCAGCTTCAGTTTTTGCGCGCTCCAGTATACCGCGCTATCGGATATAACGCGCACAGGTCTCTGGCTCCCTGGGGCCGACTTCAGCCTGAGCCTGAGTCTGGCTCCCTGGGGCCAACCTCAAGCTTAGTTGGCCCGCGCACAGCATTACGCGGGCCAGCTAAGGCTGAGGTCGGCCCGAAGACCTTTTGCTTACAAAGTGGTGTTTCTTGACAAGTCTGTGTAAATTCAGCACCACAAGAAAGCTGTCGCGGTCCGACTTTTATGGCTCCCGGGTACGGCGATATACTGAGACTGACTTGTATTAAGTGTGAATGAGGTAATATTTCGAATTCTAATTTTTTTCTGACGTAATGTTTTTGTCTGGCTTTTTTTAAGATGTGGAATGTACTTGATTCCTACACATTCGCTGAAGAATGTCAATGAGAATTCCAGGATCGTTTTCAATTGTTTAACCCATTCAGCCCTGACGCACTAAAGCAGGAGATGGATCGACCATGATAATTCAAGGGTAGTGCCAGATTAGGTTGGCGCCGACAGGCGCCAAGCTAATCTGGCACTACCCTTGAATAATCAAGGTCGATCCATCTCTTGCAACAGGTGCATAGTCGTTAGATGGCGCCTCCAAGATTGGGGAAGTACGTGCGTCGGGCTGAATGAGTTAACCCCATTTGGAATGCAGCCAACGGTACTGTAAATTACCGTCAGCTGCATGCCAAAGAGGGTTAACTTCCAGCGCGTGCTGTCATGACACTGGAAAATGTAACTGACATTCAATACAGCGATGTATGTAAATGCAGATCATTGGTCTCGCGCTGTCACTAAATCGTCTGCTCTGAATAATATTCGTTCAGAAATCTGAAGTAGGTCAAAATTGTACGCGTTTCGAGGAAAGCAGTGGGTTCAAACCCCGTACAGAGATGCCTTGTCGCATGTTTGTCCGCGTTCTTAATCCATTCCTTTTACCTACTTCCGATTTCCAGTAGTCGTCTATTGTGTTTCGTTTTATTTTACTTTTTTTTTTATTGTAGCAACCTGGTTCAGTCCTAACCTCGATGAACATCCCCGCTTGTCATCCATGCTCAGAATGGACACGCTCCAGACACTTCCCTGCGGAAGCTCCTTGCTCAGCTAGGGATAAATTGGAGTTCCATACTGAAGAGCAAAGGAAATGCTACATTGCTTCCGATGAATCCAAAAATGTCGCATTTTTTGGTTTCGTCAGTATATAAAGAGGTACAATTAGGTCTTATGTGAATGTTTTACCATGTACTTTTTGGCGCATGCAAGTCTTTTGCGTTTCATGTGAATTATCTGAGATCAGCTTGATGTCTAAAATATACTTGTAGCTCACAGACAGTTTGAGGGTGATTTTTAACCAGTTATTTTTCAAGTGTGGCATTTGGATGCCAATGGCAAATTTTCTTTGTGACAGATATTATATTTTGAGAAACCATGTGTGTTGGTCCGTGATTTTGTATCTTTAGCGAGGCTACGTAAGATCCCAAATTACAGATCAGCATAGATATACTATGATTTGGCAGAAGGCGGACGAGGCCGGAGGGAAGGAGGGGTTACTACGGTGTTATTTGGTTTACATAGTTACCCCAATAGCAAAACGTCTTCGGCCCCACGACGGCCGCAGTGGGTCCATGGACAGCCGTGCGCGGGCCCACTGCGGCCATTCGTGGGCGCAAGGACCTTTGCTTATATTGTCCCCTTTATTACCAGTGAACGCAGATTGTGTTTCTGAAATCTTTTTTGCTTGACCGCCGGAGAGCCGTATTATTTAGCCTTCCAAGGAACGTTGATACACAGTGATAACAAGAGAAATAGATTCTCATGCGGGGGGATCACGTGGTTATACGTCTCTTGCATTTTGATTGTGTCCACATTTTGTCGGCAGTGAACGTATTAACCCTTTTAGCCCCAAGGTCCCGTTTGTCAAATTTTGGAGGTGTTTCCTAACGACTATGTTCCAGTTGCAGGAGATGGATTGACCATGTTAATTCAAGGGTAGTGCCAGATTAGCTTGGCGCCTTACGGCGTCAAGCTAATCTGGCACTACCCTTGAACTATCATGGTCAGACCGTCTCTTGCTGTAGGGATCCGGGGCTAGAAGGGTTAAAGGGGACCGGAAGCCAACACAACTTAGACATTTATGTTGTAGTCTTACACAACAACAATAACAACACATGAAACGTTTAGGGTGTAACGTCTTTTTAAAGGGATTTGAAAGACTCAACACCGAATAGGGTCTGACTAAAATTTGACCCCAGCTGGTTCCATCCCGCGACCTTCGGAGGAGAGGCGAACGCTGTACAAACTAAGCCACTAGCAGCAGCTAGCAAAAAGAAATTTTGACGTCAGAGCAGTAGCAGTTCTGTCACAATGGAATATTAACTCATTTGAGACGAACGGCATCTAGATACGCGGCTTGAGCTGCTTTTTTTGTATCTGGATGCCGCTCGTCTCGAATGAGACGCGGCGATTTTGCAGTGAAGAAGAAGGGCGTGGTTTTCAGTATGCACCACATTGGAGTCTTTTATCTCATTCAAAACAAAGGAGCGAAATCGCTTTGTCGCGCCGATATATATAAACACGCAAAGTGGTGTTCCGCCTGCCGCTTTGCTATATGGAAACACAGCTTTAAGACTACAAAATAAATCCCTTTGTGTGTTGACCCCGAGCCCCTTTGATCCATTCAGCCCTGACTCACTACAGTAGGAGGTGGGTCGACCATGATAATTCAAAGGTAGTGCCAGATTAGCTTGGCGCCTTACGGCACCAAGCTAATCTGGCACTGCCCTTGAATTATCATGGTCGATCCGTCTCCTGCAACTGGTGCATAGTCATTAGATGACGCCTCCAAACTTTAGGAAATACGGCCGTCGGGCTGAATGAGATACGTTTACTGTAGCTCAGCTTATACCAAGTTCATGGGATGGCCCTATTAGTCGTCTGCTCGGCGTTAAACCCAAATGACTAACTAAATTGTATACCAATTACCGTTTACTATCATCACACTTTGGATGTTTTCTTCCTTCTACTGTCTGTCTGCGTCTGTTTAGCATTTGACATTTGTATCTACATCAGTGTTCTGGTCTGTGATTTTTGGACCGCACGGCCTGTAGACTTAGGGTACAGTTGTACCAAGTCACAAGCTAGCACATATCTCGTCCTCGTGAAATTTGTTGTCGTCTTCAGGAAAATCATTTTATTTCTGTGTGTCTTGACAATGTTTCTGTATGTGTGTGCTGGTCTGTGATGTTGGACCGTACGGCCTAGGCCGTAAGGTCAGAAATCACAGACCAGCACACTTTTTCATTTAGACTGTTGTCGCATTTAACAAAATCTTGTAAAAGCTTACGTGCTTGACATTGGAGAATAAAACATTCTTACACTGAAGCTATTGGTAGTACGTGAATAATATTTGTTTCCTTGTGTCGATATTATGTCTATTCGTATTTTGATGCCATTAACAAACAAAGTTTTTGTTTTTCATATGAAAACTTTCCGTCCTGATTTGAACTGAACAAAAAGAAACAAACGATTAACCCATTCAGCCCTGACGTACTACAGCAGGAGATGGGTCGATCTTGATAATTCAAGGGTAGTGCCAGATTAGCTTGGCGCCTGTCGGCGCCAAGCTAATCTGGCACTGCCCTTGAATTATCATGGTCGATCCATCTCATGCAACTGGTGCATAGTCATTAGATGACGCCTCCTAAATTTGGGAAATACGGCCGTCGTGCTGAATGAGTTAAACAAACAAAGAAACACAAATACATATTGACTAAACAGAGACCCAAAGAGATTGGCAATTAAGCAGCACACCACGAAAACAAACTAAGAACGAAACGAACACGCAAGTTTGACAGAGAAACAACCAAACCAACCAACAAGCAGTAGCTAGGCAAGAAAACAAAAATAACAAAGCAAACGAAAGAAAACCAACCATCGAGCCAACCCGCCAACAGCCAACAACCACCTAAGCAAATCGAAACGCAAAGAAGAAAGGACAGGCGGAAGGCAAAAGAATGAGCACATAAAGTGTGATAAATTTTGTCACATACCTAAGTCACATGTAATCGTCAATGACCTTATCTCGTTCAGCCCGACGGCCGTAATCCCCAAGTTTTGGAGGGCGTCATCTAACGACTATGCACCATTGGCAGGAGATAGATCGACCAAGATAATTCAAGGGCAGTGCCAGATTAGCTTATCGCCGACAGGCGCCAAGCTAATCTGGCACTACCCTTGAATTATCATGGTCGATCTATCTCCTGCTATAGTGCGTCAGGGCTGAATGGGTTAATTTAGGACCAATATACATGGGGTATAGACATCATCAGGAAGAGGCGTGTATGTTGCGAACCTACAACTGTTGTCAGCCGGTTTTTATAGCTGTGGTTTATGACCTTGGTCTAGAGCTGAGTGTTGGTCTCTGATTTGGGACCTTACGGTCTGTAGTCGTAAGGTCCAAAATCACATATTAGCACATTAGATGTCTCCGGCAGTAATTTCTCATGGACGGTCTGAAGTCTTGCGAAAACGGGAAGCACATTTTTTTCTCATCAAATAGTTGCGGCCAATCAGATGGTAGAGCGAGAGATGAAGGCCAAAAGGCAAAAAAGGTTGTGCGTTACGATGGCCTCTGTCAAAAAAATAACAGCTGCTTGATGATCGAGTGCTTTCCACACATTGTTAAATGATTTACATAAAGTCACAAAGTTAAAGTAACACCAAACAACCTTATCTGTCACAGGAACATGGATTCAAATTGGTGTCAGCAAGAGGCATAGATCGGGGGGCTCATGAGGATCTATATACCTCTTGCAGTTGGGTGGTGTTGAGATTTTCTCGGCACTGAAAAAGTAAAACTGAATTACTGACGTTATAACCCAGCCGCAGAAATGACTGACCCAATTAGCAGTACAGGTGATCGAGAACAGGCCACATGTAGTACTCACACACTGAACTAACTACAGCAGAACATGATTCCATATGTATTACGTATACTGAGTGAGACCTCAGTAACAATTTTTGTAATAAAGATCACATGATCTTTTGCCGATTTGATGCCAGGCAATAATTCGTAGGGAATTCTGACAGTTAAAAGTGTATTTTGATACAGTACTGCGGCGGCATTTTACCAACACTGCCGAACATGAGAATTCACTTGAAAATATTCATAATAACTTGTAAAACAGACTGTATTTTGCTACATTTTTCAAGTACAAATGAAACTTTGATGTGTCCCATGTAGAATTTGACAATGATTTGCATCATTATTATTTGTGTATTCAGTATGGCATATAACTTTAATTTTGGGGATAGATCCATCGTGTAACATTGATGTGTGGAAAACAAATGATTTTTAAAGCAATCCGGACAGACCGATATTTCGACTATGGCCGGCAGCTTCCTATTTTGCTCCTCTCCTACTTCCACCTGATTGGTCGTAACTATTGTGTGACGTCTCTTGGTTAAACAAATATATATTTATATACACCGGGAAGTGTGACGGGAGCTATCTGGAACAATTCACAACTGATAAGTCATTCAATCTCATACTTTCGTTTGTTGGTTAAGTGGGTTTAATCCATTTACCGCCGGGGAAAAGGCGAGCGCTACCCAGTCGAAAGACATAAACTCGGTGACGTGGGCTCATGAGGATTTATGTCTCGAGTGAGTCTTATGTTCGTTTTGCCTATTACATTTTTTTTGTTAGGTCTCATTCACACCTTGTGTTGTTCGCGCGATTGTCCGTCGGTGTGCTTCGTGTCAGACTCAAAACTCCTGATCAGTGGCAGTGAAGAAATTGCACGTCCACTTCACGCGAGTGATAACAGACTAAGCGAGGTGGGGGGGGGGGGAGGAGGAGGAGGGGGGGGCGGTAAGGAGGAAACTGGGACAGATACCCAGTGAGCAAAGGCCATCGGGCCCACGTCAGCCGACATCGGACCCAGGGCCTTTTGCGCTTTGCGTATAGTATTTGTCTGTGGAGTACGATCTTAACTCCGATCAACTTATTACGTACGTATGCATGTATGTCCTCTTTAAGTCCTTTTCCTTGGATTGCGAGCCCTTTCTACATATTGGAAACCGTGTTTGAACTCTGCTGTTCCCTTGCGGCAATCTATCGATCCGACGCCTAGCGGCCGTCATGAGTCTATTCACAATGCACAAAAGGCCATCGGGCCGACATCGGCCTACGTTGGCCCGTGCACGGTCGTGCGCGGGCCAACGGCGGCTGACGTCAGTTCGATGTCTTTTGCGCATTGGGTTACTATAATATTAATAATAATAATTGTACTTATGAAGCCGCCTGTTAGGGCTCTGGCAAATTTTGAAGCCTTTTATAAAGACTGTGAGAGGCGCCACGCTGTTGTATCATTACCATTGTACTATCACGGCCTTTTTCCTCCTGGTGTGTTGTTTGACTGAATGTGTTTACAATGTTGTTGTGTGAGATGCTTGCATCTTGTCAAGAACTGAGGCGAGGACACTCGTACACTGAGTACAGACATGCATACAATCGATCCTCAGACTCTCGCATTCGGATCATGCAAACACAACTATAACAGTAAATAAATTGAGAACTTACAGACCAAGACAATGGAGACACTTCAATTCAGATCAGGCAGACATGTATTCAGTGCAGCAGTCCATTTACTCACGCATGCGCACACACTTGTAGTCGCATTTGCTCCGCCATAGCACAAAACCTCCTTCTCACACTCCATCTGCTACGAGGTATGATCAGAAATTTAATGATAGCTGTGCCGTAGAACCGAAACTGTCGAACCAATTTACTCGAGATTTTCACCTTCAGTAACAGCGCTATCCTCTACTGTTAATGTACAATTTCCGGGCAAGATTCAAATTGTATGATGGTTGAGGAAGAACACGGATGTCCTTGGTTTTGTGGTTACTGGCATTTTCAAGAAAAAAAAATCAAGATGCTGCTGCCAGTTCTGAAAATATAACAAAAGTGCACCTAGTCCCTGCTCATCAGAGTCAAATCACTCTGGATTGGACTGTTTGCTGGACATATCATTTCAAGCCAACCATGAATTGTCTTTAGTGATAACATTACACGGTCTTTAGAGGCCATTTATGATAAACGTTTTGAGCTGTTAATATAGTGATACACTTTCGGTTGCAGATAGCTTTTGGAGGTTATGGCATAAGGCTGCATTTAGTGTGATGATGTATAATCAAAACCCGCTAATGCAAATCAGTCTCCGTTTGACTGTTCTGTCAAAAAATGACTGGCCTTTCCAATTATGTGGCTGTTTGTAATTAACCCTTGAAAAAAGCACTAAGTTTTAAGGATGCAGACACGACAAAACACAAAAATATACGAATGCGTACTTACGTACTTTTTACGATAATAACGAATGTTAGGAGACCTTGGCTAGTGTAGACATTCTGTCTAATAAACGACCGGCACGCTAGGGAACGTAAAGAAGCCATTCCTAAATCATTTGCATGGATTTAAAATCGCAGCGTAGCAGTGAGTAGTTCGACCTTAAGTAGTTTATATTCTATCTATAAATGCAAATTGTTCTAAATCTCAGTGAATGTCAGGGCCATGAAATGATTATATAGCAGAATTACAACACTCATGGCCTGAGATACATTGATACAATACTAATTACTATAATAAGTTTGGGTTTTTTAGGAGTCTGCACTGGAATGAAGGGTGCACGGATAAAGACCGTGAGAAAAACTTTCTATAATTGACATGATGACTTTTTTTTAGTTGTATTACAAGGTAGGCTTTGCCAGTAGTTCTTATCACCTCGAGGGTCCGATCAGGCAGTTTATTTCGAAGATGAAAGTATTTCGAAATAAACTCCCTGATCGGACCCGAGAGGCGACATAAACCACTAGCAAAGCCCAACGCGTAATACGATTTTGTCTTCAACTGTAAAATTATAAATATATATACGAAGGCTCCCCTTGAAAATAAAAACCTGCTAAGTCTCAATGTCAGTGAATTACATCTGGTTACCAGGCGGAAAGGTGCTTTCACTTGGAGTCAGAATTTTGTTTGAAGGTTTGGTCTAACTTATTACATTTCGAGTTATTTTTGTATGAAATATAAACCCTAATTAGAACATAAATAATAATAATAATAATTACGCTATTTATAATGCGCTTATCTTATAATAATTATAACTCTAAGCGCGCACACACAACTCGCGCACGCATGCGCACGCTTTAGACGATGACTCACGTACCACAAATAATGAAATACATTACGACAGTCAGCTTGGGGTGGGGAGTGTGGTGATATAGTGCTAAAACTGTTGAAGGAGGTGACGCGTGCATATAACTTTTTGTTGATTGACCCCCTCAGTTTGTATTTATCTAGCATTTGTTTCTGCGCCGTTTCGAATATGATCAGTAGGTACAGCCTACGTAGAGTCTTCGCTTGGAATTGTTTGTTGTCCAATTTTTGAGGTTTTTTCAATGAAATTGGTACGAACGGTATCACATAATACCCACATACAGCTCTTGTTGTTCTGTAACCCCGTAAATTGTTTACTGCTCAGCATTATTGTGCTCAGAGGTTTGACTGAATGAAGATAGTAATGACAAATGTGATTGGCCAATGACGTATTTGGGGGAAGAAGTTTTGCTCAGCGAGTACGGAGTCTTTATCACGTGTTATTTGTTGGTAATGTGAAATATGTAGACTCCCGCTGCCTTGAAAACGTCAACCAGGGAAGAAAGGTAAATAAAGCTGGGCCATTGAGGAAACGTGTAAAGAGTCTGAAAGAAGACAATGTGTTTTTTTGTTGTTAAATGTGCGATTCGCATTGAAAATAGGGTTCCTTGTTTGTCCTTATACAAAAGTAAAATAAACATTTGTTGACATAAAAAGTACACAAACACACACACACACACACACACACACACACACACACACACACACACACACATACACACACGCACACACACACACATGGAGACAAAAGCCTCAGGGTGGGTTACCTACCATTTTATGTGAAAATGGGTTCCCATATTTCTATTTATTCTAGGGTTCTGGAATTGATGCGAATGTTTAGAACTCACCTTATAACTAAGCTCTATAACTTAAAATAAAACAGACATTTTCTAGAAACAGAGCCACTAGATGGAGAAAAAAAGGGTTTCTACCAATAAAGTGGGTGCCTCTCACACAAAAACTGGCATTACAGTGAAAATGGGTGTCTTCACAACATTAGGTGTCTGTAATAAGGTTAAGTTCATGGAATACTTCTTTTTCACATTAATTTTTTTTTCAACTTAATGTGTATGTATGCATTAACATTTTTAACATTGTATGGTGCAAAATTGAATGAACACTGGCCCGTAGCCTTTCGATTACGATTTTTACAGAGGAAATCTTTAAAACATTGCTACGATTTGTCCTTCTGCAGCAAAACAGTTTATCGTGGCATTTATGTGAGAATTATGGAAATTAAAGGACTTTTTTATGTACTCTGGAGTTTGAGACAAACAGCAACAGAGCATTTTGAATATTAACCCTTATCATTCGGAATACACCAGTGTGTGCAACAAGTGTGACTAAAATAGTCCAAGGGTAGTGCCAGAATAGCTTGGCGCCTCTCGCCTAGCTATTGTGGCACCACCCTTGAACTAAAGCCTCATCTATGTCTATGTCCTCATCTGTAAGTATTGTAATGTAGCTTGCATATTATGGCAGTGTACAAATTTGAAGCTTTTAGCCTCAGTACGATGCGGGTTAAAAAGTGTGGAAAAATATGAAAGATAGAAAAAGACCCACATGAAGAAACTGACACTTAACTTATTCTACCCCAGACACACCACAACAAAATAAAGATCGACCATGATAGTTCAAGCGTGATGCTAGAATAGCTTGGCGCCTATGTGCGCCAAGCTATTCTGGCATCACCCGTGAACTATCATGGTCGATCTGTGTCCTGCACTGCAACGCAATCTTCAGAGGACGACTTCAAAATTTGGGGATTTCGGTCTTGGGGTAGAATGAGTTAAAATGACAAAACAGAACACTGACATTAATTAATTAACTGACAACATAAGAAATCACTTGAAACTTCAGCCTTTATTAATCACATCAAAGGTGCATGCATTTAAAAACACAGTAATTGTTTGTAAACACTTCAAATCAAACAATCAAGAGCAGTCAATCCTTTTTCTGGCAACTTTGTGATGAGGAAAACTAGTTCTTGCCTTCGGCACGTAAAGGGTTTCAGCGACTTATGTGCCTCTATTCATAAAATGGAGAGAGAAATATACCGAGTTCTAGCAAGTGCGACAATAAAGTTTAGCCGAGTCCAGTGCCTAGGTTAAACGCACCAGCGGTGCCAATGTTGCTATTTTGGCACCAGACCGGTCGTTCGGACCGGTCTGGTGCACCCGATCGGTTTAGAGCGTGTGCTTTCTGCACCTGTAATGGGCAACCTCGGAGAAAGAATCACGTGACCGTCGTTTGATTGCTGCAAAATAACATGAATAAAGAATAAACCCTTTCCCATATGCAATCCGGCAATAATGCATCCATCCTTATGCTATCACCACGAAACATTACGCGATTTGGCAGATTTGAAAAATAGTTTCTTTTAATCCTCAATGGAGGTGATTTTGCGACATCTGCTTTGTTTGCGGCAGAAAGCACCGTCATAGTTGAAGTTCGAGAAATGACCGCACTACATGTATAATGGACTTGATTCAGTGGCGTGGGGCATGACACGCCTCCGCCATCTCAACACAAAACTGGCGTGTTAGGGGAGGTAAAAGGCGCGGCTGAAGTTAAAACCGCAAACAAACCTTTTTTTTTACTGCGATCAGAATCTTCTGCGTGAACGTACGAGACCACACTAAAAGTGCAGAAGCCAACCTGCGCGCGCAGTTCTGGTGCACATGGCCGGTCTGAGCGACCGGTCTGGTGCGAAAAATAATAACAATGGCGCCACTGGTGCGTTTAACCTAGGTAGAAGGTGAGGTATACCAACTCAGCTAAGGTTTATGCTTCCTGTGACTTTTGAAACAATGCACAGTATGCAAAGTGTACTTTATAGTAACAAAAAAGTTACAGACATTTCCAAAATGATCCATACATACATCAGATAAAAACAAGTATACACACTGAAATAATAACACCGTAATAAATCTTTATGTTGACAATGGTTTTCTTGTCTTATTATTGTCTTTCGTCCCGACTGGTTGTACATTGCTAAACGTCCCGACGGCATAAAGACTTTTTCTGGACGTGCCAGCAATTCGTGTGAAAAAAAAAATGAACAGAATATTGAATGTATGTCGCCAGCCGGTCTAAAACGCTAAATAAACCTAAGACCATTAATTAGCAACACACATCCAAAATCAAGAGAGATACAAAAAAAATTATTCAGACCAAAAAGGTGACTGCCAAGCGTGTAAAATGCAAAGAAGTACCCAACGGAGAAAGAAACACGCGTAGAAAAGACGGTTACAACACAATATTTATTATTATTTTAGGTAAATCCACTTTGTCAAAACAGACAAACAAACAGAGAGATCAGTCGCTGCTTATCTTCATTCGCAGAAGAAATGTAACACACACACACACACACACACACACACACACACACACACACACACACACACACAAACAAACAACTTCATGAAAAAATCGTGACAGCTTCGATCACTACTATTTAACGAAACTATTTTTTAACCTCCCCCCCCCCCACGCACCCCCACCCCCCCGGCTTACACACACACACACACACACACACACACACACACACACACACACACCAGCACGCGCGCACACACACACACACACACACACACACACACACACACACACACATACACAATTCACTTGGACCTCCGTGAGATGGTCTTAGTCGCCTGCTCAGCGTTAAACCCCAACAACTAAATAACTAACAAATTACTTGGAGCGCATAGATAAAATATAATTTTTATGTATACTTGTGAGGTCAGGAGAGCTGTATCATAAAGTATTCGACAGCAGTCAGTGACTATTTTTCAGTTTACAGGCGCACGCAATGGCACAATACATTTACTTCAGTGCGAAATGATTCACCTTACAAAAAAAAGACTGCTCGACACTACATGCGGGTCAGCTGTATGACAGCGATAGGTTAACCTGTTCAAACAGTCCACTGCCGCCTCTTCATTCGGAGTACTGAATATTACTGATTAACTCATTCGAGACGAATGATATCCGGATACGCTTATGCCGCGTATCCTGATGCGACAAATCTCGAATGAGTTAAGCGGCATCTCGCACGGTTGGAACGTTTCATCTCGCACGGTTGGAACGTTTGTACCGAGTCTAACAACTTAATTGCACAATGTGAACGGCTAAGAAAAATAGCTAAATGCACAGCTCAGGCTTTTCTAGCTAACTTCTTACATATTAACCGATGGGCTGCCAGAGGGTGCAAATTGTGTTTCTGCAGTCTGCACTGCAACAGACAAAAGCCTAACCATAGATGTCCCCTTTGCCGACAAAAACAGCGAAAGTGAAATGTGGATACTGGTCACGCAAGCGCCGGGCCGGGCCCGGCCTTATGCCTTGTAACTGAGCCGGCTGTGTGTGTGTGTGTGTGTGTGTGTGTGTGTGTGTGTGTGTGTGTGTGTGTGTGTGTGTGTGTGTGTGTGTGTGTGTGTGTGTGTGTGTGTGTGTGTGTGTGTTCTGTAGCATCTTATTCCACATCTTCGATGGCTTATGAAACACAATTCCCTTCCAAAAAAAGTAACGAAATGTAATGATCGAAAATTGAGAGATTTGTTTTTTCAAAGACAAGAGAATGCGTGTCAATACTATTGACCTATATGTTGTTAAGCGGCAATAGCCTGTCTGAAGAACGTTGGGTGGGGCGAAGAGCAGGAATCAGAAGGAACTATGACAACTGCTACACGGGTTTTAAACTCAACAACCTGAACAGATTTATTTAAGCTTGCGTCATAAAGATCAATATTTTACAAGCCATTAGTACAAGGAAGTCGAACGCCCACCATGGCCTCTCATTTGAACCGTGAATGTTTGAAACTTGGTGAGTAAGTGAAGTCAATGAAATGAGTTGCGTGTCATGTGCGCGTAGTAAGCTTAGATAAGAAGTTATCGTCTGCCGTACTGGCGCTCAGCGGTAAATGATTTGAGAGCGGCCATGCGCCGAGGCGGGAAATCACCAGGGCTCAATGAGTGAGCATAGTACTGCTCCAGCCACTAAGCAATGCGCTCCGCTATATCGGAGCGCCTTGCTTAGTGGCTGGAGCAAGACTAAGTTCCCACTCATGCAACTGAGCATAGTTCTTCAGTCCGTTCCAGTGGTTCAGTTTGGCCGGACCGGGAGGCTGAGCCTGTCGTGTGGCAAGTATGTCATAATTATCACATCTAAACATTGTATGCAAAAGTTTCATGTTGCCATATTTCTTTCCTCAATCGCTACATTACTCCCTACTAGCCAAGCCTCCTCCAGAGACAAAAATAAAAACAACAATTGCAAAAATAACTGCAATATCGAAGGAACTGGTATGACATTCTATGGCACTTTCCTACATCCCTTTGACATAATTCGTAATTGCGCCCCGCCCCCCCCCCCCCTTATTCCCCCACCCCCCACCTACCCATTATATATTATTATATACCATTACGTTTTGTTTGAAACAAATGACAGGCGCGGGTTACACCCGTTCTCAGACTGACGATTCACCGTTGGTCGCCGGTGTTCATGAAAACTAGGTTTACTGCAAATAAAGGCGTCAACACCTCTGTTCCTACTTTCTTGCTCTGCAAAATATTTGTAATAACGGAAAGAGACTGGGGAAGAGTGGGGGGGGGGGGGCGTCAAAAATTGGAAATTCCGTATTCCAAGTAAACCGACCTTAGCACTAATGAAAATATAGTTCAGGTTCAAAGTTTGTGGAGCGTGTGGCATTATCTCATACTTTGTGTATTTTGTATTTTATGACTGACCATATTCGCTGATATTATAAATGAAGAAAAATTAACTTTATAACTGACCTTTGACTCTGGGGTGATAGTCACCATGAAGATGCAATAGTATTTAAAAATCTGATGCTATGAAGGGTTCATCCGAAACCAGACGCTGGCTATTTAACGCTGGTGTAAAAATAAAAAATAAATTTAAAAAATGAAAAAAATTAAATATAAAAAACAACTTAATAAGACAAACTTGTACGTAGCGATATAGTGTTAACTCATTCTGCCCGCGACACACCACAGCGAGGTATGGCTCGACCATGATAGTTCAAAGGTGGTGGCAGAATTGCTTGGCGCCTATAGGCGCCAAGCAATTCTGCCACCACCCTTGAACTATCATGGTCGATCTGTCTCCTAAATTGTAATGCAGTCCTCAGGATAACTCCAAAATGTGGGTATTTTGTACCTTGAAAACAGTGAGTTAATAGCTGACGTTTTATGTTCTGAGTTTTATTACGAATTAAAACTTTTTATTACACGTATAGGCGTATTCGGAGTGAACGTGGGTGTCGACCTTTTTTGTTGGGAGGGAATAATAATAATAATAATAATAATAATTAAGGTATTTATAATGTGCTTATCTTATAGTAATTATAACTCTAAGCGCGCACTCACAACTCGCGCGCGCATGCGCACGCTTTAGACAACGACTCACGTACCACAAATAGTGAGATACATTACGACAGTCTTCTTAGGGTGGGGAGTGTGGTGGTATAGTGCTAGAACTGTTGAAAGAGGTGAGTTTTGAGGGCGGACTGGAAGGAGAAGAGAGAGAGAGGGAGGGGGGGTGGAGGGGTGGAGTGGGGGTGGGGGCGGCTTCGTTTTGTTTTCTTTATTCTTCTCTTCTACTTCTTCTTCTTCTTTTTGTTTTTTTTTTTTTTTTTAAGTGAAGTGTTCATTTCGCAAACTGATAACAGGAAACAGCTCAGCTAATACAAGTTTCAGTTCAGTTCCATGACAAGCTGGATGTTTTCTTATCTCCACTATCTGTAAATTTTTGTTTAACATTTTTTTCTACATCTGTTTTATTGCCTGTGATTTTGGACCTTACGGCCTGTAGTCTTAGGATACAATATCACTGAGACCACACATCTCGTCCTCTTGAAATTTGTTGTCGTCAGTTTATTTCTGTGTCCTTGCAATTTTCCTACATCTGTGTGCTGGTCTGTAATTTTGAACCTTACGGTCCAAAATCACAGATCAACACATTTGTTCTCAAGACTGTTCACTGGTTAAGACTTAACAAGCAAAAAACAAACAAACAAAGTCAAAGAAAACAAACAAAGAAATAAACACATAATACTAACCAAACAGAGACTCAAAGAGACAGGTAATCAAGCAACAAACCATGAAACAAATTAAGAAAGAACGGGTCGAGACAGTATGACAAGCAGGCAGACAGACAGACAGACAAAAAGCAGCAGGCACAAAAAAATGAGAGCAAACCACCAACGAACAACCATCTAACCAAATCAAAACGTACAAAAATAAAGGACAGAGAAAGGAAAAAGAATGAGCACATAAATTATGAAAAATGGTTAAATGCATACCTCAGGTTTTTCTGTCTGACATCTTTATCCCTTGACTGCCACTGGGCGCAGAATATGCCCACAATAAAAGCAAAAATGAGAAGTGGATATTTTCAAGAAGATGACCAGAAAGCTTTTACTTTCACGGCGTTTCATGAAATGTCACCATTAAAAACAATGTATTTTTGAGCATTTCTTATCAGTGTGGCCATCCTCATTACGTCATGGCTTTCTTTAAGAAAGTTATGTGTTCTGTCCCATCGTATTCCGCATCTTCGGTGGCTTGTAGCACACCTAAACGTTTTCTGTGAAAACCAAATCAGATTTGTAGATGCAGAATTGAGATTTTTTCCAAGACAAGAAAATACAAGTAAACATCGAAAAGATCAATATTTCACAAGCCATTAGTAAAAAAAGAGAATGAGACGCGCAAATAGACATTACAAAGTATGAACGAGGTACTAATTTACGTCATACGTTTGAATATCATTGTCAGGCAATAAAACGTTGTCAATGTAAAAAGAATGTGTGATAAAACACCTAGAGGAATGTGTAACCAGTTAACCAATCAGAAACCTCATAAAATGCGGACATCCGAAAATGGTAACGTTCGAACGTTCGTATAAGGAGGTGGGAAAGGGGGGGGGGGGGGGGCATCATGTAGGGGCTTTAAGTGTAGTTGTTGTCTTTTACAGTTGTGTGTGTGTGTGTGTGTGTGTGTGTGTGTGTGTGTGTGTGTGTTTGTGTGTGTGTGTGTGCGTGTGTGTGTGTGTGTCCCCCTCACCCCACCCTCCTCCATACATCGTTAAATATTCTTACTATGTCATGCGTTTTTATTAGAAAGAAATGACGGACGCGAGGTACACCCGTTCTCAGGCTGATGATTCGCCGTCGGTCGCCGGTGGTCATGCAGATTAGGTTATGGCAAACAAATGCGTCAACTCCTGTCTTCCCACATTCCTTCCTGCTCTGCACACGTCCGGTAAAAGGGGTAGAGCTACATTATCTACGACACTTCTCCAACGCATTTTTTTAAGGGAAGTGGAATGGTGTCAGGGGGGAGGAGGAGGAGGGGGAGGGGGGGATGGCAGAGTTCCGCGTACCTAGTAAACTCGACTTAGCACTGTTTCTTTGCATAGGTAGCGCAAGTTCAAAGCTGGTGAAGCTTGTGTATTTTTAGACATTTAGTAATTCTGTATTTTATGACTGACCTTATTTGCAGATGTCATTTAAAGAAAACTTAACTTAACTCTTTCTACCCCAGACACACCACAGCAAGATAAGGATCGACCATGATAGTTCAAGGGTGATGCCAGAATAGCTTGGCGCCTATGGGCGCCAAGCTATTCTGGCATCACCCTTGAACTATCATGGTCGATCTATGTCCTGCACTAGAGTGCAGTCTTCAGAGGACAACGGCAAAATTTGGGGATTTCGGTGTTGGGGTAGAATGAGTTAATAACTGACCTTTGACTCTAGGATGGGAGTAACCAGGAAGATACAAGAGTATATAAGTCTGAGGCTCTGAGATGGGTTTATCCGAAACCAGACGCCAGCTATATGACGGTGTTGGAAAGAAGCTTACACTTGTAAGTAAAGATATCATGCTAACAAATAATGTTTTATAATATTGTTTTTATGACAAATTATTATTTTTATAATACACTGTACATACTGGTATGCGTACAGCGATTAACTTGGGTGATCATTTTTTCTTGGGGTGTCGACTTTTCTTTTGTTATGTTTGTCAAAAAATGACGCGTTCATTTCGTATATTTGAAAACAAGAGAGATATGACGATCGTTTTTCTTTCTTTTTCAATTTTCCTGCTCTACACTACTGCCCCTGCTATTTTTGTTAAAGGAAATTTTAAAAAGTCTGACCAACAGTTGAGCTAAATCGATCTGTCTTAATTATCAAGAGGAAATTTAGATATAAGAATGCTGCCAGAGCGGCAAACGATTGTGTGCTTTGTGATGTCACTGTACCGGAAAGCAAGCAGTGAAATCAGGGGTGCATATAAGCGAATATGCATCAAACTTGTGATTGATATCTTTCCTTCATACCCGAATACTGGATAAAAGAAATGCAGTCTTGGAACTTTGAATTTCGCGTTCTCTAGTTGTTGTCGTATATTCAGTGCGAATTTCCCTTGTACAGAAAAATGTTTTTGTTGTGTTTTTTTCCCCACTTCAGAAGCACAGACAGCCCAGAGACGGAGATGCTGATGGAGGTGACAATAATTCTTTGCTTGCTGACATTGTCGACTGTACAAGGGCAGAATCCCAGTAAGTAACAAGCTTACGAGACTGGCAAAGAAGCCAGCGCGTTGTGTGTGAGGGTATTGGTACATTGCCAGCTCTGTATAACCATTTGACTGCTCCTGGCATTATCGCTCGGTGGAAAAGATACATAACTAAGCGTCTTTTCTGCCGAATGGTATCGTAATTAGCAGCCAAGAGTATAAAGCACACATTTAAAAGTACCTCTTTCCTTCCCCACCGAAAAACACTGGAAACTACCCTCCACCCATCCACCCCACCCCCACACCCACCCAACCCAACCCCACCCCACCCCGGAAGTATACATTCGACATTAACAAATGTTGATTACATATTCTAATAACTAAAGGGAACCTAGGTCAGATCGTTTCATAGCATATACCTTGAGAGGAGTTAGTTATAAAATAGTTTTAGGGCTGAACGACGATCAGCCTCCTCTTGATAGCAGCCCAATGCGCAAAAGGCCATCGGGCCGACGTCGGCCGACGTTGGTCGTGCGCGGGACAACGTCGGCCGACGTCGGCCCGATGGCCTTTGCGCAATGGGATCCCATTATGTAACATACATTCTCTGAAGACCACATATACCAGGTCAGGACACATATCAGTTTTGACAGCTCAAGGTTTGTGCCGGAACAGCAAGGCGTTTCTAATCGCTTAAAAAAAAAAAAAAAAAAAAAAAAAAAAAAAAAAAAAAAAAAAAAACATTCTGACAGCACAATTGAGCTATTATGGTCGGTCCACTTACTTGATTTCAAAGTCGGCAAAATTATGAGTTTATATTGGCTATCCATTAGCCACGCTGCTGGCCTACAGTTTCACAACATCGGTTTTGTTGTGCGGGTCACGTGATCAGATTCAGAACCGTGAATGTGGAGTTGGGGTCCTAAAAGTCACATGCAGGTTATTCCTGTGAAAAGTAACTTAAATTGCGTTTTGCTTTGTCTTGTGATAATCCGTTAATGCAACTGGTTGTCTATTGTCAGATAAGTAGGCATCAATTTACAGGCAACTGATCATTACTTTTTACTGGTTCGCTGCACACAAGAAAGAAGTGTGCATGAAAAAAAAATAAAAAGAGAAATCATATTAGCCTTAAGATTTATAGCACACCCTAGATACGCCGGTCACTCTGGGGAGATAAATGAAAATGCATTGTCAGCTGTAGCACACTGCAACAGCATCTCTATGTATGTATCTGGTTTGGTCTAATGGTGATTCTGATTGTTATTTGGAATGCTTCAATAAAGCGCTTCCGGTTTGTTGCTGATTAACTAAAAAGGATAATCAGTTGCCTGTGAAATGCAGCCTCATTATCTAACAAACGACAACCAGTTTTAACAATGTTACACATGACCCCGATTTTCACAGAAATATCATGCATGAGACTTTTACCGTAAGACCCCAACGCCATATTCATGGCTCCCAATCTGATCACGTGACCTGCACAACAAAACCAATATTGTGCTTATGTAAGACAGTGACTTGGCTAATCGGTAGCATAACTCATAATTTCGTAGATTTTAAAATTTTCTTAACCATTCAAGTTGAAATCTTAATATCCCCTACATTGTTTGCACAGTATATCGAATGTGTTGATGTATGGCATTGAACCATCTGCATTGGGTTACTTCGAGGGTTTCGTCAATAGTCATAGTATTGTAGTCCGATGAATATGATTATCAGATCGACACACCGAAGGCGCCGAGGTCTGATAATCAGCTTCACAGGACTACAAACCACGATGTAACCCGAGAAGTAACCCAACAGAGACAGTGCAATGCCATTGTCGAGCTGTTCGAACTACTCACCATTTGAAACAGAGACGTTTTATGTCACACCAGCAGTAACACGTCAAATTTGTCTGACGTCAGACTGAATCGTTTCTGTGTGATGCACATGGGACGCTAATTTTTATGCACAGGCAACCATGTCCGTTTGCGCAAATGTGCTTGATTTTTTAGCTAGAATTTCAAACGAATACCAGGGTAGTTGCTTCTAAGTAACCAGTGACAGTTTCAGAATCTGTAGCAAGAAAGTGCGGGTTTTTCTCACTGGATTGAAGCCATATAACTCCAAAGTTGTGAGCGCGGGACTGAGACGGGATACAGTATGTCTGATTTCGCAGATGAAGCATTTATTGTTGGCCTTTTTCGCCAAAATCTACTGAGCTCACACATGCATTCAACAATAAATAAATCTTTTTAAAAAAAACTGAATTGTCATAGATCTGTCACATTTTCTTTCTTTCTTTCTTGTTCTTTCTTGCTGCACGCGAGTAGCTTTCTAAACAGCAAACGTTTTGACACGCACAGTGGAAGTTTAGAGCTGTCTCACTTCAGAGTTTGAATTGTGACTTAATTATATCGTGTATTATGTTTCCCGCTTGAGTCATTCGAAAAAAAAGGTATATTTCTCATTTTTCTTTTTAAGTCCCTTCTAGAAGTGACTTTTTAGGACGGGTCGCGGTGGGGCGAATTTAATAGCATGTCCATGATTTCAAAGGCGGGCGGGCCTAAACCTCTCACAATTGAAGTAACAAGATAAAAATTACGTCATGTCTAGTTACGCTAACCTCGCTGCTGAACGTACATTTGGCGCAAAGTGCCGTGTGTGCGTATGTATGTATGTATGTATGTATGTATGTATGTATGTATGTATGTATGTATGTAAGTATTTTGTAAACAAGGGAATCTCTGATATTTATGTACACACAAGCTTGACACTTGGCGGAATACTTTCTTAAAGGGGTGGCTAAGAGAGCCTCCTAGCATATTGCAATTGAATGTCTCATTTTAGACATAAACAATCGTTTTGGGGAAGTCGGTTGACCCAGATTAGAGTCCGGAATTTTTTGTCATATTTATTTCAAATTTTGAATATAGCTAGTTTGGAAAAAGACATTGGATGAGTTCGTTAGACAGCTTTCAATCCTTTCAACTTCTTTTGTAAAAAAAAATAATTCTTTTCAAAAAAGAATTAAAACAGTAAAACCAAACTTGACTTCTAGAGAAAGTCAGACAGTAGCAGTGACTAAAAGAGGCAACTCCGTCTAAATATGGCGTAATTCTCTCTAGCGCGCAGCTCTCTCTCTCTCTCTCTCTCTCTCTCTCTCTCTCTCTCTCTCTCTCTCTCTCTCTCTCTCTCTCTCTCTCTCTCTCTCTCTCTCTCTCTCTCTCTCACACACACACACACACACACACACAGACATGCGCGCATCTCCAAGATGCATAGATCCTCATGCGCCCGGAGAGCGCATGAGGATCTATGTCTCTTGGAGATGTTTGGAGAGAGTGCGCATGCACGCACTAACGCAGATCGTCGCGCTTTCAGAAGAAAACTCAGGTGACCCGATAGAGCTAGTTTGGAGAAAGACATTGGATGAGTTCGTTAGACAGCTTTAGACGCTTTCAATTTCTTCAGTAGAAAATAATTCTTTTCAGAAAAAATTAAAACAGTAAAACGTCTTGACATCTGGAGAAAGTCAGACAGTGGCGGTGACGTAAAAGAAGCAACGCCGTCACCACGCAGACATACTCTAAATATGACGTAATCTTCTCTCTCAAAAGAAATTTGTTGACTATAAAAAAAAAAGACATTTTGTCAAATCTTTAGTCCGAAAAGCTCAAAGACAACATGCTGAACAGATCATTACAGACGGCAAGGACCAGCGCTCTGTTTGGCAAGTTATCAACACCTTTACTAAAGGTCACAATCACAGAGACGTGAACATTGCACCTGAGCTCACTGCAGATATCTTCAATACTCATATTCTTAGCATAGCTGAGACTTTAGCACGCACTAATACAAATGATACTGCGAAATACCAATGTTCTGATCAACTACGATTTCACAGTAACAGTACTGCTGGTTGTGTTTTCTCACCCCACCCCCCCCCCCCACCCCCACCCCCCAATGACTGTTTTTGACTTGGGTAAATATATATCTAATATGAAAAAGAGGCCATGTGGTTCAGATGGCATCAGTTGCGAAATTCTTAAAATAGCTCTGCCCTACATAGTTGAGTCTCTAACGTTCATTTACAATCTTTCTATTCAAAGAAATATTTTCCCTGATGAGTTAAAAACAGCTAAGGTCATTCCCCTTCCCAAACGCAAAAACTTAAACACATTGAATGATTCTAGAGCTATCTCCATTCTACCAGTCATCTCGAAACCTATTGAAAAACATATCCATACACATCTGCAAAGTTTTCTAGAACAGAACTGTCTACTCAGTAAAATGCAGTCTGGGTTTCGCCCGCAACACTCTTGCCAAACTGCCCTTATACATATCATTGACAAATGGCTTAAAGCCATTAATAATTCTCAGTTATCAGGTGCAGTTTTTCTTGACCTTAAAAAAGTCTTTGATTTAGTCAACCACTCTATCTTATTACAAAAAAACTACCGATGTTTCAGATCGATTTCAATACCGTAATCTGATATCATCCTATCCAAGTGACAGAAGACAGAACGTTTTGCTTAATGGTAATTACTCGAGTGAAGGTTTAGTAGCGTGTTGTGTTCCTCAGGGGTCAATTTTGGGCCCATTATTATTCAACATATTTATCAATGATTTACCATTCTCTATCTCACATCCCGATGCAACATGTGACTTATTTGCTGATGACACTACCATACATACATCAAACAGCGAATTGCCACAAATAAACGAAGTTCTCCAGCAAAGTCTTGATGAGGTTTCAAGCTGGTGCCAATATAATCATATGATAATTAGTGTCCAAAAGACAAAGAGTATGTTGATTAATTCACGCCAAAAACATCAACGTGGTCTCCTGCCCTTAACATTATACCTGAACTCTGAGCCCCTTGATCAAGTTAAGAAACATCGTTTGCTTGGAGTCACAGTAGATAACCAGCTCAGCTGGGAACCACATATGCAAAACAATATCTAAAAATCTATTCCTGCATGCTATCAAAACTAAGTCAAATAGTTAACACTGACACTAGAAGACTCTTTCTCCATGCCCATATTAAGACACACTGTGATTACTGCTCCACTATCTCGGATGGATGCAGTGAGGTACATTAAAGAAACTTAACTCATTGTATCGTCGAGGGGTAAAGTTAACTGTGCCTGGTCCCTCTCCCACCGACGAAAAGTTTAGAACCATCCGACTGCTAAACCTAAACAAACAGATCACATTTAATCGATGCATACTTATGCATAAAATTCTTCACCATAAAACCCCATCTTACCTTGGTATGTTAATTTTGGATAGTCAAAGACAAAACACGAGGAACAGTTTGTTACAGCTTGTTACGATTGTGGTTGTGTTGTTCTGTGAGAGCATGCATGTGTTAATCGTAGGAAACGATACGATATTTATTTGAGCTGTCATGGTTACGTATCACGTACCTTTTCAGTAAGATTCTCTATTGTTCGCACGTAGAGCGGATTTGGTTTTGTTTTGATACGCTAAGATTAGTCCTGAAGCTTCTAGCAAAGTCGCACGGGGAAGAGCGGTCAGTTTTTGTTTGCGTAGATTCGCTGAGAATAAACCAGAACGTTCGAGAAGGGTCGCGCTGTCTAGTGACCTCGTATGTGTGACGTCGGAGTGAGAAACGCATTGTGTCGCCAGTGTTGACATTTGCAGAGGAGACATTGTATCAGTGTTGGTGCATTTGGAAATGCATTGTGTGGAGATCGCATCGCTGAATTAAACTATTGTTGGAGGGCTCATGAACATCTATGCCTCTTGAGGATGTTTGGAGCACGCGCATGCACGCATGCACGCACGCACACACACATGCATACACACACATCGACGCGCTTTCAGAAGAGCATGCAGGTGTACTTAGTATAGCATGTAGCTTGGTAAAGTCAACCTGATTTCAGACAAATTATAGCAAGACTAAAATTGAACCGTAAAATTCTAGTTTTGTCACCATTTTCCCAAGTCTTGAAGCGAAAGCGAAACGCATATCACGTTAAATATAAAATTACGTATAAAAAAAAAATGCGTCATGACAAATGACGTTTGACAAACCAATGACGCGTATGCACAGCGTGCGCCCCTTATAGAGTTCACTATGACGCATTGGCACATCTGCGAGGCTTTTTCAAAAAGAGATATTTGAAAATCAGAATTATCAAGTGAAAGACAAAAGGTACAAGCCCTTGACAGCGAAGACAGCTCTATTATAGAAGGGACTTTGTGGGTTATGGTTCATCCCCATCTTGTTATTACTTATTGCGTATCACCGTTTATTCTTTGTGTTTTCTGTTTATTTAAAATGAAAGGAACTGGACAGCCCTGATCTAAGCGTTCAGACGAAAGACCTACATGAGATTCGTGCGCGATAACAGAATTGCGGATTGGTCAGCTTATTAAAAATTGCATGTACGGCAAATAGGGCCCTGAACCCTCTGCAATTTGTACGTGCAGACTAATCACAGTGTCGAAAAATGGAGTGACTGCACGACAATTGTCCATGCACACCGTAAATATCGGCCCTTCTGTTCGTGACAAACCATTACAAAGACTGGAGACAATAATACTTTTAATAATGAAAGTGTAATGAAAACAGAGTCAATAACAATCTAAACCATTAACCTCATTATTGACGATGATTGTGTAATTTGTTTTAACTTTCAGATAATGCTTTCCGGATACTTTCCAGCACTTCTGACACGTTTACCTCCCCTGGCTTTCCCGGTACATATCCAGGTTCAACCAACTACGTCTTTTTCATTAATCCCCCAGGACTCCGGACTATTCATCTAACGTTTTCTGCGTTCACATTAGGGTACGGAAACCCGTTGTTGTGATTAACTTGTCTTTTTAAGTCTCTTCTATTTATAGGGTGGGTCTGGTCAGAGCGCGTTCAGAAGCATGCAAATGACGAGACAGGCAGGCAGGTATCAGACTCTGACAGTGAAGAAACACGATAAAAATTATGTCTGGCTACGCTAACCGCGCTGATGAGCGTGCATTTGGCGGGAAGTGCCGTGTGTATGTGTGTTTGTGCGTGTGTGTGTGCGTGTGTGCTTGCGTGCGTGCGTGCGTGTATGTATGTGTGTGTGTGTGTGTGTGTGTGTGTGTGTGTGTGTGTGTGTGTGTGTGTGTGTGTGTGTGTGTGTGTGTGTGTGTGTGTGTAGACAGGGGTATCTCCGTTGTTTGTGTAACTACAGGTCTGACACTTAGAAACTGTTTCCTTAAGCATGTATTTCGGAGAGCCTCCGAGCATATTTAAATTGGATGTCGCATTAAAGAGAAACAAATGCCGTTTATAAGAAGTCGGTTGATCCGCATTTGAGTCCGTAATTTGTGTTAGAGTCACGTTAACTTTTTGATAGAGCGAGCTTAGATAAAGACGTTGGATGAGATCTTTAACCAGCTTTGTACCTCTTCAACGTTTTCCTAAAAAGTAATTCATTGCAGAAAAAAAAGTCGAAATGGCCTTCATCGCTGTTCATGAAGTGGGAAGATTTATCTCTAGTCTCAAGAACAAAAAGTCAGCTGGCATTGATGGTATCAATGGTTTTATCCTCGAACTTTCTCTTCCATACATTGTGGAAAGCTTAACCTATATTTACAACCTATGTATTCAAAATAATATTTTTTTCCGGCGGCTTTCAAAAAATGTAAAGTGGTACCTATACCTAAAACAAAAGACACATCTGATCCAAATAATTTTCGGCCTCTATCCATATTATCTATTCTGTCGAAGCCTATTGAGAAGCATGTACACAAACATCTTCTCGAATGCCTGGAAGAAAAGAATCTCCTGAATAAATATCAATCTGGTTTTGCCCTAAACATTCGTGTCACACTGCCTTGGTTCATATGATTGACACTTGGCTGCTCAACATCAACAGAAACAAAATGTCTGGTGCTATCTTTCTAGACCTAACAAAACCGTTCGACCTTATAAACCACGAAATTTTATTAGAGAAACTAGACTGCTACTTTAACAATAACAGCCCAGGGACACTCTCTTTCTATCGTTCATATATCATAGGGAGAATTCAAACTGTGTACATCAATGCTACTTTCTCTTCTGAAAAGCGTGTTCAGTATGGCGTGCCCCAGGGATCCATACTAGGACCGTTACTTTTCTGTTTGTTTATAAATGATCTTCCACTTCATATATCCAATCCAAATACCGAATGTGACATGCTTGCCGATGATTCAACTCTTCACGCTGGCGGGAAAACTGTACCTGAAATATCAAGCAATCTTCAGCTCAGTTTTCAGGAGGTCTCACTGTGGTGCAAAAATAATGAAATGCTTGTTAATCCATTCAAAACAAAAAGCATGCTAATCACAACACGCCAAAAGCATCAGCTCCGCCCCCATTCACTTAGCCTCTCTTCTGATTCAGTTCCCATTGAGCAAGTCAAGGAATATCGCCTCCTCGGGGTAATTGTTGATGACCAACTGTGCTGGTTGCCCCATCTAACACAACTAGGGAAAACATTATCAAACAAGCTATTTTTACTGTCAAGATTAAAATCTATCATTGATACTAAGACACTAAAGCGATTTTTCAACTCCTACATAAAACCTCACATTGACTACGCATCTACTATTTGGGACGGCTGTAGTAAAGCTAACCCTAAGCGGATTAATTCTCTATACAATCGCGCAGTTAAACTGATCCTCCCAAGCCCCTCTCTAACTTTGGAGGAAAAGCTTCAGGCAACAGGGCTCCTTCCTTTACATCAACACCTTACGTTAAATAAGTGCGTACTTGTGCACAAAGCACTGAACGGGAAAGCCCCCCTCTACCTGGCTAAGCTTTTCACTGAGAGCAAAAGGGTTTACAGCACTTTGAGGAACAGTCTCGTCATTGAACGGCCCCGAATTGACTTGTTTAAATCCAGCCTTTCGCACGCGGACTTCCTCCACATATACAGCAAACGAGACATCTTCCATTGTTTAGGACGAAAGCTTTTAAATACATATCTGAGCAAACTTGAAAGAAACGTAGACAATATGTCCAAAAGAGCCATGTCAATGATTTCCTGTGGTCCTCCGTTTTGCACTTGTTAGTTTTTACATAATATCTCTCTTTATCGTAATGTTTTGTCTGTTCACTAAATTCCTACACATGAGTAGCTGTATCATAAGCGTGCAGTCGCTTTCTATAAACACACTTTATATCGCACCCCCTCCCCCCTCCTCCCCTCCCCCTCCCCCCTCTCCCCCGGCGTCCCCCCTCCACCCCCCCCCCCCTCCCTCCCGAAGACCCTGTCATTTTGCTGTGTGTGTGTGTGTGTGTGTGTGTGTGTGTGTGTGTGTGTGTGTGTGTGTGTGTGTGTGTGTGTGTGTGTGTGTGTGTGTGTGTGTGTGTGTGTGTGTGTAATCTTCACCGATTTTGGAACTTGTATCGGAATGTAACACAGGTGACCTGTGGGCGTAGCGGCTTGTTTTGTGCTGTTAACATATTGTGTTAATGTTGCTTTAAATGTTGTAGTTTAGCAAGGACAAACACGAAAGAGGCCTGTGCGCCTATTGTTTCCATCATTGAGAAATAAATAAAGTATCATTCATTCATTCATTCATTCATTCTCTCTCTCTCTCTCTCTCTCTCTCTCTCTCTCTCTCTCTCTCTCTCTCTCTCTCTCTCTCTCTCTCTCTCTCTCTCTCTCTCTCTCTCTCTCTCTCTCTCTCTCTCTCTCTCTCTCTCTCTCTCTCTCTCTCTCCCCCACCGGGTCTGCCCTAGGAGACCTTGGTGGGGTTGTCTACTTTTTAGTTCCTAGGGTCACCTTGTCTAACCCCTGCAAGGTGGGTTCTACTCTTTTGGGGGTTTGTATTTCTGTCTTTCTGGTCCATTCATTTGTATTTTTCTTTTGAAATTCTCCCTCCTGTCTGCGCTTCTTGCAGTTCTTTTCTTCATTTAGCGCAGGCACGTCCTGAGAAGGCCTTTGTCGCTTGGGGGACGTAAAGCAATCTATACTCACTCACTCACTCTCTCTCTCTCTCTCTCTCTCTCTCTCTCTCTCTCTCTCTCTCTCTCTCTCTCTCTCTCTCTCTCTCTCTCTCTCTCTCTCTCTCTCTCTCTCTCTCTCTCGGCTTTCTCTCACTCTCTCTCTCTCTCTCTCTCTCTCTCTCTCTCTCTCTCTCTCTCTCTCTCTCTCTCTCTCTCTCTCTCTCTCTCTCTCCCCCCTCTCTTTATAATAATAATAATAATGCATAGCATTTATATGGCGCATTTCTCATATTTATAATATAACTCAATGCGCAGAATGTAGCCGCGAACTGAGCCCAACAAGCACGCTCACGGGAATCACACGCATTCACTCACACACTGTACGTAAACACAGAACATTCACGTGGTGCTAAGGGCAAGCTCAAGCGAGCTACTGACGGTATTTGGAAATCGTTTTGTATTTGAAATTTTATTAAGTTGGCTGAAACTGATACCACCGTGGCGCAACTCCACTTTTCGCTTCCTATCTTAGCGATAGACAGCAGCGCGTCATGGTCAATGGATCGTACTCCTCAAGCAGATTGGTGACACTGGGAGTGCCCCAGGGCTTAGTCCTAGGGCCTCTTCTGTTTTGCCTCTTTATAAATTATAAATGACCTGCCACTACATTTTGACTAGCGACAAAATTTCGTTTGATTTATTAGCTGATGACGCCACAATTCACACCCCGGACAAGAGTATTGATTCTTTAAATGGCCGCTTGCGGCAGGGTTTGAGCGAAATTTCCACTTGGTGCGCAAACGATGAAATGATTTTAAATCCTTCAAAAAACGGAATGCATGACGAGAGCAATCCGTCAGAAGCATCAGCTCAAGCCACTTACACTCAGCCTGACTATCCATAATGACACCGTTACTCAGGTAACGGAACATTGATTACTTGGTGTAAATGTTGATGACCAGATGAAGTGGCAATCGCACATAAATGCTGTATGTAAAACTGTTGCCAGAAATGTTTTTATGCTTTCAACGTTGAAGTACGTTATCGATGTTGATGCCCGCAAGTTATTTTACAATGCACATGTCAAATCCCACATCGATTATGTGTCCACGATATGGGATGGCAGCGGTGACATACACTTGAATAGGCTTAACTCCCTGCATCGGAGAGCAGCGAAACATATCCTGCCTGATTCAGCCCTGACAACTGACGAAAAACTTGAAAAACGGAAATGCTACCTCTTAGCAAGCATCACCTTTTAAATAAGGGCGTGGTTATGTATAAAATCTGGAATGAGATTCGCCCAGAATATCTGTGTAAGTTCTTTGCCAAGGCAAGTTCAGGTTATTCTACTTCAAGACAAAACTGTATTACACCGCGACCAAGGATACATCTATTTAAAACCAGTGTATCTTTCTCAGGCGCATCTTTCTGGAACAAACTGCCTACATGTATAACACACGC
This sequence comes from Semisulcospira habei, assembly GCA_036245525.1. Taxonomy (NCBI): domain Eukaryota; kingdom Metazoa; phylum Mollusca; class Gastropoda; family Semisulcospiridae; genus Semisulcospira; species Semisulcospira habei. The sequence continues at coordinate 223,740,494 of BTPG01000001.1, read as the reverse complement.
TAGCCCCCTCTCCTCTTTCAAGGAATGCCTCCTCAAGTACTTGTTGTCCGGTGACACATAATCTACCGGCACAAGAATCCGTATGAAACATGTGCTTATCGTAATCAGTGCATGCTGCAGTATGGTTTGTCCATACTAATAATAATCGCCTAATTGCATAATTCATGTTTCTATTATTAATCTAAATAATTTTGCTGTCTTAAGTAAATTTTCAAAATGATTCCAATGATTTGTTTAGTATATAGGTTATCATTAGCTCGTGTCTGTGTGTGCGTGCGTGCGTGCGAGCGCGCGTGTGTATATGTTTACGCGCGCGCGTTGCGAGTATTTTTTTTTAATGTATGACAGAATGAATGAATGAATATAATTTAATGTCTCTTCATGTTTAATGTCTCCTAATCTTTCCTTTTGTGTAATTTGGTACTATTACAATTATTACCCTATGTTTGTAGAGTAGCAACTGCAAGTATGAAAAATGGCAGTTTCAATAAAGTTCTCTCTCTCTCTCTCTCTCTCTCTCTCTCTCTCTCTCTCTCTCTCTCTCTCTCTCTCTCTCTCTCTCTCTCTCTCTCTCTCTCTCTCTCTCTCTCTCTCTCGCACACACACACACACACACACACACACACACACACACACACACACACACACACACACACAGAGTTTGATTTAGGAAGACCGCCTCTATTTTTCTTATCAGTAATATCTGCGAGCGTTTCTGCGAAAAAGTGGTAAAAAGCATGCAAGCTCATATACTGATGTAGAAGAGACTTTGTGGGCTGGTCCATCCCATCTTGGTTTTTCTTTATTTTTTATTCCTGGTTTGCTCATTTAACCTCATTGCTTCCAATGGAGCATCATTTGGCACCAACAGATAATCATCAGCTCTGTCCGTCGAGTTGAGCTCGTCCCAGGTCTTCCCAGCTGGCTTATCTCCTCGTCCATTGTTGGCTTATATTTTGGACTTGACGTATTTTGCCTCTACAATTGTTAGACAATTAAAGACGGGGCACTAAAAGGTGTAAGAACACATTTGAAAACTACCCTGACTTTCACAGTTAAACCTTCGGACGAGAATTAGGCACTCTACCACGATAGCTGGTGGGGTCTTTCCTCCGATTTTAAGATTCAGAATAACGTATTGCTTAGTATAGTGCCTACTGTAATAAAAACGTGGATGGAAGAGTTACTGACTGCAGCGCCATTTAGAGAAATTCACGATGCTTCGGCTGATACAATCAAGGACAGTCTACTAAAATTGTAGCCACATGTATTCGTCAATGAATACATTCTTAAATGAATCACTCACACATCGCATCTTCATCGTTTTATACAGAAATAAGTTGGACACTTCGTAAAGCCCGACCAGATCAGGGCTCCGAGAAATATGTAGATATGTACAGGATTCGTTTTATTCATCCAAATAGCACGTCAAAGAAATTCAATTTTTAAAAACATTTACGTATTAACTGTTCAAAATTGAAAGCAGACCACGCCTGAGTGCGAGTGTAAGAGCATACATTATCAGTTATTGGTAGCAGGGGTTTGCTACACGGACCCTTGTAGGCCTTCGGGAGGTCAAAGTAACCAGTGTACCCCGAAGGCCGAGGGCTTGAGGGGTACAATGGTTACTTTGACCTCCCGAAGGCCTTACAAGAGTCCGTGCAGCAAACCCCAGCTACCAATAACGTAGATGGTTTTCATTCCTCCGCTAATTGCGTAAAATTAGACAAGTTTATCAAACTTCGAACGTCTGTGGCATCTCCTATAGCTGACATATACATGTTCTGAGCGAGCCCCTGCAGTTTCAAGGGGTCCCAAGCATACGCAAACACCGCTCTTGCTGGCAGCTTCTCAATTTCAATTTGACTTTTGGAAATCGCTTTTCGAATCTCACTGTCTACATAATTATTGTCAGAGTAATGCGATTTAACAGTGAGTACGTGTTTTTCCAATGCTCTGTCACTAAAAAAGATAGTTCAGAATTTAATATTCGGCATTGAAGCGACGATCTTGAGACAGTGACCTGTGTGCGCCATTTTCGAGTCCGAGGAAGACTTGCTCTACTTTTAGTCTAGTGCGTTTCAACGGAAAATATTGTTCAAAGCTGGATGTTGTCGAAGTTAAAACAACTATAGATTGCGTATTTTTACGAACAATGCGAGGAGGCTATGATGTTTGGCGTGTGTTTTGCTCTTTTTGTCGAACAAAGCTGGTACTCGAGAGTCAAAAACGCGTCAAATAGAAAAAGTCCGCAATTAGTCGCTACAAAAGTTTTTGCAGCTCGGTCATGTGGTACAGTTTGCGCTAAATGGATTGGTCGCGTGACATAGGGATGAAAAAAATTAGTTATATAAACTGCTGACACCTCGCTGACGTTTATTGCCAGGAGCCGATTAGGTACTTCGCTTTGGGGGAGGGGTTGGGTTGGGGGAGGGGGGGTTCCAACTTTTTGTTTGGAACCGTCAACCTGATACAAAAGGCCTCCCCGACGCTATACCTTGCTTCCAGGGGCCGAAAATCGAAAAGCACGGAGGGGGCTTTGTTTGCAGCGATCTAGACATTTGGCACTACGCATTAGAAGAAAAATGAAAACGAAAACCCAAATACGCAAATCAAGCTTGAACCGAGGGTTACAGAAGTTCGCGGGTATTTTCCCGATGGACAGCAGCTATTTGTTTTAATAAATTATGATTATTGAAATGGAAATGCTAACAGTCTCATTTAAATTATATCAAAAAGAACAAAAAAGCGAGAGTAGTTTATGTTGGAGGATTTTTTTTTGTGAACTGCCCGTCGACTGCACATCTTCTTATACGAAACAGATCTTTATTCGAAATCGACTGCATCATTAATTAATGCTTTGTGTAAAAAGAACCCGCTGACGAAATCTACGTAATAAATGCTCTTTTTATTTTTTTTTTTCAGGTCCAACACTGTCATTGTCTATGATGGATGTATTGGAGACACTCAACTTGGTCGGTAAGTACTGAGTAGAGTGTAGAGTGTTCATGGAGAAGTAGTACCTTTGACTTTTCTGCCAGCAGCGCCTCTTGGGGCAGGCGGGAGCACTGGTCTTCACATGGCACTCAACTCTCACAGCTGGCTCCAGGTCCTTTACCTAGCCACACCCCGGTAACCGCTTCTGCTGGCGGGCGAAACGTTGTGAGGGGCTGACGCGTTTCTCAGTCAGTTGAAATACTTGGAGAGGAGACGGGCGCCGCCAAGTTCGCCTAAGCCCATTGAAAGGACTGATGGACAAGCAACAGAATAAGAATAACATGCCGGATCGGTCGGGGCCCGGATCACCAACGACCGCGCACCCCATTGGAGGTCTCCAGGGTGGGGGCGACAAGTGTGTTACTGGAACCAAACCCACCATCAAGCTGCCCACGCAAGGAATAACTATCGGAACTTGGAACGTTCGCACACTCTACCAGTGCGGCAAAGTGAAGGAACTCACCCACGAGTTGAAGCGCTATCGCTGGGACATTGTAGGACTTGCAGAAGTTCGATGGACAGGCTTCGGAGAAACAACAACAGATGAAGGCCATAAAATCTGGTTCAGCGGAAAAGAAACCAAGCACGAACATGGCGTAGCTTTTATCGTAAGGAAAGAGGTGGCTGGAACTGTCATCAGCTGCACCCCCGTGTCAAGCAGACTAATCTCCATCCGCATCTCCGCCCGACCGCACAACATCACTATCATTCAAGTATACGCTCCAACAGCAGATCATGATGATGAAGAATTAGAAGAATTTTACGAACAACTGGACAACATCATCAAGAAAACACCTAAGAAAGACATTCTGACTGTCCTCGGTGACTGGAATGCAAAGATCGGCCCTGACGCCTACCAACAATGGGCAGGAACAGCTGGCAAGTTTGGCCTTGGAGAAACAAACGACAGAGGCCTGCGACTTTTAGAGTTCGCACAGAGTCACCGTCTCACCGTTGCTAATACCCTCCATCCACACAAGAAGTCAAGAACAGTGACATGGCAATCGCCAGGAGGCCTGGTCCATAACCAGATTGACTTCATCTTGCTGCCTCGACGATTCAAATCCAGCATTAACAAAGCACAAACGAGGTCCTTTCCTGGCGCTGATATTGGCAGCGACCACAACCTCGTCCTTACTAGCCTCAAGTTGAAGCTGGCATTGAAACGAGATAGCAAGAGCCCTCGCATCAGATTCGACCTCCAGAAGCTAAAAGACCCGGAAGTAGAAGAGCTCTTCCAAGCCCAGGTGGGAGGCAGATTTGCAGCCTTGGCTACTTTGGACTGTGACGTAGACACCCTTGCTGGAAATATAAAAGAGGTGTTACTTTCTACAGCAGAAGAAGTGCTGGGGAAGCAGAGGAAGCGCAAACAGCCCTGGGTCACCGATGACATCCTCGATCTCTGTGATGAGAGGAGAGCCTGGAAGAAAAAGAGAGGCCAAGACCTCACATCAGCAAACAAGTACAGACTTGTCAACAAGAAGATCAGGAAGAGGATGAAAGAAACCAAAGAAGATTGGATTGAAGACCAGTGTTGTAGCGTGGAAGAGGGCATGGCAAACGGCAACAGCAAGAAGGCTTATGAAACGCTAAGGACCCTCACCAAGACTCAACAGCGAACAGCCACAGTCATCGAAGACAGCAGCGGCCAACTCCTTACGGAAAACACTGCTGTACTAAACAGATGGACTGAGTACTGCCGAGACTTGTATAACTACAAGGCTGAGCCAGACACCAGCATCCTCCAAAACAACCAGGCTGGGGCCAGGAAGGCTGAAGACCTGCCAGTGTTAGCTGAAGAGGTGGAAGCAGCCGTACGCGGCCTGAAGGGAGGAAAGTCTCCAGGTGTAGACAACGTACCTGCTGAACTGTTGAAACATGGAGGAGAAGTAACAACGAAGGTCCTCACTACACTCTGTCAAAAGATCTGGGAGCAAAAGAAATGGCCAGTAGAATGGACACAGTCTCTAGTGATCCCGCTCCCCAAGAAAGGAAACTTGAAACAGTGCCAGAACTACAGAACTATCAGTCTGATAAGTCACCCTAGCAAAGTAATGCTTAGAATCATTCTCAACCGCCTCAAAACTTTCGCCGAGGAACTGCTGGCAGAAGAACAGGCTGACTTCAGAGTTGGAAGAAGCACTGTAGAGCAGATTTTCAACTGCCGCGTCCTGATCGAGAAACATCTGCAGCATCAGCGCGAACTCTACCACAACTTCATTGATTTCAGGAAAGCATTTGATCGCGTCTGGCACGACGGACTCTGGCAAGTCATGAGATCGTTCAACATAGAGGAGGGACTGATCCAAATGATAGAAGCGCTTTACAAGAACGCCTGCAGCGCGGTTCTACTTAACAATCAGTCAAGCGAGTTCTTCAGGACGACGATCGGTGTCCGTCAAGGATGCCTGCTCTCTCCTGTCCTTTTCAACATATTCCTGGAGAAGATCATGCAGGAAACCCTCCACGACCACCATACTTCAATCTCTATTGGTGGCAGATCCCTGTGCAATCTTCGATTCGCAGACGACATTGACCTCATGGCAGGCAGCAATAGTGAGCTCCAAAACCTGACAGACAAACTTTCAAGTAGCGCAGGGTCTTATGGCATGGAGATCAGTACGGATAAAAGCAAAGTGATGATCAACACCACAAGCGACAGCAGCAGCAACATTCACATGAACGGCCAGAAGCTAGAAGAGGTCAATAGCTTCAAGTACTTGGGAGCCACCCTGTCCAAAGACGGTAGTTGCATAGCAGAGATCCGTATCAGGATAGGTACAGCAACATCCGCAATGGCCAGGCTGGACAGGATATGGCGAAGTAACTCCATCAGCTTCACCATCAAGTACAGGCTTTACAAGTCCCTCGTAGTGTCTATTCTACTCTACGGCTGTGAGACTTGGACACTGCTTGCAGACTCAGAAAAGAAAATCCAGGCCTTTGAGAACAAGTGCCTGAGGAAGTTGCTCCGCATCTCGTACCGCGAGCACAAGACCAACGAATATGTACGGAGCATCGTCACTTCCCTGGTGGGCCCACATGAACCCCTTCTGGCAACCGTGAAACGGCGCAAGCTTGCTTGGTTTGGCCACGTGACCCGACACAACACCTTGTCCAAGACTATCCTCCAAGGCACTCTCGAAGGAAGTCGTCGGCGAGGTCGTCAGAGAAAGAGTTGGGTCGCAAACATAAAAGAATGGACCGAACTCGAGATGCCAGACTTGCTTGCCACCGCCCAAAATAGAACTCAGTGGAGAGCACTGTCTGTTGCTGCTGCCTTTCAGTCCCCCCAACGCCCAGTTCGGGCAAGGGACTGATGATGATGATGATGACTGAGTAGAGTACTGAGTAGAATTCACGTTAACATTACAAGCCTATCCTAGATCTTACTAGTACTTCGTTTACCGCTTCCCAATAACACACACACGCGCGCGCGCGCATACACACACAGAGACACAATACAAACAAAACAAAATATCGAAAAGAAGAACAACAACAAAACCAAAACAACGAGAACAACAATAGCAGCAGCAACAACAACAGAAAGGGTGAAAGATAATGTGATGCTCAAATCATTTACAGAGGCCATTGAATCATAAATTATTATGAAATCCCCCTTTTTCTATCACAACTAAACGACTTTATCATATTTAACAGATTTTCCGGTTCTTCTGTTCCACCCGCTGTCCACTCGACAAGTAACCTAATGACTGTGCAAGTAATATCATCCAGCACTTCTATCGGTACTGGATTTAGTGCACAGTACGCAGTCTCAGGCACATCCATATTTGAGAAAGATTCATGTAAGTATAAAGTTTATATATTGTGTTCAACTTATACATTTTACATCTGTGAAATGTGATATTCTGTTGACAATTTGTTTAATGGCGTGGCATTTATATGCCGCGCTGTTTTGCGCAGCGCAGTATATTTTGTTGGATTTTTTTTTTTTACTAGAATGTGTTTAGAGTTGCCCTGAATCAGGAAAGTGCACATAATTAATTCGTTTGAAACAACCATGCCGTTATATCCGAAGTTAACTTACGCGAAGTAATTTATACAGAAAAGGTGTTGTCTGCACCTCTGAAAAAGTGTTGTTAGGTCCGACTTTTGTTGTGTCCCAGCATGTTATATGCGACGTCAGCTGTACTATATTTTACGGAATGCTATATGTCGGAGGTTTTTTTTTTTTTTATTTTAGCGCAATGCAAGCATATCATGACTGCAAACACCGGCACACTTCAATCACCAAATTATCCTTCATCGTACCCTAACCACTGTTTCAACATCACGGAGATCAGACCCACATCGCCACAGCCTATAGTGCTGGAGTTTCTCGAGTTTCAGCTGGAGTGAGTATATTTAGTATAATAATTATCATAAAATCGGTGTAAATTTCACTTTCTAAAAGTTTAAGGTCACACAATGTCAGAATTAATATGCGGATCGGGCACTCATGTGAGCATTTTGCGAGTGGTTTGCTGTTCTGGTTTGCTTGAGGTATTCGCACGTTGGGCACTGACAGTTTTGTCCAAAACACTAAATTGTCGCGTTCATTGTGACGTGTACAAGTTAAGATTTTATTTTTAGTGAACAGAAAATTAGACAAAAGAATGATACATTTTCAACATAGCTTAAAAATGAAACTGGACCAACATAAAACTGACGACGTTATAGGTAGACAAGAACGGACATAGAATATGGTAATAATTACAGTCTGCTGCCAACTGTGTACCATGATCAGGAGTAAAATATATTGGTTGAGGTCAAATGGGAGGTCAAATCATACTGTTCTTCTGGTGTTGCAGATATGTTTTTTTTTTTTTTACGTTTCAGACATACTTACGATTTTGTTACGGTGTATGACGGCACCGTTGATGACCCTATTCTTGGCAGGTAAGTTTACCCATAGTCACATTTTTTTTCGTTCTAGTTTTCCGTCGTTCGACTTATAGGTCATTTGGATAAGTTCGAATTTTTCACAGAGTTGTTCGACTTAAGCGTCTGTTGTTGGTTGTTTTAACATATATGTCATTTCTGTGCGTATGAGTACAATTTACATCGCCTGTTGTCTGTCGTCGCTTATGCGTCTCTTACAAAGACACATCTTGGCTTGACTTCGCGAACGAAGATTTTATAGGAGTTGCCCACGACGTCTGCAGGCTTGTTCGTGGCTGCGGAGGCCAATCCGAGACAAGCAGGTTCGACCGCAGTGGCTGCAGGGGAAGGTATGGCCAGGGTTCTGAGCTGCGGCATCTCTGTTTTTTCTCCTGAGCCGCTTGTCCTTAAGGCTAGCTCTGTGAGAGTCCTCAAAGGAGACAGCTGCCTTGTAAATGGTGGAGCGCCAGGTGTCACGGTCCGCAGCAAGCGAAGACCACTGGTGGTGGTCGATTTGGCAGGCACTAAGTGACTTCTTGAGACAGTCTTTGTATCTCTTCTTTGGTGCCCCTCTGTCACGGTGTCCAGTAGCAAGCTCGCCGAACAGGGTGATCTTTGGTAGGCGATGATCCTCCATCCTGGAGACATGCCCCGCCCAGCGGAGCTGTGTCCGCAGCAGCAAAGCCTCGATGCTCACAGTTTCAGCCTGTTCAAGGACCTCGACGTTGGTGACATAGTCACTCCAGTGAATGCCCAGGATGGTACGCAGGCAGCGCTGGTGGAAGCGTTCGTGGAGTCGTAGTTGGCTGCGGTAGAGGGCCCAAGACTCGGAACCATACAGCAGGGTGGTGAGGACCACAGCTCTGTACACGCACCAAGATCAGCGTGTACAGAGAACAAAGACACATCACAAGGGGAGAAAACCTAAATTATGGCAAGAATGGTTCCCCTGACTCGAAGCGTCAACATAATACTAAAAATATGTATCCTATTGCGATGTATTAGTGAGTTTTCTCCCTTCTCAGCACCGATTTTTGCTAGCTTGTCACTTATTTCATCCCCCCCCCCCCCCCCCCCCCAAAAAAAAAAAAAAAAAAAAAAAATCCCACAGTGCAAAGGTACCCAGAGAAAATGCACACCTACTGTTCACGAAATAATACAGGTAATCATATATTCAATTTTGTAAGTTAATTCTGTCCTAGTATTACAGTTCCTGCTTTGCAGACTGTATAGTACCAATCTTGAATCAACACATGTTTTAGAGAGAGAGAGAGAGAGAGAGAGAGAGAGAGAGAGACAATGACAATGACAATGACAATGACAATGACAATGAATCTTTATTTTCCAAGGATAAAAAGATTTAGGTCTGAAGACCTTTCTTCCATCTTGTCCTTGCTAAACTACTTACACAAATACTCACGCGGCCGCACGCACTGACACACCATAAGCGCCCAACAAGGCGAGTCATACTGGCTGCCCCCCTCGATCAGCTTCCGCTCGAAGGCGACAGCAGGGATACAGCCAGTGTGTACATATGGCGATCATATACAAAAACATCATAAACACATTTAATACACATAATGAGATATACATGCGCTACCAACTAACAAGTGTACCATAAAATTTAAAAAAAAAAAAAAAAAAAAAAAAAAAAAAAAAAAAACAACCCAAAACAAACAAACAAAAAAAAAAAAAAAAAAAAAAAAAAAAAAAAAAAAACACTCAGATAATCAGATAGACAAATTCAAAATACCACGTCATTCTAAAAACAAAAGTGTAGCAAATGCTGATGAAGCCTTGTCTTGAAAGCATTTATGGTCGTGATAGATTTTATTTCTTTTGGAAGTAAATTCCATTCTTTGGCTGCTGAATATGACAAGGCCGATTTAAAAATGTCAAGGCGGGGCCTAGGCACTACCAGGTCGTTCCTCAGTGTCGGGTACGGAGTGTGGGGAGCCTTAAAGAGAGCAGCGAGATATCCAGGTGATTTTGAAAGTGTGATCTTACGCATAAATACACATTTATTGAATAAAAAGTGCTTACGAAGGGGCAACATATTTAATTTTGTTAGTTTATCGTCGGTAGTCAAAGGGGTGTGGGAATCTTTTAGGATAAGCTTTGCCGCACGTCTATGAAGTGAATTTATTCTTTTTAAAGAAATATCGCTGCATCCATCCCATACTGTCGATGCGTAATCTAGATGGGATTTTATGTGTGCGTTATAAAACAACTGCCTGGTTGAAACGTCGGTGAATAGAACTAGTCTAGTCATTAAAAAGTATGGGTCCTGCCCGACCCACACCATCGTTTGTGTGTTTAGGAAAAATTTAGACATTGTTTATTTGTTTATTTTCTCATCAATTATTACCATATTTTGGCAAAAATGTAGTCTTTCATGAGCTTGAAGTATTTTTAAAATTTCACTGAAATATTCCCAGTAGTTAATGCAATATTTGCAATTAAAAATTAAGTTATACATCCAGCTGTGCCTGTTGACGGTTGCTGGTAGAGGTCTGTAATATGTCGTCAGTTTTGGTGGATTGTGTTCGCATTAACTGGTAATTTAGAACGCACATACCCTAAGGAAAGTAAGGTCGGCAGACGATACCGATAAGAAAAGAGAAACACCGATACTTTCTGTTTATATACTAATATACAAGGGTCGTTTTAGGATGGGTCGCGGTGGGGCGAATTTAATAGCATGTACATGATGTCAACGGCGGGCAGGCTAAACCTCTAAGAATTGAAGTAACAAAATAAAAATTACGTCATGTCTAGTTACGCTAACCTCGCTACTGAAACGTACATTTCGCGCGAAGCGCCGAATGTGCGTATGTGCGTATTTATGTGACTGCGTATGTATGTGTGTGCGTATGTATGTGTGCGTATGTATGTAAACAAGAAAATCTCCGATATTTCTTTACACAAAAGGCTTGAAACTTGGCGAAATACTTTCTTAAGTGGGTGGCTAAGAGAGCCTCCTAGCATATTGTAATTGAATGTCTCATTGAAGACATAAACAACCGTTTATAGGAAGTCGGTTGACCCAGATTAGAGTCCGTAATTTTTGTCATATTTACTTGAACTTCTGCATATAGCTGGTTTGGAGAAAGACATTGGATGAGTTCGTAGCCAGCTTTGTATCCTTTCAACTTCTTTTGTAAAAATTAATTATTTTCAGAAAAGAATTAAAACACTTAAAAACCTTTACTTCTAGAGAAAGTCAGACAGTGATGGTGACGTAAAACAGGCAACTCCGTCACCACGCAGACACTGCCACAATACTCTAAATATGACGTCATCCTCTCTCTCTCTCTCTCTCTCTCTCTCTCTCTCTCTCTCTCTCTCTCTCTCTCTCTCTCTCTCACAAACATGCGCGCATCTCCAGGAGGAATAGATCCTCATGCGCCCTTTAGGCGTATGAGGATCTGTTCCTCTTGGAGATGTTTGGAGCGCGCGCGCATGCACGCACTAACACGCACACACACATCGACGCGCTTTATAAGAGCATGCATCCGTGTACTTAGTATATCATGTAGCTAGGTGAAGTCAACCTGCTTTCACACAAATTATAGCAAGACTGAAATTGTACCGTGACTTTCTAGTTTTGTCACCATTTTCTCAAGCCTATGAAGCGAAAGTGAAACGTATATCACGTAAAATATAAAATTACGTAAAAACTAAAACTTACGTCATGACAAATGACGTTTGACAAATCAATGACGCGTATAGAACCCACTGACGCATTGGCAGATCTGCGAGACTTTTCAATAGGAGATAATTCAACATCGGAATCAGGTCAAAGACAAAAGATAGAGACCATTGACAGCGAGGACAGCTCTCATATAGAAGGAACTTTGTGGGTTATGGTTCATCCCATCATGTTTTGTAGCTAATACGGGAACTTTCAATCACTAGGAATGCACCTCCCGTTTGTTTGATTGACAACACTCCCCCTCCCACCCCACCACCCACCCCTTACCAATATCTCCACCCACCACCCACCCCCACCAACACCCCCCGCGTCGTTTGATTTTCTGATGCCTGTCTAGGTACCGAAGGTGTTACGCCATGACCGACTCTGACGGTGTGCGCTATTTTGGTCAGGTTTTAATGGTAGAATATGCCGACTGTCAAAAACCCAGGTCTGGTATAACACTGGTCTTACGGTGTATTTTGTGATATTTCCTAAAATACGTATGCGAAAAACATGCTTATGTGAAAGTGCGTAACTGTGTGTGTGTGTGTGTGTGTGTGTGTGTGTGTGTGTGTGTGTGTGTGTGTGTGTGTGTGTGTGTGTGTGCACGCGCGTGCATTCCTTCTTTCATTGCTTGCCATTGTATTGCTTTCTCCTTAATTTACACAGCGAAAAGAGTGCAGCAATCAGAAATGACAAAATGTACAATAGATCAACGCAATATTTTGCAGATTTGATGGTACCTCACTGCCCGCACCATTACGTTCCAGCGGAAGTCTTATGACCGTGACATTTATTACAGACCATTCCGTTACACCTCGAGGTTTTCAGGCTAACTACACATTAGCAAGTAAGAGTTAATGTTAACAATAATGGTGCTGTTTAAATGTATTAATCCCGTGCACAATGTGCACAACTACAGGAAAACCGTCTTACAGAAACCAATGCATGTTTTCATGTTTCGTTTTACATTGTCATTGACTATGGCCGGTTTTTTTGTCGTGCAGTGATCTTAATCAAAGAAAATATGCACAATTTAGAGTGGCAAAACAAACCAATAAAACAAACTGTAAATATTTTGCTACAATCACCTGAATATCCGATATCAATATTATAATCAACTTGCTATAAAGGATTTTTTTTAACTCGTTGTTCAAAGGTAACTTTCATCTAAATACTATTTTATATTAACCCATTTAGCCCCCAAATCCCTACAGCAGGAGACGGATAGACAATGATAATTCAGGGTAGTGCCAGATGAGCGTCAAGCTCATCTGGCACTACCCTTGAATTATCATGGTCGATTCATCTCCTGCAACAGGTACATAGTCCCTAACTAGCACCTCCAAAATTTGGGAAATAAAATCTTGGGGTTAAATGGGTCAATGAACTTCTACGAACGAATTTAAACAGAACAGCGCTGGTTAAATATATAATTTAAAAGTGATCAACGCAGACGCGATCCTGATCACCAAATCTTTTCTGTCGTTTTTGCAAGAGCGTTACACTCGTGTTGCATCGGTACGTGGCTCTGACGGAATGTTGGTGTTGTTGCATGGATGACTCAAAGTTTCTTTTACACTGGCTGTCTCCCTCGATTGCTGTGCTGATCTCTGGCACAACTGGCCCCTAAACTGCGTGAATCTGTACAATTTAATGTTATAGTGAGTTTTGCGTCTCCATTGTGCATTCCGTTCCTCCCAAATTCACTGTAGAGTTTGATTACACAGACAAATATAAATATGTTTAGCGTCACAAATTTACCGCTTTGAAACAACGAACTACTGTTTGACCGCGGAGGAGCTCTTTCAGTGTTGATATGTAGTTGTTCTTCGCGTGCAGCAATCGAGTAGATTTTTTTTTTTTAACACGCCGTGTCCATAGTCTGCTGGCAAAGAAACTAACTGGCCCCTTATACTGTCACATCGATATTTCAAAATTTCACGCTGCTTCGTCTTCAGGTTAAGATTTGGGCTGCATTCATGAACGATATCGCTGCCGACTTGTTAAAACGCCATTGTTAGTCTGCTTACCACAATGAACCGGTCAAAATTGGCAAGTGTAAACACGCGCATTGAGACTCGCAAGTTGTTCCAGAGATCAGCGGAGCGAATCGAGGGAGATAACCAGTGCGAGTTTGTAAGGACTAGATCGTGTCATTGGCCGTTTAATCTAATGAACATTGTTCGGAAATCAGATGTAGTTCAAAGTTGCAAGTGTTTCAACAAAAACAGTGGACTGAAATATCTAATGAACATTAGATATCGCATGTTTGTTCTGGCTTTAAATCCACTGTTTTAGTCGAAACGCGTGTAATTTTGACATACTTCCGCGGATTTCCGGAAATCGTCTACTCAGTATTACTTAAAACTGTATATCGATTTCAGTAACGTGTCCGTGGCCTACAGTGCTGTACAGCCAGCGCAACTGCACAGTTGCCAACTGGTACTCGTCAGTGTGTACCTACACTTGCGACAATGGATATGAACTACAGGGCAGTCCTACTGCACAGTGCAGAGCAGACAAGACGTGGAGCAACCAACCTGCGTGTCAAAGTAAGGTTTCTTTGTACTGATAAACATTATAGGAAGAGAAATGTGTTAAAATACACGGGCCACCCTCAACCCACCCCCACGGAGGAGTGGGTGGATGGTGGCCCGCGCCTTTTAACAAGCACAAACACACATAGACACACACACACCTGCGTACGCAATCACGCATGCACGCGGCACGCAAGCGCACACACACACACACACACACACACACACACACACACACACACCCACACACTCATTATCGCACTGCATCTTGGGTGTTCAAATTAGAAAATCATTCACGAAACATGAATTTAAAAAAAAAAAAAAAAAGAACTTTAATACGTTAAGAATATTCCTTCACTAGAGGCGAGTATTTGATATTGCAGAATGTACTCGTTTTTAGTAATACGTTGCCCCTTGGAGCCTCACGTTGCCCTTTGGAGCCACAGGGTGTGCACCACATCACGGAATATGGGTCAGTGTGTTCCTACACGTGCAACACGAGGCACGAACTCCATGGCCATGCTGACATCACCTGTATGACAAATAAGACGTGGACTACTCCCCCTAAATGTCCTTGTTAAAGTACTTAAATTCAGTGATGTCGATAGGTTTTGAAAATGTTTCGCACTACCTCTCATAATCTTAATTTCTTTCATCAGTTCGTTTATCTTCTATTAATTCTTCCACAATTATACAAAACCACACCCAATGACTTGTCTGAATTTCGGTTTCGAATTTGCAATAAAAAATTCAAATTAACTCAGTTTATTTTTTCTAATGCTTTAAGGAATCAACTGTACGTGGCTCACGATACCCAACAGCCGGCGGAACTGCACAGATGACAACCGTTATTCCTCAGTATGTACCTACGCGTGCGACACGGCCTATGAACTTAACGGCAACTCCAGTGTCCAGTGTACAGCAAACAAAACATGGAGCGACCGGCCTTTGTGTCTCAGTAAGCGGTTTTTTTTTTTTCACACTTTTCAGAAATTGTCTTTACTGTTCCGGCCTGCAGAAAATTACCATTTTACCAACATAAATATTGTTACGTGGTGGGGTTGTAGTCGTAGTATGATAAACACACCGGACGCATGCACGTAAGGTTCTTTTTAAATAACTTTCATTCAGCTGCAATCCGTCACACGTGGCTTAAGGATGTAGACAATACTGGAGTAACAGTTCCAACAATATTTAATTCAGCGATGCGATATCCACACAATAATACACTTTCAAATGCACGAACTGATACAAAGTCTTTTCTGCAATGTCCACACTGCGACACAAAACTTCTCCTACGCAGCGTCTCACACAAAGTACACCCTATACGGGCCACGTACCTACCACTGACAATTGCAAGACAATGTACGAACGGGCTTTCCCAGCGCCCTCCTTATATATACTACTAAATTCTAGAATCATCTACGGAAATAATACAATGCAACCAATCGGAACGAAATACGCAACTGAAACTCATAAATAAGAATCTTCTGGAATCACTAAAATAGGCTACAAAAACTCGGCTGCTCACTTCAGCTCTAAATCCTAATGTATAATGAAGACACATAAAAGTATGGTAGCCCTATCACCACGTTCTATGATAGCTCTAGAAAGTACGAGAACATTCCCAAAACAAAATAAAGGCTGCTCAATTCACGCGCACTGAAAAACAAAAAGTAGCGAACTGTTACGAACTGTTCCGTATTTACAGACGTCATACAAACCGAGGTAACTAGACAGTGCGACCCTTCTAGAACGTTCTGGACTAAACTTAACAAAACGAAATCGGCTCTACTCACGAACAAAAGAATATCTTACTAAAAAGGCACGTGAAACGTAACCATGATAGCTCAAATAAAGAGTATCAGATCGTTTCCTACGATAAACACATGCACGCTCTCACAGGATAACACAACCACAATCGTAACAAATATAAATAGCTTAAAACTGTCAAAGGCGTTTGGCATCCAAACACTTAACTGAAGTTGTGTTGATGTGAAATGCCATTCAGTTAAATATTCAAATTCTTGAGGTAGCAGCGTGCCATCGGCGAGTTTACTACGGCACAAACTTAACCCAGGAGTGTCTAATAATGGTAAGGAAAGAGATAATGTTACGCCAATGCTAATGTCTGATGGGGAAAAGATCAACAAATCTGATTTGAGGGGGGGGGGGGGGGGGGCTTGATGTGAAAATGCAGCTGAAACAGACAAAAGAAAGTTTATACTGACTTCTTGCAACCGTAGGTAAAGGGAGAGAACTGGCACTGAAAGGTGTATCCCCTGCGTGTTTTGGTTTTACGAGCTAGTACAAAGCTAGGTGTACTTTCAAGGCGATACTTCGTAGTTATATTTGCTTTTACGTACCTACAATTCATGACAAAATCATTGTATTACGAGTTAAGGCCCCGCCACACGTGCCGGTTGTGCCCAGATTGTGAAGCCGATTCCGATCCGATTGCGATCGGATGACGTCAATTATCCGATCCGGTCCCAATCGGCTGGAAATCAGGTGTCTAGAACCTGCTCTATTTTTCCGATCCGAATCAGCCCCGGTTGTAAGCTTCAACCAATCAGAGCGCGTCTCGCAAAGCACGTCGTTTCAGTTTGCAAATGGCGGAACACGCCTGTTGTGATCAGTACCACCGCCGTTGCTGATGTTTCACACGCCTCTTCCCGAATATGATGCAAAACTGCTGATAATGCAAGCACATCATCATCACTGTCAAAACTAGCAGCCATTTTGCAGAACAGGTACGACTTTGATCTTCGGTTCAAACCGGTCGGCTAAACAAGTCGGGAAATGTGTGGCAGTGCACACGTTTTTTTAGTCCGGCCCGATCACCTACCGATTCGAAACTGATCGGGAATCGGCCTCAAAACCGGGCATGTGTAGCGGGGCCTTTAGGCTGTGCCAGTGGTTCTTGTCACCTCTCGGACTCGATGGCGGAGTTGGTGTCAAAGCCCTCTACTTTACCTTTTGACATCAACTCCGGCCCTAATCAGTCCCTCGACTCGACAAGAACCACTGGCACAGCGTAACTCTTAACCCATTCAGCCCCGACGCCCTACGGCAGGAGATGGGTCGACCATGATAATTCAAGGGTAGTGCCAGATTATCTTGGTGCCTGTCGGCGCCAAGCTAAGCTGGCACTGCCCTTGAATTATCATGGTCGATCCATCTCCTGCAACTGGTGCATTGTCGTTAGATGACGCCTCCAAAATTTGGGAAATACGGCCGTCGGGCTGAATGCGTTAATACAATTTATAACACTAAATACATTAAACTGCATGTATTGACGTAAACCGTATACGTATCACGTCATGAAAGTAATGGCCCATAGACATATCTTAGTCATGGGAGGAGTGATATGTTTGAGGTGTAAATACCCAGCGTCTTTGATTTTGTTCTTTACTGCAATGCGGCAAAATTCGTGTGGAGTTTCCAGCAGCTAGAGTATAAGCAGACAGACTAATTTTGAAAAGGCAACACCTAGGCAATTTTGTGGTACAATTATTCTTTACTATTAACAAAGGCATCGCCCAAAGCCCACAAATGCACTCAATCCGCGCTGTACTAGTGGTGCTACCAGTAAATTCTGGAGGCGGCTTCTAGTACATGCGTTGTGTGTTTCATTGTCTGCCTTTTGAGTTTAAGAAATGTCTTTCCCAAGCGCGCGTATGTGGATTCAATGTTTGGAGCGAAACATTACAAAGCAATTTGTCCGAATTATGCTGTTAAATTTGAATTAGAAATTTGAATTTCTGTTGAATTTCTGTTGATGTTTTTTTCAGTAATCAACTGTACCTGGCCAACGATACCCAACTGCCAAAGGAACTGTACGGACGACAACCGGTATTCCTCGGTGTGTACCTACACGTGCGACACTGGGTATGAGCTGCAAGGCAGTCCTACAGCAAAGTGCAATGCAGACAAGACGTGGAGCAACCAACCAGCTTGTACTAGTACGTCTCAAATACTTGCGTCTAAAACTATCTTTTGTTTATACATTACGTTCTGGTCCGTGATTTTGGACTTTCCGGCCTAAATATGTAAGATCCAAAAATCACAGACCAGCACATATTTTATTATCTTATCTGTTAAAAGCAGGCTGACTCATTATTTCCTTCATTTGCGGTCGGTTATTTTATCATTAGTTTTTTATCGATGTGTTAAAAAGGCTAAACGTCTTTTGTCCACCATGCCGGTGATTTCAAATACGGGGCCCCAGCTGGACAAACAAACGTTGACCCCAGCTGGATTCGAACCCTAAACCTTTTGGACGACTATCCCTAAAATAAATACTCAGAGTGAACGTATTTGTTCTGTACAGCCGAAAACACTAATTGTCCCTAGGGCCGGCTAAGCCATTGACTAAAAAAACCTCAACAATACTTTGTGTAAACTCAGACAAAAAGCGCCGTTATCGATTTGCAAAGACTGTCAGTTCCAGTGTGGTAACTGTTGGGATTCCGCCCCCTGTCATCATTCAAACTGAACTTTAAAAAAATAGTAAATAGTATATGATACTGTGCCAAAAGTTCATCAGTAAAACGCATGCTCTAGTAAAAGTGATATCACACTAATATTTTGTCTGTTTTTGCACGTTTTAAGCGTAATTGTGTTTGAAAATGGTTTGAGAAGTAAAATACTTAAAATGGTTATGCCAAATTTTTGGACAGAATGGTTTTAGTGTTTCAAAATAAGAATGTGAACACCTGAAATCTGCTCAGAAATGTCGCAACCGGGGAGCACCTTCTGAAATCGGGTTATACACAATAAACTCTTGCATTCACTCCAAACTGACTTATTTACCCATATAAATCATTTAAAATCCTATCATTTTCCACTGATTACTTTTTGCGATTGCTCGGTAGTAAATAACAGCGGGGTCTGAAAAATCGAGCGCACGCTCGTAACATGTTGTGTCTCTCGACCGCATGCTGACCTGTTTCATTTGCATATACTATTTATCGATAACGCCTCGTTTTCGATCTCTGCTTCAAAGTGTGCACCCAAGCAGCTCAGTCAAACCCAAGAAGACTCGGGGTCTTTTTTTGTGTCCGATCGTTACGAGCGTTTAAACAAGGATAGTAAAACGAAAGAGCCAAATGCAAGTGTCCTCGCAGTGTATTTGGCAGGAAGTAACTTCAAAAACAACACTGGGCAATACACGGCGGAGATGCCTCAATGGCGACTCCACGACGAAAAGATACGTAGTAGAATTTTTTGGTCCAGTGTGGCTGCGACTTTCATTACGAGCGATTAGAATACTTACGAGCGTCACTTAATTCAACAAAATACTGATATTATTCTTTGTACTGCTTTATTAATGTTATTTACGATGTGTTTCATTGATGTAAATCAAACGCGTTTTGCACCGTTTCAAATGGTAACATAGATTTTTATCTGGAAACCACGTTGAAAACTTGTATCATTGGGGCACAGATGTGTCCTTGTCCTTCGTTACGAGCGAACGATAGAGTCGTTCATCATACATTTTGGTCATTTTGGCTGTAAAGAACTCGTTTGATATGCTTCAAAAAACGTATGACCAACCAGGAAGTTTTTTTTAATTCATTGCACAGTTGTTTATGATACAGAAAGTGTGTGTACACAAATTTAGGATAATCTGCCTTTTTTGTGTTCACAGTACAGTATTTTTAAAACAGAAAACGACACATCAAATAAATTCACAGAGGTCTTATGGTTCATAGCATTGTTGTTTATGACTGAGAGAGTATTTGTGAGTGCCTGACGCTTGTAACGCAGGACACAATAAACGGCTGTGCAGAACCACACTTTTAGTTAGGAGCGGACGGGTGCCACTGAGTGCAAGATAAGCCATCTGTGGCAGTAGCCGGACTTGGGGGCAATAATCATTAGCGCGCGCCTGGTCAGGCAGACTGGAAGAGCTGTTCATGGTGCTAGAAGGCAGTGCTCTGTCACTACCCTACTCCTGCTGACAGCCTCAGTACTGTCACTGCCGGCGTATTGCATCGGAAACGCTAAAAAGTGTTAGTAACTGAACATTCACAAAATGCTTTTTTTCCCCTCAAGAATGTCATTATAACATGAGTGTAAATTTGTAGCTGATAAAATTTGCTTTCTTTTTATACTAAACATGCCCATGCTGCTTACTACCAGCACACCTTCACTAAAAGCAGTTACATTTTATATTTGCAATACAATGAACATACACTGACAAAAAAGCATTAACTTTCAAGCTCAATCTGTTGTGCATGTCAGTTTTCTGTGGGATGAAAAGTTGATGTATCTACGCAGCATTCTAGCCTCTACTGTTATCACTTACTATAATGTTTGTTCCTTTCCTGCTAGAGCAACACCAGCGTCAGAAAGTACTCCACTGCTGAGAAGATGTTAATCCGTTAGGTCCATCAAGACGATCAGCACAAACATGCAGATCCCAGCATTTGTGCACTGTGTTTATGCCGTACACTTGGTTTTACACAATCAATTCATAACCACTAACACAAGTAACAGGTCTTAAGCACATCACACTGGTTCCTTTATATTAACACTAACACAAATAACAGGTCTGAAGCACATCACACTGGGTCTAACTGCACAGATTGTGTGTTGAGATTATTTTCTAATTCCTTATTATTGGTCATCTTACCGTGTCCTGTGTTACAAGCGTCACACAACATGTAGACATACAAAACACGTCATATCTCAAATACACATGCAGCAGTTATCTTTTCAAATGCAGATCCATATAGGGGAATGAACCCCTCATTGCCTTGTGTAGGTCTGCTTTTGAACAACTCATCTTCGTTTTTTACTCCATTTCGAGGTGTGAACTTTTGGCACAGCATCACGTCCCTTAGAGGACAATTACAATGTTGTCGACGGGGGAACAGTAAGGAAAAAACATTCAGTAAACATTAATTACTGAATTACTAAGACATTCTAATTTGAAATCTGTGAATATCTCATGATACGTATACGAAATCCGTAAAGACCTGCTAATACTAAGACATACTACAAATTTTAACACAACATCGAAATAACAACGGAACTTGTGAACACGGCTATGGAGGACTATAGTGCGATGGTAAGTTAACCATTTTCCAAATATAATTTACCCTTTCTTTTGTCTTTCTCTTCTCTTCTTCATTTTATGTGGCCATGTGGAAACGCTCCAAGATCCCGTCCGCTCCTGTGTTGCAGTAAATGTCAAAATATATAACTGCGAACAACAACGCCAACAACAAAAACAGCAGCGACCAAGCAAGCAAAGATGTAAGCATGCAAGCAGCCAAACAACCAAGAAAGAAACAAGCGAGCAAACAAACAAATCCAAAGTTATCTAACTCCCACTGTGGTCGTGCCCAAAATAAGGATCTTTATTTTTCAGAGTGGGTTGGTACGGATATTACGTTGCTGGCTGTCCTCGGCTCTCTCTTGGCTTTGGGCTTCATCGGGGCGCTTGTGTTATGCTTCATTATCATGTGAGTCGTAAGAAAATAAAGTGAGTTTTGTGGTATTGCCGAAAGATTCCAAAATCATTCCTCAAAGACTACTTGCACCTCAACAGGACTTTCCGCTGGTGACAGGACTTGTAGGTAGTGTGTTTTGACAGTTGCCGATCCAGCCCTACTCATCTGCAAGGGGTTACGCCTCTTGCTAGCAAACATTGGTCCACTAGCATCCCTAAACAGAGGGTATGTCTTCTATTGTTGAAAGCTAGCGCAGTGCAGCTTGATCGCACATACTGTACTGCGAGGTCATTTCTGACCTAATTTTGATTTTGGTATAACCTTTTTTTATTGCCAGCGGGTAACACCCCAATGCGCAAAAGGCCATCGGGCTGACGTCGGCCACAGTTGGCCCGCGCGCGGCCGTGCGCGGGCCAACGACCTACTTACCCCCTCTCCGAAAAAAATATCCTGCGTATAACCAGTTTTAGTTGATTATGTACAAAAACAATCGTTTCGACATTTTCAGACGCAAGTGTAAATCCAAGAAGTGGGAACGCATCGAACCTTCACCGTAAGTAAAAACTAAATAATAATATATAACGTATAATATTTCTAATCTTAATTACACGCATGTTTGTATTGTTTTACCTTATTAATCTTGGGGGATTCCTCTTCAAAGGAGATGCAGCGCCAAGTAACATACCTGCATTATTGTTCCAAGCGTGTTCTTGTCGCTTTTGCCTTTAACACTTTGGCAGTCGGTAGCTGTTTTTGACACGACGATTCCTGTCGGGATCATTGCGACAAAACCGCTACCCGCAGCCAAAGGGTTGAAAATATTATTAGGCTTGTAAAATTAGATTGACACAATATGACAACAACGACGACAACAATGATGATGACTAAGTCAACAACAACTATGATGATTGTGAAGACAGCGATGATGATGCTGAAGGGGTTAACGCATTCAAGGCGTGCCGCCTCCGGATACGCGGCTTGAATGAGTTAATGGTGCAGTGTCAGTCACGCGTTGACGTAACTGTCTCTAACTCTCTTTTTCAGGGAATCCACGCCCCCTGAAACCCCTCGCACCATCTCAGACGTCGATTTCCAAGGTCCTGCCACCCCTTCAGACGTGGTTCCCGTCGCTCCGAAGTCTACCGTTCTTCAACAACCGTTGTTTGTGTACTTTCCCGTTCAGAACCCGACCGCCGTCAAACCCTCTGTTTTCACGGTGCATAATATGTTTCCTGCTTGCACCGTGTCAGCGCCCTTTGCTAATGGTGCGTTTATGTGTACTTTTGTATTTGTATTTTGTACTTTGTATTTTTGTGGTAAAAATCGTACATTTAACTCTTTCAGCCCCGACACACCACAGCAAGACGTGGATCGAGCATGATAGTTCGAGGGTGGTGCCAGAATAGCTTGGCGCCCATAGGCGCCAAGCTATTCTGGCACCACCCTCGAACTATCATGCTCGATCTCTCTAGAATTGTAATACAATCCTTCAGAGGGCAACTTCAAAACTGGACGATTTCGGTCCTGGTGTGGAATGAGTTAATCACCTGACTACTATAGACTATATCGTTCGATATCGCGGCCGGCTACGGGTATTTTCCACCGAGCGGTATCGTGTCAGAGTTCAACAGATAAGAAATCAAAGGTTGGGAATCGGCGTGGGACTAGTCGGTGTCTAGTAGGTGTTCTGGAAACTCCTGGTGGAAAAAAAGAATAAAATGTGAAGGAGAATAGAGAGATAATATCAAGGAAATTAACGAAGTCCAAGTCGAAAATGTGTACAGATATACTCCCCCTCTCATTCCACCAACCCCACCCCTCATGTCTTTTAGACATGTCGGTCAACGAAAAATGATCGCTGCCTTTAAATTTTGATTCTTCCTTTCTTCTGTCTTTCTGTCTGTGCCCCCCTCCCCCACCCCCCTTCCCCCCCCCCCACCCCACCCATACTACCTTTTCAAAAGCGCTTGATTTTTTAAAGACTGGAAAGCACTTTCGCTAACTATCGACGTGCTCATTGTCCCTTTAAGCAATTGGCCCAAACGGAAAAGGGACTCTTAACGCACACACACACACACACACACACACCCTCTCCCACTTACGACGGCTACCTTACCTGAGCTTTAAAGTAAAAACACAGTGATAGCAATAAACTTCTTTTTTTTTTCCCTCGTGAAATTACAGCACCTCTTCAGGCTCCTAAACAGACGACCATCAATCTGAAGTCCACAGCGTTGTTCAAGCGACAGAAACCCGCCAAACGAGAACAATTCAACCAGAAGGAGCGTCAAAGCAAGCCAGTCACAGATGACGTACCAAAATGTCTCTTCATGTTCAAGAAACACCCGTCCTGCAACCGCCCATGCTGTACCAGCGTGCGTGTAAACTGCCAGTGTCCAATTCATATAACACGTTAACCTCTAGTCTTCGCTTCCGGGACATAGTGTAAAACACACGACTGCAAGAGGTATAGATCCTCATGAGCCCCCGCATCTGCGGGGGCTCATGAAGATCTATGCCTCTTGTAGAATCCTCGGGCTCATGATGATCTATTTACACATCATGCCGCAGGCTCCAGTGGAATGTGTCGTTCAGTCAGTGTCTTTCAGGACAATAGTCCATGATACCTCATTCCAGTAATTTGTTTCACTTCTATCGGCAGGGAAGAGACGATTGTTTGAATTCATCATCTTGCAAGCGCAAAAAACACTTTTGAGCCGTGATTAGTTAGATAGTCCCGTAATATGTAACACAGTGTGCACTGGTTAGTGCGTAGGGTTCAAAATCACAGACTAAAAACACACGTACTTAGCTAATTTTATGCTCATTGATTTGTGTGTATGCGTGTGTGCGCGCATGTGCGTGCGTGCGTGTGTGTGTGCGTGCGTGTGTGTGTTTTGGTTCAGGTTCTGGTTGTTTGGTTCTTGCCTAGTATTTCAAAAATATGTATTTATCGTGAATGATATACGTTTATTTTTGTGATGACCAAAACATTCTTTTGTTTTACCCTTTGTGAAGCGTTTTGTTTGTTTTTTGTCCCTGTTGGTTGTTTTCGTGCATTTGACATTCTTGCCAGTCACTTTTTTCTGGAATTCATAAATCTGAAATTATTTAAGGCTGCGAAAGTGTCGTAAATCGCTGTGGAAGTGTCGTATAGCAGGCAACGCTACGCCACATTTTAGCAGCTATGGATACTGGGCGCCTTGTATCAGTTACGGCAAAGTTTGATGCACTGGCTGTGCTGTATTTTTGTAGGCTGAGTATTTAAAACTAAGAAAATTGCTTTTAGTCTTATCGTTTTGTTGCTACACCGTATCTGTGTGCTTGCATACGTATGCTTTATCAAATATTTATTGGCTTCGTTAATTCCTAGTTCTGCATCGTTTAACTCTTTGCGTGTCGGAATCGGTTTTAGTCGCGATGATTCCTGTAGGAATCATCGTGACTAAAACTGCTACCGACACGCAATGGGTTAAGGTAAGTGTCAAATTTACATTGATTTTGTGCCAGTTATGACTCTAATCAGTATTAAGAGTACCTAGTAAGTATTGTTTTAACATATTCTATCTGACAACGGTATACAGCTATCAGCAGTGGAAATAACAAACATTATGTTTATTATTGATGGCATGTCTCAGGTTTACTTGTTCTTTACTGTGTTTTATTCTCTATTTTTATGTCTTTTGTTGTAAACAATAGGACATTCATGTTGTTGTATTGTGTGATATGTAATTTATTTGTACATTTTAGCTTTGGCAGTGACTGCCATTTTGTATACATTTTGTGTGGTGTGAATATAGCGTCAAGAATAAACTTTCACTTTTCAGCTCGAAGTATTGTATCCAAATGGCAATAAATGATTGAGATGTAACGTTGTTTTGTGTAACTATGTTTTGATTCAAACATATCAAAAAAGGTTACTGCCAAGCGTTTAAAATTCAGACATTCACGCGCGCACACACAAACACACACACACACACACACACACACACACACGTGTGCACACACACACACACGCGTGTGCACACACACACGCAAGCACACGCAAGCACACCCTGACACACAAACAAACAAACATCACTTCCGGGATACAGCGAACACCACACACCCACACGTCCCGCAAGATGTAGATCGTCATCCCTGCACAGGCGGGAACTCAACCCACTCAGCCCTGACGCACTACAGCAGGATGTGAGTCGACCATGATAATTCAAGGGTAGTGCCAGATTAGCTTGGCGCCTGTCGGCGTCAAGCTTATCTGGCACTACCCTTGAATTATCATGGTCGATCCATCTCCTGCAACATGTGCGTAGTCGTTAGATGACGCCTCCAAAATTTGGGAAATACGGTCGTCGAGCTGAACGAGTTAAATGTTTCCCACGATTCCAAAAATGTCACGTTCCTTTTGCTGGTCAGTATACAAACCGGACAGTCTCAAGAACGTGTGAATAATGCCAGACGCTGCCAGCAAAATGAACAGATTCTCAAGGGCCCAGATAGCCTGTAAGGGTACATGAGCATTTGTGTTTCTGGCAGTAAGAAGGGGCTATGGGCACATGGATGGAAGAAGCCGATCAACTGACCATTCACTGCCACTGTACGGACATTGCACGTATGAAATTTGTCAATTCAGTGAGCTCCGCTCCTCTTCTGATAAACGGATGTTGTGTGTACCTACTGTCCAAACTAAAACATTTGGTCAGCGCACTTTTGTTTATCAAGCCCTAGTGTTATGGAATACACTGCCTCTTGAGGTTAGAAACAGTGAGTCTGTCTCCGACTTCAAGAGGTCGTTGAAAGCTCACCTCTTTAAGCTTTACTTTGAATAACTGCTAGTGTTTGATGCCATAGTTGTAGTTCTGTAATCCTCCTTGTTTAGACTGAATGTTAATTAGAACATAAATTATTATGTTTGCATTGCTGTTTAGTTCATTGTAAAAGTGGTGTGTTCGGGTATTGTGTTTTGTTTGTTATGTGCATAATTATTTCATTGTATTTTTATTTTTGTGTACAGACTGTAAAGCGCTTAGAGCTTTCGATTACGATTAAGCGCGATATAAATACTCATTATTATTATTATTATTATTATTATTATTATTATTATTAATTCATAGCGAAAGGGCTCCAGCCGTCCCATGAAGAAGAGATATACAAAGTGGTTTAGGCAAGGGGCATAGATCCTCAAGAGCCCCCGCAATTGCGGTGGCTCATGAGGATATATAACTCTTGCAGTAGTGTGGTGTCTAGTTTTTCTCGGCAGTGAAGGGGTTAATAGGAGCATTCTGGTCCTACAAGTTAGACCTGCTGCTAACGGCATTCAGGAGACAATGAAATCGTCTTGGCACCTCAAACACTGTCACCGTGACCTGGTGGGTTAGCGTCGAAGAGCGGCTGTTGCGATATTGTTTTTATTGCATTCTTATCCTATCCGGCGTTTTCTGGGCGGTGCTACATCATCCATGATGAAAGCGAGACTTTAGACAGACCTTACATCTGGACGAAAAGGGTAACTGGCAGGCGTGCTGTGTCAGGGATGTTCATTTCAAAGGGATCACCAAAAACGGACGGACTTTATTTTTTCTTTCCCAAAGTTGATGCTTTGAACGAATAATCTCCATTGCTGAACTCATTGAAGGTACCCAGCATCAATAGCTGCGAAAATGTCGTATAGCGTTGCCGCCAGCAACGCTGTAAGACACTTCCGCAGATATTGATGCGGGCGCCTTGAAGGAGTTATAAGACAGACTCATTTTCGGAATTGATAGCAAGTTCCGCAGTTACAAGTTCACTCCTTACTGCAAAGGAAGATTTTTTAAAAAACGAAACAATTTCAATGGTGTATGCTTATATTTTCGCCGTCAGAGTCAGTTTTATGCCAATCACCCGCATCGCTCCGACACACACACCGTCCGAGTCGGTCTCATGCCAATCGCCCACCGTCGCTCAGACGCAAACACAGACACTTTCATGTACAAATTTATTGAAAGCTGCTCACAACTCTCAAAAGCAATCACAATAACAAATGTTTTTAACCATTTTCCAAGAGCTTTGGAATAATCTAAACAAATCCCACAATCACAGCTCACAGTCGCGGCCATTTGCAGAGTCGGGTCCTCAGAAACATTCAGGGCGTGTATTGTTCTAACAACGCCATCAACCCATGCCTGCCTCATTTGACGAAGGAGTGATGGCCCCGTTTCAACAGGATGTATCTGAAGTGCTACCGGGTGGATTTGGTGTCAGTTATGGTGACGGAGGTGAGCAGAGGTCGGGTGCGGATGGAGGTGTGTTTGGGGTGGGGTGGGGTGGGAGCCGGATCCTACCCAGTAAGCAAAGGTCCTCGAGCCCACTGCGGCCGTCGTGGATTTGAAGACCGTGACTTTTTGCTAATTGGGTAGCTGTACATAATGACTCCAGTAGCCGTTCTTTTGGTCTCAGCTTCCCGTGTTGAAGGGCGAGTAATAATGGGGGAGAGGGGTGGCGTGGTGGGTTGGGGGGGGGGGGGAAGGGGCGGGGAGATTATGATTGGGGGCGGAGGGAGTATACTGCTGTACATCTTCTCAACACCCTACGGAGCTCCCTGTACAACTTTCTGTGCCGCTTCCCAGCCATGCACCCAGTCGATCATCTGCTTGATCTGAGCCGATGTGATGAAGACTGCGGCGTAGTATCTGTACGGGAACAGCTCGCATCGTACGGCACTGTCCCGAAACGCGGGTACGAAGCACGCGTATTGTCCGGTGTACCGGGTACCAGCATCCTCCACGTTCACGTTCATGTAGCAAGTCCCGTTCTCACACTGTTCGCTACCGTTAAAGACATTCCCGGATGGCGTCTGAAATCAAAACAAGAGAAACCAGCTCTAAGACCTTTGCTTTCTGGGTTGTCTACACTCAGTCGTCGATTACATGCATGAGGTAATTGGTTATTGGGAACACTTCAATTGTTACCTCAAGTATATGTTTGTTGTATTTAAGTAATACGACGCCATGCTTTCAGTGGAATTTTATTTTCTTTTTGCTAAATGCCAGTGGACCACAATGACTGTACGTATTAGAATTACTCATGCAGGATATACGTAAAGACTACTTGACTACTTAAAGATGTGAACAAATACGTTCCTTTGGTAGTGTCCCTTTCGGGTTGTTGGTCAAATTTGTGCTTCAAACGTCTTTGTGAACGTAAACGTACCGTGGACCATGGTCAGTCCCCGGTAAGCAAAGGTCCTCGGGCCCACGACGGCGCAGTTTGCCAGGGCACGGCTTTCCGCGGGCCCACTGCGGCCGTCGTGGGCCCGAAGACGTTTTGCTCTAGGGGTCGTAATGTCGCAAAAGCCACCAAGTCCGTTTTGGAGAAAAGCAAGATTTTTCATTAACCCTTTTCATCCCGAGACACGGATGCTTGAAATTAATTTGACTATGATAGTTCAAGGGTGGTGCTAGAACTGCTTGGCGCCTGAGGCGCCTAGCTATTCTGGCACCGCCTTTGAACTAAAATGATTGATCTATCTCCTAATCTGTAATGTAGCCTTCAGAAGACAATAAGCAACTTTGAAACAAAATCAGCTTCAGGATGTAATGGGTTAAGTGACTACGTAAGTCTATTACAATAATAGTAACAGACTTATAAATGATCTTACTGGCTTTTGCCAAATAAGGGCAGCTATGTTGTATGTGCATTTGACCACGCGCAAAACACACCTGAACCACTAAAACATCTATAGAGTAAATAGTTTTTAAGGCCTTGTTAATCCATTACATCCTGATGCTGATTTTTTTGTAATTTCCTTATTGTCCTACAAAGGCTACATTACTGATTAGGAGATAGATCAACAGTTTTAGTTCAAGGGTGGTGCCAGAATAGCTTGGCGCCTCAGGCGCCAAGCTATACTGGCACCACCCTTGAACTATTAGTCAACTTTACTTCAAGCAATGGGTGTGTCATGATGAAAAGGGTTAAAGGGAGCTATTCGTTTAGTCTGCACGCAGCCTTTATCAAAAAGGGGCCTTACGAGCTCTGTACTGAAATGAGAGACAACCGCTGCGCAACCGAGTGTTCACCGCCACCACACCCAATACAATACAATCTCTGTGGAGCGAGCGTCTCCGCGTGTCAGTGCGCGGTTATCGCTCGACAACCCCTGTGGGTTTTTTTTTTTAAATTTATGAAGATCAAGTTAAATTAGCATGCGTTATTCAGTTCTACAAAGTGAAAGGTTATAGTGGTCAAATGGCATCTTTATCAATTTAGCAAACAGTAAATATGTCATTTTCAAAAGTCAAAATCTCCATTTTTGAGATTTTCATTATTATGCAATGAAAATCTATCTTTTCTATTTTTTTTTTTAAATGGACACACTGGCTATCGCCATTTGACTGCAGAAATGCCACTGAAAACATGGTATATGAGAAAAACAGCAAAAATTATGGAACTTGGGTGAACGGCCCGTCATTTAGTTGTAAGTAGGAAAATCGCAAGTAACCGGGAGAGAACCGTGTCGACATAGACCAAAAGCCATATAATCAACTAGGTCTGTGATCTTTGGCCTATGACGACATGATTCAATCCGTTACAAATAAATGTCATTCACCCATTTGGCTCCGACGCCCTACCGGAGATGGCTGGGCCACGCTAATTCAAGGGTAGTGCCAGATTAGCTTTGCGCCTGATGGCGCCAAGCTAATCTGGCACTACCCTTGAATTAGCATGGTTTACCTATATCTTACAATTCCTTAGGTGACGCCTCCAAATTTGTGAAATGCGGCCATGGGGTTAAAAGGGTTAATACTGCCGTTTTATGTCGAAGGCCAGCATGTCCATTATTTTTTTAAAAGCTAAATTTGTATTGTATAATAATGAAAATTAAGCTTTTCTGAAAACTGCACATACAGGCTTTTCCATGTTATAGCAGAAAAATATTACCATCCAAAACACATCGACCGGAGGGTAGCCCATGCTAATGAAGGTCCCGCAAGATAGTACGATGTGCCACGCGCTACCCTCAGTGGTCCCGACTGGTCGTAGTTTCCGCATGCGGTGGATCAAGGAGGCGGTCAGCCTGAAGCCGCTTATCACTGGTGCCTCTGAAATCGAAAATCAATCAAACAAGCAAGAATTCAATGCATGAATAAAATAAATCAATGAATCAATGAAATCAGTCACTGAATGAATCAATTAATGAATGAATCAATTAATCAATTAATCATCAATCAATGACTCAATCAATCAATCGATGGATGGGATGAGATGAATGGAATGAAGGGGTTGGGATGGGATGAGGGAAGGTTGGACAGACTGACCCGTACGCAGAAGGTACTCGGGATGATGTCAGTCGTCCCGAGGGCCTTGCAGTTACTGGGTTCAGTTATACGTACGCAACACTCGCAGGGTCCTGGTCTGGCTGTAGTTGACATAGGACACGTGGTCAGACTCACGAACAGCAATGGTGATGATTATAGTGTAATTGCCAGAATCAGACAGGTTGACTTTGGACACGGTGAACCCGTACGGTGTGAGACGGACCCGCGCCGGGTCACCGCCAGTATGCTGGACCTACGCAGAGGATTTAATAATAACAATAACAACAATAACAATAACAATAACAATAACAATAATAATAATGTATTACTATTGTCCTTATAACGTAGATAGTAATTATTATCATCGTCATCGTCATCATCATTATCATTTTCAGCAGCAGTCAAGGGGTCTGTTATACCTTTTGGTTTCCACAGTCGACTTTTTCCTGCTCCTTCACGTCCCAGCTGAAAAGCTTGTTTTAACCACACTTCACAGTCGCACGCATGCAATTTCAAGACTGTGTATAATAAACATGTAATAGTTTGTTATTTAGACAATGCAATTAAATCGATCTCTCCAGAGCGGGTTTAATTGCTAAAATTCGCCGATGACAAGGGGTAATCAATGTTGTCTCGCCTCAACTAAGACTGATCACAATCCATGTGACTGATGCAAGTAAACACCACTAACAGCTTTTCTACTACAGTGTACCTCTTGCACCTGTCGGTGGAACTCTCCTATAAATAAAGGAGGAAATGAGCAGAAGTTTTTTTAATTTTACTTCACTTTAACCTCGTAATTCAATTACTTGTGTACAGAATTGTTGTAAGACATACCGAGAACATGTATACAGGAGACATTCAGTGCCAAGTATTTATCACAGACGCCAGGCGGTTACATACAGAAAATTTTAAAGGAGAGAAAGATTCAACGCTCGATATTTTAGGACATGATGTTTTATACTTAATATTAAACAGTTCAAACTTTGTCACATTCCCCGTGCGCAAAGTCCATCCCATCGGGCCGAAATCGGCCGCCGTTGGCCCGTCGGTCCGATGCCCTTTTGCGCATTGGGTTGTCAGTCTTTCCAACTCTGCGACCCGCGTTAGTTTCAATTGTTAATGCTGAAGATACGAGGCATGGAATACATGTACCCCTCAAATCAGAAATCGCACAATTACCGAAACATACCGCTAAACCTGGACATTCACGTTAACTCATTCGAGACGTGCCGTCTCCGGAGGTGGCACGTCTCGAATGAGTTAAAGGACCGACTCGTTTCCGTGTTTGCTGCTAAGTGTTAAACCACCGATCTTTCTACAAGCTTATTTTCTTGCAAAGAATGGCACAAACTGTTTTCTGTTATGTCCTGGTCGGAAAAACTTGCACTTCAAGGAAGTTGTTACTTTACAAAACTTTACAAAATCACTCGTGCGTGTGGCCTTTAAACTCAAGGAACATGGTTATAGTGACTTATTATTTACTCTAAAATTGTACGTTCGGTCATATATGTCAACCGCACACTATACTGTCCAAATGTGTTTAGTTCCTCAAACACAGTAACTGGCAAATGAATCGCCCTCACACAATACCATCTTCACTATTTTCCATCAGCAGTATCACCAAAAAATAATAGGTTGTACGTAGGTTGTACATTGCTTAACGTCCCGACAGCAACAAGGCTTTCTCAGGACGTGAAAAAAAAAGAACATTGAATGTATGTCGCCAGCCGGTCTAATACGCTAAATAAACCTAAAGAGACCATTTAGCAACACACATCCAATATCAAGAGTTACAGGAAGCGCAGACAGTAGGGAGAGTTTAAAAAAGGAAAATACAGATGAATGTACCAAGGGTAGACAGAAAAACATGCCCAAAATAGAGGGGAAAACCCACCCTGTGGGGCTGACCAGGGTGACCCTGGGAACTAAAAAGTAGTTAACCCCACCCGTCCCTCAGGGCAGACCCGGGTGGGGGCACCAAAATAACAAGAATATCCGGTGAGCCAGTACAAATGAAACAGCAGAAGCTGTATAAAAATGAAAAGAATGTAAATGTGAAATCTAGTGAGGAAACAAATAGCACTATTACACTGAAATGGCAAAATCGGGTTCTAGTCAATGGCCAGACTTTAATTACCGCGTCACTCTGTTATGTCACAGCGATAGAGATTCGAAAAGTATTGTTTTTGTATGTGTGTGCATGGCGGTCTTTGATTGCTACAATTCCGACGATACAAGGGTTTTCAGGTGTTTTGCCTCAGTTGAGAATCTTCTAAAATACCATCCATTGAGCAGGTTGATTTAACTCATTGTTCCCGAGCTACGAAATACCAACGTTTTGGAGTTATCCTCTGAGAACTGCATTACAATTCAGGAGACAGATCGATTATATACTGACTTTCATTTAAAACGCGAATTTTTCACCACAGCGCTTTTCTTCGTAAATATGCTTTAATCCGGGTTATTTTGACGCAATTTATTATAAAATGTTATGAAAAGTGTTTTATATGTCGTGTGCAAATAGAATGTTTAGTCTTAAAAATCGCACATCGATGACGGTTGACGTCTTCAGTGATACTAACATCACATGATATTAAAAGTGATATGGGGAGCATCTGCAGAGGACACCGCTGAAAGCCAACCAATGTGCAGTGTCATTAGGGTCCGTGTGCATGAAAATCCGGCCCGTTTGGCCTTGACCTACTTTTCGTTTGTCAATGGCACCTAAATAATCAACATGACCTACAAACATGAAAATCCCAAAAGTTCTTTTTTTAGGTTAGCGGCCATATTTACCTGATCAAATAGATATGGGCGTGTTCTTTATCTCTGTGTCAGTCACTGGAGCATAAAAAATGGTTTGAAAGTAATTCACATTAAATCAAATAAGATTAAGAAAATGACGTGCACCGGAAGTTCTGGTTCTCTAATGAATTTTTCGAGTCGAATTTCGTTTGAGGCAGTTATCATAAGCAATCCACACAACTTGTGTTAAAACATACCACAGGAAACTTGCTTCACAGAGTGTCCAGTTTTGCTTATTTTCACCACCACGTTGAAACTCTGTGTCCTCCAAGGTAGCAATGGGCGAGAACTCATCCAATTTTTCTGTGAAGGTAGCTGAACATCTGAAGTAAGCAACAAATAACATTCTTGTTTTGCTGTCAAGGTGGCTCTTTGTTTGCGGGTACACTTACAGACACTTTTCGCGTTATAAATGGAAGTCGGTAGGCGCCAAGCTATTCTGCCACAACCCTTGAACTATTTTAGTCGAGTCACATCTTGCCGTGGTGTGTCGCGGGCAGAATGAGTTAAAGGAAATACAGGGACAGAGAAAGAACAAACCTGTCTAGCCGTTACGTTTTCATTGCTCTTTGTAGTGAACGGGACGTAAAAGAGAGCGCTGCCTCCACTGCAAATCTCCAGTGTGTTCCCATCGACCACAGAGGAACTCCATTTATATGCCTCAACGCTGGGGCCTGTATGACAGAAAAATAACTGTCGGTAAGTATTGACCGATCTATTTGTTATTTGACTCTGCCCCTTCAGTCGGGGTCCGGCAAGCGTACTACTGATGCGTGCTTCACGGAAAAGAGCGCGAGTGTTGACTGCTACCATCATAAAGCGCGCTATTCGATGTTGATTTCTAAAAGAAAATTAGTATGTCATATATTCTAAAGTATATTATTATTGGAGCTGTAAAATAATCAGTACAAACTAGGTATTGGGTTTAATCAGTACAGCATTCTAGATTGGCAGTCTGGAGATTATGTAGTTATGCGACCCTAAACTTAGCATTTTATGAAATGTGCAAATCGTCTCATTTTCGCCAAATCAAGTTGTAATTTTTCATAAACTATAAAAAGTAGAGCTTTGAAATTTTGCACGACCACACATGTATATGTCCTCTTTTCGATGGTAATATCAAATTGTATGCGTTTACAGTCTGAAATTATGAGTGATCCTATACCTACATGTGGGTATATCCCGCTACTGAGTCTCTAAAGGAAATTCTCGAGCAGATAATCATCTGTACATTTTTCTGAAGTCTGTCTAAAAAGTCCACCCCCCCCCCCCCCACCCGATAACTTCTGCTAGTGCTAGTCTGTTTACACCACTGACGCATCTCTCACTCACAGCCAGATGGGGTCAGCGTACATGCACGAATGCCTCGCACAAAACTGACAGACTACGATCCAATTTAGCCTGGCACGAATGTGCCGACAGATCTACGCTCCAATTTAGCCGACCAAAATGTACGTACAAGCGATCGAGTCGTCTGTAGCACGGAAAAGTAGAAATTTTACTGTCTTGTGATTCTCTCAGGGTTCAGTTGACCATGTGGCTGACTGCAAGCTTTTATCCATGCTTTCGTGTCTGCCAGTCGTGATAAAGGCTTCGGGAAAGGAAAAATGCTGCACCTGATATCGATTGGCGTATCAGGAATCTGATTTACACTTCCCACAACAGTGCTTTCCACGCATCTCCAATACCGCCATGGAACCATGGACGCTCTTCCACGTCCCACGAGCATAAATATCGATTATTTTGCAGTACCTTCCGCTTGGCAGTCAGAAGCACATGGTCTACAGCGTTTTGCCTGGTCGAGAGGCGAACGCGCGCTAAGCATGACTGACATTTCACGTCAGGAATGGGTCGGCCCTTTATGGATAGACTGACAACTTTTGTGTAAATTGATTGTACATTGCGTAACGTCCCGACAGCAACAAGACTTTCTCAGGACGTGCCTGCACTGCTTGTAAAAAAAAACTAAACGAATATTGAATGTATGTCGCCAGCCGGTCCAATACGTTAAATAAACCTACGACATAGGGCCTAAATAAAGCTAGGACCATTTAGCAACACACATCCAATATTAAGAGCTACAGGCAGCGCAGACAGTAGGGAGAGTTTAAAAAAGGAAAATACAGGTGAATGGATTGATTGATTGTACATTGCTTAACGTCCCGACAGCAACAAGGCTTTCTCAGGACGTGCCTGCACTGCTTGTGAAAAAAAACTAAACAGAAAATTGAATGTATGTCGCCAGCCGGTCAAATACATTAAATAAACCTACAACACGGGGCATAAATAAAGCTAAGACCATTTAGCAACACACATCCAATATCAAGAGCTACAGGCAGTGCAGACAGTAGGGAGAGTTTTAAAAAGGCAAATACAGGTGAATGGACAAAGGGTAGACAGAAACACATGCCCCAGAATAGAGAGAAAAACCCACCCTGTGGGGCTGACCAGGGTGACCCTGGGAACTAAAAAATACCTAACCCCACCCAAGTCCCCCAGGGCAGACCCGGGTGGGGGTACAGGTGAATGGACCAAGGGTAGACAGAAACACATGCCCCAGAATAGAGGGGAAAACCCACCCTGTGGGGCTGACCAGGGTGACCCTGGGAACTAAAAAGTAGTTAACCCCACCCAAATCCCCCAGGGCAGACCCGGGTGGGGGAACTTTTGTGTAAAGGTAAATCATCATAGTAATAATAATAATAGTAATAATTATAATAATAATAAATAAATAAATAATAATGAGTACTTATACAGCGCCTACCTTCAAAGACTAGTGCTCTGCACACTAATTTTTTAAAATGTTCCATGACTTGAAATACCTTTCCAAAACAATCACCCCCCACCCCCACCCCCCACCCCCACCCCACCC
Source organism: Semisulcospira habei (assembly GCA_036245525.1). Taxonomy (NCBI): domain Eukaryota; kingdom Metazoa; phylum Mollusca; class Gastropoda; family Semisulcospiridae; genus Semisulcospira; species Semisulcospira habei. The sequence goes on along the minus strand of BTPG01000001.1, from coordinate 223,703,937 downwards.
GCCCCCTATCACTATCCCCCAGCCGAAAAAAAGCGAGTATCAAGTTTCCCCCCACTCAGTTACACGCGCAATCTCTCTCCCTCGAACGTATCGTCCCCGAGTTAAACAATCCTCATCTCTGATTAACCGTTCTCCTAGGCAAGCTCTCATTCGTAGTTAGTTGCTAGTGATTTATTCATACCCATGGAAAATGGACCTCCATAATAATCCCGCCGATTCTGAATCTGCCCTCCTAAACAAACTCATTGACAGTGGACAAAGATGTTTCTAAAATCGCTGTTAATTCAACGCCAAATAGCCACAATCGTCCATGCAACATGGATACAGAGGTGTCAGCAAGGATTGATTGATTGATTAATTGTACATTGCTTATCGTCCCGACAGCAACAAGGCTTTCTCAGGACGTGCCTGCACTGCTTGTGAAAAAAAAGAAAAGAATATTGAATGTATGTCGCCAGCCGGTCCAATACGTTAAATAAACCTACGCCATCCCATAGAGGGAAAAACCCACCCTGTGGGGCTGACCTGGGTGACCCTGGGAACTAAAAAGTAGTTAACCCCACCTAAGTCCCCTAGGGCAGACCCGGGTGGGGTGGTGTCAGCAAGGAACATTGATCCTCATAAGCCCCCGCAACTGATGGAGCTCATGAGGATCTATTTCTCTTGCAGCTGGTTGGTGTTCACTTTTTCTCACGGGCAAGGGTTTATATGCATCCCGCCCATTTCATCCATTCACTGCCGAGAAAATGTGAACACAATCCATCTGCAAGAGGTATAGATCCTCGTGAGCCCCCGCAGTTGCGGGGGCGCATGAGGATCTATGCCTCTTGCTGAGACCACTTTGTATCTGTGTTCCTTGGGCGGCTGGGGCTTTATGATGAATTCAAACATTTCAAAAACACAATATCATGCAATCCAGGGGGAAAAAGACGGGCTTTTGTTCAATAGCATATCCTTTGAAAGGTCCTGGTAATCAAAGTGGCACAGTTAGAGTGCGCCCGAGTTGATCAGTGTTCAAGTCGTACTCCATAGGCAATAGATTTCCCTGTCCCCCATAACCCACCCGTCAGGGCGGTCCATTATCACTTCGGTGCCGTGGACGTTAAACCCCGAACTAACCAACCACCAGTCCAGTGGCAGGAAAGGAATTCATCTGTCCGCTCTCTTTTCACCGCCTGTTATCTGACTCCCCTACTTAATTCTCCCGCTTGTGCTCGTGATTACTCCCCCTACACCCCCCCCCCCCCCCCGACCCTCAACCCCCCCGACCCTCAACCCCCCCCCCCCCCCCCCCTTCGCGCGACATGTAGGCCCCTGTGAACTTACCTTGTAGATACACCACCAAGGTGACCAAGGCGGCTAAGACAGGACTGACGAGCATCATGATCAGTGGTTGCCGCGGGTCTTGACAAGCTGTAAACAAAAGAGCACACAAAAACCATCAGTGAAAACTAAATAATAAACCGCCTGATGTACTGATGAAAGAGGGGTGGAGATAGGAAAAGAGAGAAACGACGAGGGGGTGGGGTGGGGTGGGGTGGGGTGGGGTGTGATGGAGGAGGAGCGGCTGCAAAAACATTCAGAAACTGCCTGACTGCATGTCAAACGACGGAGCCGGCGAAACATTTGATACTCGCAGTCAAGGGGCGGGGTTGGTGCGCCGAAACATTCCCTACTTTGTTCGCTTCGAAATAACAGTGTCATTTTTCAGACGTAGTCCTAAAAAAGTTTGTAGGGAGGCTACGCTTAAACATTGATACTCACATCTGTCGATGGTGGGCGAGGGGAGGTTGAGGGGGCACGAAATAGCAATATATGATTTTTCAAGCGGGATGAGGACGGCGAAACATTGATAAATAATGTACCCCGCCCGCATTTCAGAAAAGGGGGAGGAGGGGGGGCGGTGTGTGGCGGGGGGCGGCATCGGCACAAGAGGCGTTTCAAGGGGGCTCGGACATTGATAATCGCATAATTTATTAGAGAAGAGAGTCCGAACAGTGACATTCGCATTTCAGCCCCGGGCATGAAACAACAAGACACCCCGACACGGCGCTTACCTCGAAAGAAAAAAAAATCTGACAAATCAAATACTGCACTAAAATGACTAAACTTCGCTGCTTTGCCGTATTTTCAACTGCAAGAGATTTGTCCGTCCGTCTACAAGCCGGTAGCGGCGATGCATGTGTTGGCTGAGCACCATGGTCATGACAGTATTGAGAAGACGGCACGAACAAAATCGTAAATGTCGGCAACACTGACATCATATGAGAATACATAATAATGCGTTCCGGCATTATATAATTCGGTACAGGACAAAAAAGACAAGCAAGACATCATTAACTTCCTATCAACAACAACAACAAGAACAGCAACAACAAAAAGGAGAGAGCCGATAGAATATAGTAAAAGATGAAGCCGGCACATTGCGAACGATATGCTAGGACAGACAAGGGATTTTATCATAGCCTATCCCGGCCGGATGGGACATAAGAAAGTGTCGTACCCTGAGAAATATTGAACTTGCATCGACAGGCGGCCTCTCCGTTGCACTGACAAACCTGCACTGGTCAAACTCGTTCACGATCCGCAACTAGATACCTACACTAAGCTGCGATTAACAGTTAACACACGTGGCACGTGAACTAAACATTTGATTCATTCTAACCGTGGAGTAGCCTCAAGGAAAACCTTTAACCCTTTGAGTGTCGGTAGCGGCTTTTGCCACTATGATTCCGTCAGGAATCATCGCGAAAAAAAACTCTACCAACACGCAACGGGTTAATCCGCTCACATACGCATCTAAAATATACCACAGGCATCCGACCACGCACTTGAAGTCAATTTTGTAACACGGTGCACGGCATCGTAAGTAGGCCTACATGTAGATTATATACATACTCATATTCAAAATTAAGCAATCTTTTCAGTTTAATGACTTTTTCAACCCGTCTTCGGTTATATCATGAAACACATGATACACTGATGAGCAGTTATTTTGATTCCACTCACTACATCACTGTTCTACCCTGGGATCACATTTCAATGACTAAACTAGACCAATTCAATTCAATTCAGTTTAGTTTAAAAAACTGTATTTATCCCTTGAATGGCAATGACAATTTTGTGGACGGGGTGACAGTAAGAATAAAAATAATTAAGTAATCATTAATTAATACCAAGACATTATAATATGAAATGTGTATAAAAGATTAATATATAAATCTGTAGGACTTCTAATACTAAGATAAAGACATTAATACTCTAAACACAAAAACATTAATAAATATTATTCAATACTAAAACACTAAAAAGTCTATAAAGATCAAACAAACTTAATTAATACATATATTAAAACATTCTAAAAATTGTAATATCTTATAATACTGCCATATATATTTAGTACTATAATATTAAAATCTAGATCTTGGCAAGATATCGTAAGTAACTCTATGAAGACTTCTAAGGGGTGGAGTGGAGCACATAATACTGAGGCCTTTCTAAACGCAGAGCTCCCATCACTAGTCCTGACTGAACTAGTCTTTGTGTTTGTTGTTTGTTTGTTCTTACTGCCACGATTTATTAGTGTGAGCGTCAAAATCCACGCGGTATATGCAACTCAGTTGCACACGCACCCAACTTAACAAAAAGTATAGAGGCTAAAGTAGGCTTTTTCCTCTAGCATTGATAGTTGCAGTTGTTCTGATAAACTGTGCACACACTGTGAGTCTACAACAGTTGCGTCATTCTCCATACCTCTTATGACAGTGTTTGAAATAAGTAAATATATTTCTACTCTAACAAGCAAATCGTGTAGCCTGGATGGAATAAACAACACATTACTGAAATTGTTCCTTCCATACACAGTTGAAACCTTGACATTCATATTAACCTTTCTATCAAGCAAGGGTATTTTTCAAGATGCTATTAAGGATGCTAAGTTGTCCCCATTCCCACATGTAAAGATCCCAAAAGTCCAAACGATGTCCGTCCTATTTCGGTCTTATCAATATTATCGAAGTCGATAAAAAAAAAAAAAAAACACGTTCGCAAGCACCTCCTCCAATTCTTGGAGAATCAACTTAGACCTAAACACTCATGTCATACTGCACTCGTTTACATCGTTGACTCTTGGCTCTCATCAATAAACAATTCCAAATTAAATGGTGCAGTTTTTCTGGACCTAACCAAAGCATTTGATTTAGTCGATCACAACATTCTTTTAAAGAAACTGTCAGTATATAAGCTTGATTCAAACTCTTTAGCTTTTTTCTCCTCCTACCCAAGTAACCGCCGACAGGTTTACTCGAATGGAAGGTATTCGAAATAAGGTATAGCTAGGCGCGGTGTTCCCCAAAGATCTATCCTAGGGCCTCTTTTATTTTCTTTATTCATCAATGATCTGCCTCTTTCCATCTCAAATCCTGAGGTAAAATGCGAACTCTTTGCTGACAATTCAACACTGCATACTCATCAGACAAACGTGAAACAACACAGTCACAAAATAATATCCTCCAGCAAAGTCTAGACGAAGTGTCAGACTGGTGTTCACAAAATCGTATGCTAATCAGTACTTCTAAAACCAAAAGTATGTTGATAACAACCCGCCAGAAGCATCAGCTAAATCCTGCCCCACTGAAACTGTCACTTGGTAATAAACCTATCCAACAAGTATACAAGCACCGCCTACTGCGGGGAGTTGTTGACGACCAGCTCATATAACACGTTAACCTCTAGTCTTTGCTTCCGGGACATAGTGTAAAACACACGACTGCAAGAGGTATAGATCCTCATGGGCCCCGCAGATGCGGGGGCGCCTGAAGATCTATGCCTCTTGTAGGATCCTCGGGCTCATGAGGATCTATGTACGCATCATGCAGGCTTCAGTGGAATGTGTCGTTCAATTAGTGTCTTGAAGGACAATAGTCCATGATACCTCAGTCCAGTAATTTCTTTCATGTCTACCGGCAGGGAAGAGACGATTGTTTGGATTCATCACCTTGCAAGCGCAAGAAACACTTTAGAGCCGTAGATTAGTTAGATAGTCCCGTAATATGTAACACAATGTGCGCTGGTCTAGTGCCTAGGGTTCAAATGCACAGACCAAAAAACACACGTATTTAACTCATTTTATGCTCATTGATTTGTGTGCGTGTGTTTTGGTTCAGGTTCTGGTTGTTTGGTTCTTGACTTGTATTACAAAAATATGTATTTATCGTGAATAATATAGTTTATTTTTGTGAGGGCTAAGATTTGTCGGCAATCAAATTTATTACCGATGAAGAAAGACACGGGCTTGATAAGGTTTAGACCCAAAACATTCTTTTGTTTTACCCTTTGTGAAGCGTTTGTTTTTGTTTTTTCCCTGTTGGTTGCCGTTTTCGTGCATTTGACATTCTTCTTCCAAAGCTGATGCTTTAAACGAATAATCTCCATTGTTTAACTCATTGAAGGCGCTCATCATCAATAGCTGCAAAAATGTCGTATAGCGTTGCCGCCGACGTCGGCTCGAAAAAAATTGCTTTCTGGGTTGTCTACACTCAGTCGTCGATTACACTTCCGCAGATACTGGTGCGGGCGCCTTGAATGAGTTAAAAGACTGATTCTCTCTCTCTCTCTCTCTCTCTCTCTCTCTCTCATTTTCGGAATTGATAGCAAATTCCGCAGTTACAAGTTCACTCCGTACTGCAAAGGAATATTTTTAAAAAGTGAAACTATTTCAAAGTTGAATGCTTATATTCATTTTCATTGTCAGAGTCAGTTTTATGCCAATCGCCCACCGTCGCTCTAAACGCAACACACACGCACATACACACACACACACACACACACACACACACACACACACACACACACACACACACACACACACACACACACACACACACACACACACACACCTTCATGTACAAATTTATTGAAAGCTGCTAACGACTCTCAAAAGCAATGACAATGACAAATCTGTTTTTAACCATTTTCCAAGAGCTTTGGAGTAACCTAAACAAATCGCCTAGATCACAGCTCACAGTCACGGCCATTTGCAGAGTCGGGTCCTCAGAAACGTTCATGGCGTGTATTGTTATCACAACGCCATCAACCCAGCCTCGTTTGACGAAGGAGTGATGGCCATGTTTCAAAAGGATGTATCTGAAGCGATACCGGGTGGATTTGGTGTCAGAGTTACGGTGATGAGGGTGAGCAGAAGTCGGGTGCAGATGGAGGTGAGGGAGGTGTGTTTAAGGTGGGGTGGGGGTGGGAGCCGAATCCTACCCAGTAAGCTCGCTCCTTGGGTCCACGACGGCTGTAGTGGGCCCGCGCACGGCTGTGCGCGGGACCACTGCGGCTGTCATGGATCTGAAGACAGTGACTTTTTGCTAATTGGGTAGCTGTGCCTAGTGACGCCAGTAGCTGTTCTTTTGGTCTCAGCTTCCCGTGTTGAGGGACGAGTGGTAGGTGGTGGGGGAGAGGGGGTGATTGGGGGCGGTGGGAGAATATGATAGGGGGGACTGATGGAGGTGGTAGATTGCTGCTCATCTTCTCAACCTCAACGTCCTACGGAGCTCCCTGTACAGCTTTCTGTGCCGCTTCCCAACCATGCTTGACCTGAGCCGACATGATGAAAACTGCGGCATAGAATCTGTTCGGGAACAGCTCGCATCGTATGGCAACGCTCCGGAACGCGGGTACGAAGCACGCGTATTGCCCGGTGTACCGGGTACCAGTATCCTCCACGTTCACGTTCATGTAGCAAGTCCCGTTCTCACACTGTTCGCTATCGTTAAAGACATTCCCGGATGGCGTCTGAAACCAAAAGAAGAGAAACCATGATTAAGCAACAGATCCCCGGGCCAGCTGCGGCCGACGTCGGCTGTAAGACCTTTGCTTACTGGGTTGTCTACACTCAGTCGTCGATTACATGCATGAGGTAATTGGTTATTGGGAACACTTCAATTGTTACCTCAAGTATATGTTTGCTGTTTTTAAGTCATACGCCGGCCAAGCTTTCAGTGGAATTGCATTTTCTTTCTGCTAAATGCCAATGGACCGCAATGACTGTGTACGTATTAGAGTCACTCATCCAAGATCTATGTAAAGACTACTTGACTACTTGAAAACTGAACAAATACGTTCCTCGGTAGTGTCCCTTTCGGGTTGTTGGTCGAATTTGTGCTTCAACCGTCTCTGTAAACGCAAAAGTACCGCGGACCATGGTCTGGACCCGGTAAGCAAAGGTCCTCGGGCCCACGACGGCGCAGTTTGCCAGGGCACGGCTGTGCGCGGGCCCACTGCGGCCGTCGTGGGCCCGAAGACGTTTTGCTCTAGTTGTCGTAATGTCGCAAAAGCCACCAAGTCCGTTTTGGAGAAAAGCAAGATTTTATTTAACCCTTTCCATCCTGAGACACGGCTGCTCGAAATTAATTTGACTATGATAATTCATGGGTTGTGCCAGAACAGCTTGGCACCTGAGGCGCCAAGCTATTCTGGCACCGCCCTTTAAGGGGGCAGGCCTACCTAGAAATTGGTCCAAGTTTTGACCCAAAAACAATCAATGTTCTGTTTGGAATATCCTGATGAAATTTTGACACAGTGTAGCATTTTGGTGATATTTTATGGTAAACAGGTTGATTTGGAAATATTTTTGCATTAAAAGGGTTTTAAATAATTAATAATAATAATTTTTAAAAATTGGCTGATTTATCATGCTGGGTACTGCAAACATCATATTTTCACACACACCCCATGTGGGAACCTGTTCTTTTGTCACAACCTTATTTAGACTCATATCTGGCGTGTATTCTAGAAGAAACATCCTGAGATTAATATGTATTTGATAACCGTGGTTTGAATTCGGTAATAAATTATAACTAAATAATGACATCTTGATAGCTCATAACTTTGTCCATTACAAAGCATTAGTAATTCTTCTAGTTCAGACGCCAGACACACTTATATGCTTTATTTTAAGCCATATGTTGTGGCTCTAGGTTGAAAATTGTGGATTTTATGGTGTTTATAGTGGTAAACGACAGCGATTTTCGGAGAAAATTTCAATAGGGAAATTGAGTCTTACTTGTTGCATCCAGACTAGTGGCCACCTGCCAGATAGTGAAATCCTTCTCTGTCAGCTTGGTCTTCATCCCTGCCAAGTCTCCTGCAACTCTGCTTCCTCCTGAACTCTTTTGATGCCTGCTGGGCTTGCCTCTGGGATGTTGTGTCCTTGCTCTCAAAGATCCGGTGAGAGAATGCACTGACACTGATACCCATATTCTCAACAATAGCTTTCAAAGTCACTGCACCATCATTGAACAGACAGACTGCAGCAAAAACTGCTGTGTTCACTGTAGTTAACCCATGTTTTTTCCTCTTGGGACAGAAAGTCCAGATGACACTGTTCACACACTCGTTGGAATTTTGCGTGTAGCCCTCCAGACACTTTCGAAGAAGAGACGTTGCAGCCAGGTCTTTAAAATTGTTCAGAATGTCCATATCAATAAGTCTATACCCCTGGAACATTTGGTCATGATTAACTTCTGCCTGACACTTTCACTGTCACTCTCAGACTCATCACTGGAGAAGTCATATAAGTTGTAAATCTTCATATCTGACCGAGTGGGCGTGGTCCCAGCTTTCGATTCAGTGTCATTGTCACCAGAAATGTCAGTTTCACTTTCACAATGATTGCTCTGGTCAACACTCCTTTCAAAAGTACTTACCGATAAAACAACTTCAGATTCATTTTTACCTTTTTTGGGGTATTGATTGCAGTGAAATTTATGCTTTAGTAGTCGTTTTCCACCAGATTTCTTGTCTCCTGGCATCTTTGCTAATGTAAACCTCAGAAGTTTGCACAAAATCCGCGTAGAAAGTCAGAATAAAGCTCAACCACGCTTGTAATCAATGGGCGCAGCCATTTTGATTACGTCGTACAGCAGGGAGGTGCTCGTTGTTTCAAATACACAAGGGAGTAGCACATTATTTGGTTGAGCTGAAACTTACCTGTTAGGTTCGTGGATTTTTTCTCAATCTGGGGGCCTCACCTACCTACTTTGAGGCGTCATATCTCCAAAACTACTTACGCTATCGAAAAAATATAAAGTGTGTGTGAAAATAGAGATGTTAAAGTATATAAAACCAGTAACTGTTTTTTACATGCTCAAAAAAGTGTTTTTTTTTTAATTTCTAGGTAGGCCTGGTGCCTTAACTAAAATGGTTGATCTTTCTCCTAATCTGTAATGTAGCCTTCAGAGGACAATAAGCAAATCTGAAGAAAAAAAATCAGCTTCAAGATGGGTTAAGTGACTACATTAGTCTATTACTATAACTGGCTTTTGCCAAATAAGGGCAGCTATGTTGTATGTGACCCCTTTGACTCCACGCGAAAACACTCCTGAACCACCAATATATCTACAGAGTAAATAGTTTTTAAGGCCTTGTTAACCAATTACATCCTGATGCTGATTTTTTTAATTTGCTTGTTGTCCTATGAACACTACATTACCGATTAGGAGATAGATCAACCGTTTTAGTTCAAGGGTCGTGCCAGAATAGCTTGGCGCCTCAGGCGCCAAGCTATTATGGCACCACCCTTGAACTATTATAGTCAAATGTATTTCAAGCAATGGGTGTATCAGAATGAAAAGGGTTAAAGGGAGCTATTCGTTTAGTTTGCGCGCAGCCTTAATCAAAAAGGGGCCTTAATAGCTCTGTACTGAAATGAGAGACAACCGCTGCGCAACCGCGTGTTCCCACCACACTCAATACAATACAATCTCTGTGGAGCGAGCGTCTCCGCGTGTCAGTGCGCGGTTATCGCCCGTCAGCCCCTTGTGTTTATGAAGATTAAATTAGCATACGCTATTCAGTTCTACAAAGTGAAAAGTCATAGTGGTCCAATGGCATCTTTACCAATTTAGCAAACAGTAAATTTGTCATTTTGTCAAAAGTCAGTCTTCATTTTTTTTTTAGATTTTCATTATTATGTAATGAAAATTTATCTTTTCTTTTTAAAAAAATGGACACAGTGGCTGTCGCCATTTGACTGCAGAAATGCCACTGAAAACATGGTATATGCGAAAAACAGCAAAAACTATGGAACTTGGCTGAACGGCCCGTCATGGAAAATCGCAAGTAACCGGGAGAGAACCGTATCGACATAGACCAATTATATTCAACTAGATCTGTGACCTTTGGCCTATGACGACACGATTCAATCCGTTACAAATAAATGTCATTCACCCATTTGGCCCGGACGCCCTACCGGAGATGGCTGGGCCACGCTAATTCAAGGGTAGTGCCAGATTAGCTTGGCGCCAGTTTACCTATATGTTACAAGTCTTTTGGTGACACCTACAAATTTGTGAAATGCGGCCATGAGGTTAAAAGGGTTAATACTGCCGTTTTATGTCGAAGGCCAGTATGTCCATTATTTTTCGAAAATCTAAATTTTTATAGTATAACAATGAAAATTTAGCTTTCCTGAAAACTGGACATACATGCTTTTCCATTTTATATTATATTGAGCAACATTTTGCTTGATATAGTGCCGATAACAGGCAGGTGTGATTACGAGACCCGAATCAAAATGTTCGAGTCGTAAGACGAGGACATTTTCATTCGAGTCAAGTAATCACATCTGTCTGTTTATCGGCACTATATCAAACAATACTGTTGCTCAATATAATTTGTGTACCCAGTCCAAAACAAAACTATGCCTCGCGTCATTCATTTTGCTGCTGCTTGCGGTGTTCAGACAAAACACAAGAATGGCAGACGACTGCATATTGCTGTCGTATCAGCGCGTAAATTTCGTCTGACTATGAAGACATCAGCGCATTGTACAACCGTGCGTGTTACTGTGTAAATTCTACTTATAACTAGATCACACATAATTGCGGAAAATGCCAGTTGGTTTGTTTATTTAGTTCTTTTTTCAGGTTGCCGAATTCGCCAGCTGACATCTCGTCAATTTCACTTGTTAGTCTAGCAACTCCCACGTTTCCTGGCGTCTTTTCTCCGTTCGTGTGTGTGTATAGGATATACATTTCGAGCCTTCATACACACTAAGAAGTATTTCATTACTACTACACATAAGGAGCTTGTTAATGTTGCAGCGTGAGCATATTTCGCGTTTCCATTTTGAAAATCCAAGTATCATCAAGACTGAGTCTTCTTGGTGCGTAAGGGATTTTGGGAAGGAAAGTATATCTAGCAAGCTCATGAATATTAATTTGCTTTTTATACAAAATACCAAAACATGTGTCAAAGAAGGGAAACCTTTATGGAGTGGGTACATAGCAGAATATATTACCATCCAAAACACATCGACCGGAGGGTATACCATGCTAATGAAGGTCCCGCAAGATAGTACAATGTGCCACGCGCCACCATCAGTGGTCCCGACTGGTGGTAGTTTCTGCATGCGTTGGGTCAAGGAGGCTGTCAGCCTGAAGCCGCTTATCACTGGTGCCTATGAAATCGACTCAAGCAAGCAAGCAAGATTCAATGAATGAATAAAATGAATCAATGAATGGATTAATGAATGAATAAATGAATGAATCAATGAATCAATCAATGAATTAATCAATCAATAAATGAATCAATCACTCAATTGATGGATGAGATGAATGGGATGAATGAAGGGATGGGATGATAATAATAATAATAATAATAATAATAATAATAATAATAATAATAATAATAATAATAATAATAATAATAATAATAATAATAATAATACAACGCTTTTCTATAGCGTCCTTTCCCACTTAGGCAGGCTCGGAACGCTTTACAAATGATTATAAATACACACAATAAACTACAAATCACAACAGCAACAAAAACAGGTCAGGCATACTAACCACATACTTTCATACAACGAACACATTCTATTTACAGTAGCACCATCCAAAAATCACATGATGGGAAGCAAAGGAAAATTAACACTGATATGCCAAATTAAAAAGATACGTTTTCAGGTTGGTTTTGAAGACTGAGAGTGTCGGGGATTGACGGATATGGGGAGGTACTTAGTGAGTTCCACACATGAGGGGCCTGGTACTGAAAAGAACAAGTACCTGCAGTCTTCAAGTTACATCTCGGTTGGACCAGTAATTTCTAGGAACAAAAACGGGATGAGGGAAGGTTGGACAGACTGACCCGTACGCAGAAGGTACTCGGGATGATGTCAGTCGTCCCGAGGGCCTTGCAGTTACTGGGTTCAGTTATACGTACGCAACACTCGCAGGGTCCTGGTCTGGCTGTAGTTGACATAGGACACGTGGTCAGACTCACGAACAGCAATGGTGATGATTATAGTGTAGTTGCCAGAGTCAGACAGGTTGACATTGGACACAGTGAACCCGTCCGTCGTGAGATGTACCCGCGCAGGGTCACCGCCAGTATGCTGGACCTACGCAGAAGGTTAAACATTAATAATACATGTAATAATAATAATAATAATAATAATAATAATAATAATAATAATAATAATAATAATAATAATAATAATAATAATAATAATAATAATAATAATAATAATAATAATAATAATAATAATAATAATAATGTATTATTATTATCATTATAACGTGGATAGTAATTACTATCATCATCATTTTCAGCACCAGTCAAAGGGTCAATCATACCTTGTAGACGCCAGGCGGTTACAAATTTAATTTCGTACAGAAAATGTAAAAGGAGAGAAAGATTCGACGCTCGATATTTTATAACAGATGATATGTTTTAGACTTTATATTAAACTGTTTAAATCGTGTCACATTCCTAGTGCGCAAAGTCCATCCGATCGGGCCTTTAGCGCATTTGGTTGTCAGTCTTTCCAACTCTGCGAACCGCGGTATTTTTAATTGTTAAGGCTGAAGCTACGACGCGTGGAATACAAGTACCCCTCAAATCAGAAATTGCACAATTACCGACACACACATACGGCCAAGCCTGGACATTCCTGTTAAAATACTGACTCGTTTCAGCGATGGAGCTTCGAAAAGTATTGTTTTTGTATTTGTGTGCATGGCGGTCTTTGATTGCTAACATTCCGACGATATCAAACGGTTTTTAGTGGTGTTTTGCCTCAGTTAACCCTTTAACCCCGTATCCCTACAGCAGGAGATGGCTTGACCATGATAATTCAAGGGTAGTGCCAGATTTGCTTGGCGCCTTCAGGCGCCAAGCTAATCTGGCACTACCCTTGAATTATCATGGTCAAGCCATTGTGAAGGCGCCAAGCAAATCTGGCACTACCCTTGAATTATCATGGTCAAGCCATTGTGAAGGCGCCAAGCAAATCTGGCACTACCCTTGAATTATCATGGTCAAGCCATCTCCTGCAACTGGTACATAGTCGTTAGACAATATTTCCAAAATTTGAGAAATGGGACCTTGGGGCTGAAAGGGTTACAAATCTTCTACTATTCTTATCACAATCCATGAGTAGGTTGATTTAAAGGAGAGACAGAGACAGAAAAAGAACAAACCTGTCTAGCCGTTACGTTTTCATTGCTCTTTCTAGTGAACGGGACGTAAAAGAGAGCGCTGCCTCCACTGCAAACCTCCAGTGTGCTCCCATCGACCAAAGAGGAACTCCATTTAAATGCCTCAACGCTGGCGCCTATAAGACAGAAAAATAACTGTCGGTAAATGTTGACCGATCCACTTGTTATTTGGCTCCGCCCCTTTAGTCGGGGTCCGGCAAGCGTGCTACTGACGCGTTTTTCACGGAAAAGAGCGCGAGTGTTAACTGCTAGCATTGTAAAACGTGCTATTCGATGTTGATTTCTACAAAGGAAATTAGGATGGCATATCTTCTAAAGTATATCATTATTGGAGCTGTAAAATAATCAGTACAAACAAGGTATTGGGTTTAATCAGTACAGCATTCTAGATTGGCAGTCTAGAGATTCTGTAGTTTTTCGACCCTAAACTTAGCATTTTATGAAATGTGCAAATCGTCTCATTTTCGCCGAATCAAGTTGTAATTTTTCATCAACTATAAAAGGTAGAGCTTTGAAATTTTGCACGACCACACATGTATATGTCCTCTTTCCGATGGTAATATCAATTTGTATGCGTTTACAGTCTGAAATTATGGGTAATCCTATACCTTCATGTGGGCATATCCCGCTACTGAGTCTCTAAAGGAAATTCTCGTGCAGACAATCATCAGTACACTTTTTATGAAGTCTGTCTAAAAAGTCCACCCCACCCCCCACCCCCATAACTTCTGCTACCGCTAGTCTGTTTACATCACTGACGCATCTCTCACTCACTCTCACAGCCAGACGGGAGTCAGCGTACATGCACGAATGCTTCACACTCAACTGACAGACCTAAGATCCAATTTAGCACGAATGCTTCACACACAACTGGAAGATCTACGCTCCAATTCAGCCGACCAAATGTACGTACAAGCGACCGAGTCAGTCTGTGAATACTATGTTGGAACACGGAAAAGTAGAAATTGTACTTTGAGCATCCGTAGTTAGTTAGTTGGGTTTAACGCCGAGCAGGCAACTAAGGCATCTCACGGCAGGATGGATAAAAATCTGGCCAGCCTGACTAAAAGAAAAGTCTTAAGACAAGATGTAAATATATCTTTAAAATATTTCATGCTAAAATGTCGCACGGGTCTTTAAAGGAAACGTCTAAAGACTCACAAAAAGGTAAAAATAATAGAATTGTCAAATTCTAAGAATGCTCAAAGCTTATTAAAAATATTGCACTCTCTCAGATAAGAATTTGTCCGGGGGTACATCCCGGAACAAAACCTTCAAGGAGTCTGCTGTGACGTGTTTATATCTTGTGTCAATTAAATCAGCACAAGACAGCAAAATGTGCTTAACAGAATACTGCTCGTCGCAGGCATAACGCCATGGACGCTCCTCCTGTTTTAGTAAATAAGAGTGCGTAATATACGTGCGCCCGATGTGGAGTCGAGCAAAGACAGTCTCCTCACGGCGGCTGCCGCAGCGGTAAGGTAGACTGTCGGACAACTTAGGAAGAGCTTCATGCAGCTTGTTAGCTTTCTCTTTGTCCCACTCGGACTGCCACTCACGGGCTATGTACGCACTAATCACAGGTTTAAAATCACTGTAAAGAGTCTGTGCCGTCAGGGACAGGGTCGTTGCGGGCATCGTTGGCAGCAGAATCTGCGATCCTGTTGCCTTCGATGCCCACATGCCCTGGGACCCAAATAAAAATGATGTCATAATATTCCTTCATCAAGTCTGCGTAGAGCTCTCTAATCTGCACCAGCCTAGACCGATAAGCATACTGGAGTGCCAGCAGAACCGCCTGCAGTTCTGCACTAAATACAGATGAATGGTCTGGGAGGCGGTGCTTAAATGGGCGTCTGGGATGGCGAGAGGACACTGGGGCCGCAGCCACTCTCCCATCCTCAGACTTTGACCCATCCGCATACACACGACAATAACCAGAAAAAAAAACTTGAAAAGAGTTCATTGAGGCTATGTTGGTATATGGCTGGTGGGGTAGAGTCCTTCTTGTGGGCGGTCAAGTCCAGCAAGATGTCAGGAACTGTTAATAGCCAGGGTGGAGTGGTGTGTTGCAGAGATTCCGAAACTGTCCAGGTCCACTCCGGCCGCCTGCAGAAGAGGTCGGACACGGAAGGAAAGTGGACGGACACCTCCCGGATGGGTATCGTAAATCTCTGCAAACGGCGGTTTAAAAACACAATCACAGGCAGGATTGTCTGAATGGGCCTTCAGTTTCAGAACGTAGCTGAGCATGAGGCGGATGCGGCGGAGCTTGAGAGAAGACTCCCCTGCCTCGGCATACAGACTAAGAACTGGAGACGTCCTGAAGACCCCCAGACATATCCGCAGACCGTGATGGTGAATTGTTTTCAGACACTGTAGAACAGACTTGGAAGCCGAGCCATATACAAAAGCATCTCGGATAAACGACTCAAAGCGGACTAGATGATTAGTTGTACTACGGAAGCGCCGGAAACCGCACTGGAGGTCTGTGATGAGACCTTGTGACTCAAGATGCCAGACCAGGCGGGCGTTGACCAGGCGCTCCATAGTTTTACATAAACATGACGTCAAAGCGATTGGCCGGTAGTTGCCCGGGTCGGAAGGATCCTTATCCGGCTTGGGGACCGGCACAACCACAGCCTGGCGCCAAGACGGTGGAAAATGACCAATTATCCAGATATGGTTAAAGGCCTTGAGAAGTACAAGGAGTGACGTCTCAGGCAGATGCGTTAGTAGTTGATAGTGGATAGTATCTAGGCCAGCAGCAGAGTCATTACATTTCTACAAAGCTTGCTGCAATTCTGATAATGTAAATGGGACATTATAGTCTTCTGAGTAATCCGATTTAAAATCACAAATACGAGACTCTCGCTTCTCCTTCTCTCTCTGGAAGAAGGGTGAATAATGCTCTGTTGAAGAATTATGGGCAATGGTGGAGGCAAGCAAATTGGCCACACCTTTTTTTATCTGTGACCAAGCTTGTACCATCTCCCCGATGGCCGACAGAAACCGAGCCAGCCCTGCCCCTAATTCTTCGAACAGCTTTCCAGACTTTCTGGGACGGAGTCCTAGAAGTTAAGTATGAGACGAAACGCCTCCAGGAAGCACGGCGTTCACGTTTAAAAATGTAACGGGCCTTCGCCCTCTGTCTTTTAAAGGTTAAAACATTCACTTGCGACGGATTACGAAAAGCACGTCGCTGAGCAGATCTGCGCGTGTTTTTTTAGCCTTGCGGCACTCTTCGTTGAACCATGGTACTCTCGGCTTCCGAGGGACTGATGTGAAAGTTTTAAGGATGGTTTCACCCGCTACGTCCAACAAAATAGAACTAAACAAGAAACATGTTCTTCAGCTGACATGGCTACCCCCTATGTAATACGAGACTGACAGAGGGAGGCGAACAGAGGCTAGTTAGCTTTCATGAAATTTCAGCGCCCCACTGGTGGGTCCTCCTCACAGCTGACCGATGACAGGACTACTGGGAAGTGGTCACTACCACACAGGTCGTCGTGAACCTTCCAGTCAAAGTCCAGCATGAGAGAAGGATCACACACAGTGAGGTCTAGAACAGAACTAGATCATGAACCTAGGTTAGAGTAGGTAGGTGAACCATCGTTAAAGACACATACGTTAAGTTGAGAAAAACATCTTCTAACATCTGACCTCTGCCCCACAGGTGAGCGTGACCATTAAAATCTCCCATGAGAATAAAGGGAGGGGGCAGCTGATCTACTAAGTTAAAAATATCATTACTACAGACTCGCACGGATGGTGGCAGGTAAACACTGCATATGGTTATGGTCCTTTTTAAGGTAACCCGAGCTGCGACAGCTTGAAGACAGGTGTCGATGCTAACGGGGCTACATAAAATTTGGCTGCTAATGAGAAGATCCACCCCACCCGAGCGCCTCTCCGAATCAGAGCCTTTATGGATAGCGTTAAAACAATTAAAAGAGACAGGGTCAGAAGTCTTCAGGTAAATCTCCTGAAGCGATATTACTGAGTGGTTATAGGACTTGAATAAAAGACGTAATGCCTCAAAGTTAGCGTGAAACCACGACAATTCCACTGAAGAAGAGAGCACATGGTTATGTCTTATGTGGGGGAGAAGAGTTTCTTCCTCCCTTGCCCTTTGCTTTGGAAGGAGTCAAAGAAACAGAGGGGGGGGGGGGCCGGCTCCCGGGCCTCCTCTGGTTCTTCGGAGATGAGGGGAGGGTAGCTGCCGCAACACCATTTACAACGTCCACTCCCTCCTTCTGCTCCTCCAATGCAGCATATTTGTTTTGGAGGGGGACGTCAGTGTCCCCCTTCTGGGCCCGTGCGCACAGCGGTCCCGTAGCTTTCTTAGACTTCTGGCTCTGGGTAGCGTTCCTGCCGCTAGAGTTAGCGACCTTGAAAGGCTGACCAGAGCCAGAAGCCTTTGTAGTAAGATTGGTTGGGGGCTGAGGCTTAGGGGCAGCAGAAGGCGGTGCCACCGGACCGGTAGCGTCTGCCTTCTGCGTTCCCTGGTTCCTCTTCTGCCCTTCATTACCGACACCATCAACACATCTCTAGAGAACGGTTCCGTCCCTGATATCTTCAAGTCCGCCATCGTCCGTCCTCTCCTCAAACAACACAACCTCGACCCAAACGAACTCAAATACTATCGCCCAGGCTCCAATCTCTCTTTCCTGTCCAAGCTTCTTGAGAAGGTTGTTCTCAACCAGCTCAACAACAACAACAACCTCCTCAGTCCCTTCCAGTCTGCCTATCGCAAACATCACAGCACTGAAACAGCCCTTCTACATATCTTAAATGACCTGCTTCTCTCCACCGACTCGGGCAACATCTCCCTTCTTACGCTACTCGACCTCTCTGCCGCCTTCGACACTATAGACCACTCTATCCTCCTCCACCGCCTTCACCACTCCTTTGGCATCACTGACTCTGCTCACTCCTGGTTTCTTTCCTACCTCTCAGGCAGACAAGCAGTCCGTCACCATCGACGGCGTCTCCTCCAACCCAGTCACGCTCTCCTGCGGAGTTCCACAGGGATCCGTCCTGGGCTCGGTCCTTTCACACTCTACACCTCTCCCCTGTCCAACATCATCCAGTCTCACCACATACACCACCACCTCTACGCTGACGACTCACAACTACTAGACAAAGACAAACTCGACAACACTCAGTCACTACTGACTCGCACGGCTGACTGCTATGAAGACGTGAAAAACTGGATGACAGCAAACAAGCTTAAACTGAACGACGACAAAACGGAAGCCAGGCACTCGCCAGAAACATTTTTAAAGCTCCCTCCCTCTCTCCACCTTCAACTCGACAGCACCCCCATCTCCCTCAATGGCTCGGCCAAAAACCTCGGCGTTATCCTCGATTCCTCTCTTACCATGACCAGCTTCGTCTCCGCCACGGCCCAGGCATGCTACTTCCACCTCCGCCGCATTAGTCAGATCAGAAAATACCTCACTACCGAAGCTGCCACCAAACTTGCTGTCTCTCTCATCCTATCTCGCATCGACTACTGCAACTCTCTCCTTTCCGGCCTCCCTCACTCCACCACTTTCACTCTCCAGCGCGTCCAAAACAATGCTGCCCGCCTCGTCCTCAGAAAAAAAAAATCCGACCACATCACTCCCCTGCTCAAACTCCTTCACTGGCTTCTCATCACATAACGCATCCAATACAAGATTATGTCTCTCTGCTATAAATCCCTGAACAACTGCTCTCCTGCCTAGCTCTCCAACTTACTTCACCCCTACACTCCTTCCCGCTCCCTCCGCTCCGCCTCCGACCCTCTCCGCCTCCACATCCCCCGTACCAAACTCAGCACTTTCGGCCCCCGCTCCTTCTCAGTATACGGTCCATCCACCTGGAACACTCTCCCACTCTCTCTCCGTCAGAAACACTCTCTCTCCTCCTTCCAGTCCGCCCTCAAAACTCACCTCTTTCAACAGTTCTAGCACTATATCACCACACTCCGCACCCCAAGCTGACTGTCGTAATGTATTTCACTATTTGTGGTACGTGAGTCGTTGTCTAAAGGGTGCGCATGCGTGCGCGAGTTGTGAGTGCGCGCTTAGAGTTATAATTATTATAAGATCATGGCTTGACTTCGCGAACGAAGATTCTATAGGGCTTGCCCACGTCGTCTGCAGGCATTTTCGTGACTGCGGAGGCCAATCCGGGACAGGCAGGTTCGACCGCAGTGGCTGCAGGGGAAGGTCTGGTCAGGGTTCTGAGTTACGACAACTCTGTTTTTTCTCCTGAGCCGCTTGTCCTTGAGGTTAGCTCTGCGAGAGTCCTCAAATGAGACGGCTGCCTTGTGAATGGTGGAGCGCCAGGTGTCACGGTCCGCAGCAAGCGAAGACCACTGGCGGTGGTCGATTTGGCAGGCACTAAGTGTCTTCTTGAGACCGTCTTTGTATCTCTTCTTTGGTGCCCCTCTGTCTCGGTGTCCAGTGGCGAGCTCGCCGAACAGAGTGATCTTGGGTAGGCGATGATCCTCCATCCTGGTGACGTGCCCCGCCCAGCGAAGCTGTGTCCGCAGCAGCAAAGCCTCGATGCTCAAAGTGTCCGCCTGTTCAAGGACCTCGACGTTGGTGACATAGTCACTCCAGTGAAGCTGAGGATGGTACGCAGGCAGCGCTGGTGAAAGCGTTCGAGGAGTCGTAGTTGGCTGCGGTAGAGGGCCCAGGACTCGGAACCGTACAGCAGGGTGGTGAGGACGACAGCTCTGTACACGCTGACCTTGGTGCCTTTTTTCAGCTGTTGATTGTGCCCCACCCGCTTGAATAGTCGCCCGAAAGCACTGTTCGCTTTTGCCAGCCTGTTGTCCAGCTCCTTGTCCAGCTTGGCGTCTGACGTGATGATTCAGCCGAGGTAGGTAAACTGGTGTACAGACTTCAGTTCGGACTCGCCGATGGTGATGTGGGGGGGATGCTCTTCCTTGGATGCTGGCTGATGAAGGACCCCTATCTTTTTCAGACTGACCTCAAGTCCAAAGAGCTTGGCGGCATCTGCGAAGCAGGACGTAATGCGCTGCAAGGCTCTCTCTGTGTGTGGAACGAGGGCAGCGTCATCAGCAAAGAGCAGCTCACGAATCAGTTGGTCTAGGGTTTTCGTGTGGGCCTGCAGTCGTCTGAGGTTGAACAGGCTGCCATCGAGACGATACCTGATGTACACTGCGTCGTCATCGTCGAGGTCCACTGTGGCATGCTGAAGAAGATGGTGAAGAGGGTCGGTGCCAGCACGCAGCCTTGCTTCACGCCGTTGCGAATGGGGAATGGTTCTGAGAGGTCACTGTTTAGTCTGACCTGGCCTTGCTGGTCCTCGTGGAGCTGGACGATCATGTTGAGGAACTTTGGGGGACAGCCTAGTCGCTCCAGGATCTGCCACATACCTTGCCTGCTCACAGTGTCAAACGCTTTTGTTAGGTCGACAAACGTTACGTACAGCCCTTTGTTCTGCCTGCGGCACTTCTCCTGAAGCTGTCTCAGCACAAAGACCATGTCGGTGGTACTCCTGTTGGCTCTGAAGCCACACTGGCCCTCTGGGAGGTGGTCTTCAGCGATGGCAGGTACCAGCCGATTCAGGAGCAACCTTGCGAGAATTTTCCCGGCGATGGACAGTAGGGTAATTCCACAATAATTAGAGCAGGCAGACTTCTCTCCTTTGTTCTTGTACAGGGTGAAGATGACTGCATCACAGAGATCCTTTGGTAGTGTTCCTTTTTCCCAGCAGCAGAGAAAGAGGTCGTGGAGCTTGTTGTGCAGTGCTGGGCCTCCATGTTTCCAGATCTCTGGCGGGATTCCGTCAATGCCTGCTGCTTTGCCACTCTTGAGCTGGTGGATGGCTGTGAGGGTCTCTTCGGCGGTGGGCGGTTCGTCCAATTCAACCTTTAGTGGAAGGTGTGGGATTTGGAGGATGACTATTTTTTGAACAGTGCGCTCAGCGCCGAAGAGGTCCTGAAAGTATTCCGACCAGCGGTTCAAGATGGAGGTATTATCTGTGAGGAGTGCCTGTCCATCAGCGCTTCGCAGGGGACTTTGTACCAGGTGCCTAGGGCCATACACTGCTTTCAGTGCTTCGTAGAAGCCCCTGTAGTCACCGTTGTCAACGCAGAGCTGGGTCCTCTGTGCGAGTCTGGACCACCACTCGTTCTGGAGTTCTCTAAGCTTGAGCTGGAGACTGCTGCAGATGAGGCGGAAGGCAGACTTCTTCACAGGGCAGAAAGGCTGGGCTAGGTGGGCCTGGTGGGCGGCTCTTTTTTTTTTTTTTTTTGCTAGAAATTCCTGGATCTCTACGTCGTTTTCGTCAAACCAGTCTTTGTTCCTCTTTCTAGCAAAGCCCAAGACTTCCACAGAAGATTTTACAATAGCAGTTTTCAGTTGTTCCCAGAGTGTTTTAGGGGAGGAGTCTGCTGGATCAACTGTGTCTTTGAGCATGCGCTGTAAATCGGCCTGAAGGGCAGCTTTCTTGTCGTCACGCTGAAGGCTGGCAACATCAAGCTTTTTCTTGTGGGGGGGAGGGGGGGGGGGCCTTTCTTGGGTTTCAGCTTGAGGCGGAGCCTGAGTTTGCAGCGAACAAGGCGGTGGTCAGTGTGGCACTCTGCGCTGGGCATCACTCTGGTGAGGAGGACGTCACTGCGGTCCCTCTGACGCACTAGGACATAGTCGATAACAGTGCTTGGAGCGAGGATGCATCCAGGAGGTCTTTCGACTGTCCTTTTGCTGGAAAGTAGTGTTGGTGATGACAAGTTGCTGCTCTGCACAGAGCTCCAACAGTAGGCGACCATTGTCATTGCAGTTCCCAACGCCATGCTTGCCGAGGACTCCTTTCCAGGCTTCAGAGTCTTGGCCCACTCTGGCGTTGAAGTCGCCAAGGATGATGACTTTGTCGTCTGCAGGGGTACTCTGCAGGAGGCTGCGCAGGTCAGAGTAGAACTTGTCTTTTTTCTGCAGGCTCTGCCAGGAGGGTTGGGGAGTACACACTGAGAAGGGTGACGTATTGCTGGTGTCTCGGTGGGAGGCGCATGGACATGATGCGGTCGGAGTGACCCGTTGGTAGGTTTTCCAACTTAGTCGCAATGGGGGTCTTCACCATGAAGCCCACGCCTGATGGCCGTCTTTCTGATGCAGGCCTGCCTGACCAGTAGAGGGTGTAGCCAGCGCCAAGTTCTTGGAGGCTGCCTTCCTCCGGGAGGCGTACTTCGCTGAGCGCGGCGATGTCGATGTTTAACCTCCGCAATTCATGGGCAATGAGGGCGGAGCGACGCTCAGGGCGTCCGCTGTCTGCTGTGTCGAGCATGGTTCGGAAGTTCCAGCATGCTACGTTGAGTCCGGTCGTGGTCGTCATGAGAGTGGATCCGTTGTTTTTTCTTGTTTTCTGACCGCATGAGAAGATGCCCGTTGACCGCGGCTAGCCAACTGGGGTTACGAGGGGATGAGCTTTGGTTAGGCCACCTTTTCTAGGCCCCTCTCCGTGTGGAGCAAGCAGTGCTGTCCCTAGAGAAGGCTGCTTGGTCGTTCAGGGTGTGCCGAGTGACGTTGTCATCCCCAGGTCAACATCAGGCGACCAATATCCTGAACCGCCTGCGTGCAGGTTTGAGACTGCGGCTTCCAGTGACATCCTTCACCTGCCGTTTTTGCCCCTTGCCCATCGCTACAGGACTTGGAAAGTTCAGTGTCATAGTCCGTGGGCGTTTCCTAAAGCCTGCGCGGTGGAGCTTTTTTGGTGGAGTGCAGTGTGCGCAGTACTGGCCCCACCCTTTAAACCCTTGGTTCGTTTGCCATGGCCTAGCAAGCTGGGACGGTGGCATCGAGGTCCTCAGGTCGTAGGTTTTATATCAGACTGTCCTTGTCTTAGTCTCTGGCTCAAAAGCCTTCCCCGGAGACACGGGGGCTTTGATGTCAGGGGTTTCCTCCCTTAGCCTTTCCGCATCCAAGCGGCCAGGCCTGCAAGGCAGCAGGGACTCGTGGGGGCCGGGGTCGTCTATGTCCCGTGCAGATGTGAACATCTGCCCACTGCCCAGACGGTGACACTTACCAGAGGAGAAAAATCCAACGCCGGAACCCGATATCGAACCTCGCACCTTTGGCATTGGAGGCAGACGCCTTAACCACTGCGCCACTTCCCCGCCTATTATAAGATAAGCGCATTATAAATACCGTAATTATTATTATTATTATCCTCGCCACCACTCTCCAGGGGCGAGAGGAGCCGAGTCTCAGCCCCCAACCAAGAAGATGAGGTTTGACATGAGAAACTTTGGTGGTGCGCTTGCCTGCCACCGCAGCACTGAATGTATACACAGAGGTGTTACTAGAGTTTGGGGCAGCCTCGGCTGCACCAGGGCCGTCAACCAGTTTATTTGTCGTCCGCAAAGCACAGCCCCTTCTCCACACGCACCTGCTGAATCTTGCACTCGGATATCCAACGAGGGCACTTCTTGTCCGAAGCCATATGCGCCCCCTGGCAATTCACACACAGGGGGGGGGGGGGAGGGGGGGGCTGTGCAGGACTCAGCAGTGTCCGTGCTTAGTGCAACGGGCGCATGAAGTCTCTGCCTGGCGGCATGTCTTTTGCCCATGGCCATACTTTTGGCACTTAAAGCACCGGAAGGGGGGGGGGAGGGACGTACTTCTTCACTTTGAGGGAGTAGTAACCTCCCCCAGATGGTAGTAGGAGGGGTGGGGGTGCCAAACGTCAGGATGATGGTAGGGAGACGGATTTCCCTACCACCTCGCTTGGAAGCGAAGCGCCTGACGTAAGTCACCCCCTGCGACTTAAGGTTCCGTACAAGTTTATCTTCCGAGAGTTCTGCCAATGCTTGATCTTTAATTACTCCTCTAGAAGAATTCATCGTTTGTGGGGTGTGACCTCCACTGAGTGGAGTGTCTCCGATAGAGGAGAACCTCAGTAGCCCGTTGGAGTGTGCCCGGG
This sequence comes from Semisulcospira habei, assembly GCA_036245525.1. NCBI lineage: Eukaryota > Metazoa > Mollusca > Gastropoda > Semisulcospiridae > Semisulcospira > Semisulcospira habei. The sequence goes on along the minus strand of BTPG01000001.1, from coordinate 223,679,491 downwards.
TACGGCACTCTACCAGCAAGTCACCAGACCTGAGGCGCTGGGCCTCAGGCTTGCCAACACGGCTCCTGATGGTCTCCCCCACCAGAAAATGGTGCAGCTTTGAAACAGGCTTATCTTTAACTTTGCTGTGGACAATGAGAAAGCGAGGTCAGACGGCCTCACAATCGGAGTCGCTATCATTCTCAAGGACAATGTCGGCGGCTATGTGCCGCTTTGTTGCCAGTTTTGGGGTTTTTCCATATTATAGTATGATAGATATTCATCCCCCGAGGGTCCCCGCCCATCACCGAGCCCAACAAGGAAAAGTGCATCTGTCGGCGGGTCTCCAGCCGACGCACGATGGAGACTGCCCGAAAGATATACTCAGGGGGTTAAGCCCGATTGTACCGTCTGAGCCACCGCCTTCTATCACACTGTTGAATGCAGATAATACTGGCGTAAAGCATCTAATCAGCAGCAGAGGCTATAGCATGGAGATCAGTATATCAACTTGCGTGTCAACAGTGGGATAGGGCTCAAAGTGACAAGTGGGCCGGTACTCCTAGCCTCCCGTTTAGGTAGAAGTCAAGGCCAAAGTCCTCGCGCTGGGACCATATGGCGTTGAGGCGCGTCCCCTGGGTGGTGGATAGGGGGTCCCTCGTGAGAGGGGTGCACCGAATGAAATAAGGTGCCGTGAACCAACATGGTCTAAGGGAAGGTGACCCCGACAGAAAAACCCTGGTCCTCCTAGTAAGGGGGTTGGGCGTGGGGGTAGCTTCCCCACCCTGCAAAAAAGGAAATAGCTACAAAAACGCCGACGAAAAGACTAACAGTAATTCCTTTCCTGGAGGAGGAAGGTTCTTCTACCAGAAGACTTATGACGTCCTGTGGTGAAAGCCGGAAGTCTTCGGAAGCCACAGGACCGAGCCGCCTCTCTCTATCCAGGGATACAACCATGGGCACATGAAACGTCAAGACCATGTACCAGAGCGGCAAGGCCGCCCAGATAGCAGCGGAAATGCAAAAGTACAACCTTTCCCTGCTAGGTATCAGTGAAGCCAGATGGACGCAGTCTGGCCAGAAAAGGCTGTTAAGTGGGGAGATGATTCTGTATTCAGGTCATGAAGAGGAGAATGCCCCCCATACAGAAGGTGTAGCATTCATGCTGTCACCAGTGGCACAGAGAGCGCTGATGGGCTGGGAACCTCTTGGGCCAAGAATCATCGCAGCAGCCTTTAAAACCAAGAAAAAGCTCAAGCTGAACGTCATCCAGTGTTATGCGCCCACTAATGACAGTGACGAGGAAGAGAAACAAGAGTTCTACGACCGACTCCAGAGTGCCTTGGACAAATGTGCGGAGCGAGACATCACCATCGTCATGGGCGATTTTAATGCCAAAATAGGGGAGGACAACACCGGATACGAAGAGGTGATGGGGAGACAGGGACTAGGCTCGGAGATGAGTGAGAACGGGGAGAGGTTTGTAGAATTTTGTGCTCTAAACCGACTTGTCATTGGAGGCAGCATCTTCCCACACAGAAGGATACACAAAGCAACTTGGGTCTCACCTGACCATACAACAGAGAACCAAATAGACCATATCTGCATTAGCAAGAAATTTAGAAGATCCCTTCAAGATGTTCGAGTGAGGAGGGGAGCAGATGTCGCCTCCGACCACCATCTGCTTACCTTAAGAATGAAGCTCAAGCTAAAGAAAAGCCGCACAGAGACAACAAGAAGACAGCGCTATAATGTAGGCCTCCTGAGAGAAACTGGAGTTAGAGAAGAGTTCAAACTGGTGCTGTCCAACCGGTTTCAAGTGCTACAGAAGCTAGTAAATGAAGAGAAGGCGGTCACCACAGAGCAGCAGTGGAAGGCAGTTAGAGAGGCGCTGAACTCAACCTGCAAAGACACTGTAGGGTTCAGGAAACACCATCACAAGGACTGGCTGTCGGCACAGACCTTGAAGAAGATAGAAGTGAGGAAGCAGAAGAAAGCAATTGTCAACAACAGTCGCACGAGAGCAGCCAAAGTAAGGGCACAGGGGGAATACTCAGAAGCCAACCGCGAGGTGAAGAGGAGTATCAGGGCAGACAAGAGGGCCTACACAGACAGCCTGGCAGCAGAGGCAGAAAAGGCAGCAGGCAGCGGCAACATGAAACAGCTCTATGACATTACCAGACAAGTATGGCCATACAGAAAGACCAGTAAAAGACAAAGAAGGCAAGCCTATTGCAGACAGAGCAGACCAACTCGACAGATGGGCCGAGTATTTTGAAGAGTTACTGAACAGACCTAGCCCACCCGACCCCCCAGACATCCAGCCGGCAGAGACCGACCTACCCATCAGCTGTGACAGACCCAGCCGGGAAGAGATCAGAAGAGCAGTGGCATTTTTGAAGAACGGCAAAGCAGCAGGCCCAGATGGCATCCCAGCGGAGTCTCTGAACGCAGAGCTAGAGACAACAGTGGAGATGCTGTACCCACTGTTTGGAAAGATCTGGGAAGAGGAGGTGATGCCGGCTGACTGGAAGGAGGGGTACCTAATCAAGCTTCCCAAGAAAGGCGACCTCAGCAAGTGTTCCAACTACAGAGGAATCACCTTGCTGTCAGTACCAGGAAAGGTCTTCAACAGGATCATCTGGAGAGAATGAAGAGCTCCGTTGACCCCCAGCTGAGAGACCAGCAAGCAGGATTCAGGAAGAACCGATCATGTACAGACCAGATCACCACTCTCCGCATCATCGTGGAACAGTCTCTGGAGTGGAGCTCCCCGCTGTACGTCAACTTTGTGGATTATGAGAAAGCATTTTGACAGTGTGGACCGAGAGACTCTGTGGAAACTCCTACGACACTACGGTGTACCCACAAAGCTCGTCCGCCTGATCAAGAGCAGCTACGATGGCATGACATGTCGCGTGATCCACGAAGGGCAGTTCACCAGGGAGCTCCAGATCAGAACTGGTGTCAGGCAGGGGTGTCTGCTGTCTCCGTTCCTCTTCCTACTGGCCATAGACTGGGTCATGAAGATGACCACAGAGCACAGACGAAGTGGAATACAGTGGACACTGTGGACACAGCTTGACGACCTCGATTTTGCAGACGACTTGGCATTACTGTCCCACACTCATCAACAAATGCAGAACAAGACCATGAGGCTTGCTGACATCTCGTCCCAAGTGGGCCTCACCATTCACAAACAGAAAACAAAGACAATGAGGCTGAACGCAACCAGGGAAGAACCAGTCTTGCTTGCTGGCACCCCGTTGGAGGAGGTGGAGTCCTTCACCTATCTCGGGAGCATCATAGACATAAAAGGCGGCACTGATGCAGATCTCAGAGCACGAATCGGTAAAGCCAGAGCAGCCTTTCTCCAGTTGAAGAAAGTGTGGAGTTCCAGAGAGCTGTCACAACACACCAAAGTCCGGATTTTCAGCTCCAATGTAAAAGCAGTTCTCCTATATGGAGCAGAGACCTGGAGATTGACAAAAACCACAGTCAACAGAGTACAGACCTTCATGAACAGTTGCCTTAGAAGAATTTTGAAAATCCACTGGCCAGAGAAGATCAGCAACGTCAGACTCTGGGAGAGAACAGAGCAGATAACAGCAGAGAATGAAATTGGGCGAAGAAGATGGGGATGGATCGGTCACAGTCTGAGAAAGCTAGCTTCCAGTTTCACTAGGCAGGCATTGTCATTGTGATGAAGCTCTATGCTTGTGCATAGTGCTCGCACAATAGGATTAGTACGGTACGGTTTTTGTTAACGGTTTGTTTGTGCCAAAAGTCCGTGGGGCCTGCTGCTCACGTGGAATATGTAAGACATGGTTAGCACGGGATTTTTTAGTGAGTTCTGTTTAGTGAGTTCTAGGCGGAAGCTGTGACTGTCAGAGGTCTAGATCGGGAGTGCGGGCTGTTTTGTCGTATGGAACGGTTGTGTTCGAGTTACCTAGCCCGCATTCCAAGACTCTGAAGCCTAGATTTCAGGTATGTTTCTATAAACGTAGTATTGATAGTTGTTTAGTTAAAGACAGTATGCGTGGTAAGATTAATGTGGTTGTGTAGCGGTGTTCCGGTTTGGTTTAGTTATAGTATGTTTAGAATTCGGTGAAGTAACCGGTGTTTCTGTATACAGTTGTTTACCGAGTTAGATGACTAAAGGAATATGAAGTGTGTATGTCTAAGCCGCTAGGAAGATAGTACGTGGTTGGTTAAACATAGTCTTTTCCAGGGTATAGAGTAATGTATAGCAAGAGTGTTAGGCTATAGTCTGTTTCAAGAGAGTGACAGAGATGGGGTGATACGAAAATAGTTTATGAAGCACGTGTGTGTGTGTGAATGAACGTGTGGGTTATTTGTATCAGCCAGGTTACGTGACGTTTCTCATTGATCCAATATGTTGTGTGTTTAGCAAGTGTTACGTTGGGACTTTTGTCTATTCAGAGTTCTTGTAACGAGAGTGGAAAGACGGACGCCGAGACGTCGAGTCGCAGGTGGGACCTACGTGAGGTCATCCCTCCAGCTCTTCTGAGAGTGAGTCTGACTGGGGACCAAGACACCCAAGTCCAAGTGAGAACTGAGTACCGTACGAGAACAAGGACGTCCGTGCCCAAAGAGAGACAGGACGGCGACAAGCGTACGACGAAGGACTTTCACGCCTAGACGTGAGAAGGACCAACGTAACCAGGCAACAACATCAAACAGGTTGGAGGCAATGTGAGATTGAGACCTAACCTGGCAAAGATATTGTGATACGTGTGTGGTGTGATAATAGAACAGTGTATATAGTTGATAATCATTTAAGTCGTTCTTTTCATTTATAGTGTATAAAGGTTACTTTAGAAAGGGAGCCCGTGTGTTGTGTTTTACCGCATGAATGCGCCCGTCTGAGTCAGTGGCGGTGTATGCGTCTGTTGCGTGAGAGTCTGTGCGTACGACTGTGGGCAAGTCTGCGTGCGTTACAGTGGTGACCCTGTTTTAGCGGTAGGTTAGAAGTATTTGCGAGCGATAGTGAGTAGCGATTTTAGAGTAGGATTTGTTGCTGTGTGTATGTTGTTGTGTTAGATTCCCCTCTCCGATTCTAGGGGGTAAGATCCGTTATTTCTGTAGTTTTCTGGATCTTATGAGGAGTTAGTTCTTGTTTCTACCTTTTGTATAGGTAGTGTTCTTTTTCCTTGCTCTTCTTTCTATCGTTCTTATTTTTTCGTTCCATCTGGACATCAAAGTAGGTCACTGTTTTCTGCGTAGGTAGTTGATATTGTTGTGAGTTTGCATTTTAAATTTTTGCCGTTGAATTGGTTGTGGTATTTGTATATTTACGTTTTCAAGTGTGGGAAAGTGTTGCAGTAAGTATGGAGGTAGACCCGGCAGAGGCTTACATTAAACAGGGTGAAAGGTTAGGACTTAAGGATGAGAAGCTTTTTGATTACGTAGAGAAATGTAGGGATAGGGAGGATAGAGCGAGAGAAAGAGAAGCTCAGAGAGAAGAAAGAGAAGCTCAGAGAGAAAGGGAAGAGAGAGAAAGAGTACTTAAGAAAGAGGAACTAGAGGTTCAGAAAGTCTTAAAGGAGAAAGAGTTAGAGGTTCAGAGGGTGAGGGACGAGAAAGAATTAGAAATTCGTAGACTTAGAGAGGAGAAAGAGTTGGAAATGCAGATACAGAGGGAGGAGAAAGAGCTAGAAATTTAGAGGGAGAGAGAAGAGAAAGACAGAATACTTAAGAAAGAGGAAATGGAGTTAAAGGAGAAAGAGTTAGAAGCTCAGAGAGAGCGAGAAGAGAAAGAAAGAGTCTTTAAGGAGAAGGAGTTAGAAGTACAGAGAGAAAGAGAAAGAGAAGATAGAGCGTTTCAGAGAGAGAGAGAGACGAGAGGGAACATGCTTTAAGAGAGAAGGAACTAGAGTACCAGAGAGAGAAGGAGGAAAAGGATAGGGAGGACAAGGAGAGAGATAGGGAGGTACAAATGCAGTTAGCTCGAGATGCGGGATCTAGACCAGATAGTGATTCAGTAGGCCGAGGAATACGCAATTTTCCTAAACTGCCGATGTTTAAAGAGTCCGTGGACTCTATTGACGCTTTTTTGTGCCGTTTCGAGTCTCATGCGCAGGCGTTGAGTTGGCCTCCTGCCAACTGGCCCGTTTTGCTTTCATCTGTGCTTGAGGGTCAGGCCTTGAGTCTTTACCATAGTTTGACCGTTTCGGGGAACATAGAGTACGAGACTTTGAAGGAGTGTCTCTTGCAGAAGTTCCAGTGTAATGCGGAAGGTTTTAGGGAACGCTTGAGAGCTTGTCGGCCAGAGACAGGGGAATCGTTTATGTCGTTTGGCAAACGATTGTCCCATTTGCTCGTACGTTGGGTCGAACTGTCAAAGATCGACCACACGTACGAAGCATTGTTCGATCTCATGTTGGCTGAACAGTTCTTTGGGAGCGTTTCCAAGGATCTAGCGGTATTCTTGAGAGAGCGTAACCTCAAGACTACGGACGAGTTAGTACAGCACGCGGAGGCTTTTCGGATGGCGCATCCTACGAAAAACCTCGCGCGTAGGACCGAGACACCGCCAGTCGGGTTGGTCGCTGCTAACACGTCTGGGGGTTACCGGGGGGTCAATACTTTACGTGGAGGCCAGCGGATTAACGGTAGAGGTACTTTGCGTTTTCGACGCGGTGATCGAGGTAACAGCAATGGCGGTAGCGATCCGTACGCACGTGGAGGGACTTCTTTGCGTGGGTATGGTCGTGGTCGTGTTGCGAGTTCGGACACGCAGTGTTTTTCTTGTCGTGGGTACGGGCACTTCAGTCGGAGCTGTCCGTACTACAGTGCAGGCGCGCAGGGTGCTGGTTATCAGGAGCATGGCCATCTGGCTCATCCGTATCCTGGCGTCACTGGTCGGGTAGATGGGGCTGTGCAGCTCACTCACACGGCCAGTGTTGCAGTTCCAGTCGGGGAGGAACCACAGCTGGGCGCAGTGTGTTCAGATGACGGAGGTGGTTGCCTACCGCTGGTAGACGGTGTTGTTAATGGATGCCTTGTTTCTGTGCTCCGTGACTCCGGTACAACGACCACGGGGGTCAGGCGTAGCCTTGTTAGACCAGATCAGTTCACAGGCGAGTCACAGGAAGTAGTTTCGTTTGGAGGAAAGATAGAAGTTTTTCCGTTAGCTAAGATAGAGATTGATACAGAGATTTTTACAGGTAGTCTGGTTTCGTGTGTCATCGACGAGCCAGTTGTTGATTTAGTTCTGGGTAACATGAAGGGTGTGCAGCCAGTCATCGCTAAAGTTGGAGCGATTAAGCGAGCTCATGTTCCTAGCGGTGCAGTCGCGACGAGAGCTCAGAGCAAGCGTGCTCGTGGGCAGAGGGAACGTGTTATTTCCGTCCAGAAACAGGGAATCGGTCAGCGGGTGTGGCCCAACAGTCGGGTTGGTCTGAGACGGCATACTTCTGTTGCGGACAGAAATGCCGCTCAGCACCCAATATTTAGGTAGATCGGAGACTAGGATCTCGCGATTGTGGGTAGGTCGGAGACTGGGATCTCGCGATCGTGTGGGCAGTCGTTGGATCTTTTTCATTTCTGGAGGTTTTAGCGCGTTCGTTCTGTTTTTGCGTTCGCTGTGCGATCTTAAGTTGTGCGTTGAGGCGTAAGGCTGTAATATTTTTTCTTGTATTCTAGGTAGTAAAAGTTAGTCCTTTCCTGTTTTCGGATAACATTACGTCGAGTAGTCTTAAAAAGAAACTCGGTCGTTTCTTTTTTTCCCGAGGAAGGGGGAATTGTGATGAAGCTCTATGCTTGTGCATAGTGCTCGCACAATAGGATTAGTACGGTACGGTTTTTGTTAACGGTTTGTTTGTGCCAAAAGTCCGTGGGGCCTGCTGTCCACGTGAAATATGTAAGACATGGTTAGCACGGGATTTTTTAGTGAGTTCTGTTTAGTGAGTTCTAGGCGGAAGCTGTGACTGTCAGAGGTCTAGATCGGGAGTGCGGGCTGTTTTGTCGTATGGAACGGTTGTGTTCGAGTTACCTAGCCCGCATTCCAAGACTCTGAAGCCTAGATTTCAGGTATGTTTCTATAAACGTAGTATTGATAGTTGTTTAGTTAAAGACAGTATGCGTGGTAAGATTAATGTGATTGTGTAGCGGTGTTCCGGTTTGGTTTAGTTATAGTATGTTTAGAATTCGGTGAAGTAACCGGTGTTTCTGTATACAGTTGTTTACCGAGTTAGATGACTAAAGGAATATGAAGTGTGTATGTCTAAGCCGCTAGGAAGATAGTACGTGGTTGGTTAAACATAGTCTTTTCCAGGGTATAGAGTAATGTATAGCAAGAGTGTTAGGCTATAGTCTGTTTCAAGATAGTGACAGAGATGGGGTGATACGAAAATAGTTTATGAAGCACGTGTGTGTGTGAATGAACGTGTGGGTTATTTGTATCAGCCAGGTTACGTGACGTTTCTCATTGATCCAATATGTTGTGTGTTTAGCAAGTGTTACGTTGGGACTTTTGTCTATTCAGAGTTCTTGTAACGAGAGTGGAAAGACGGACGCCGAGACGTCGAGTCGCAGGTGGGACCTACGTGAGGTCATCCCTCCAGCTCTTCTGAGAGTGAGTCTGACTGGGGACCAAGACACCCAAGTCCAAGTGAGAACTGAGTACCGTACGAGAACAAGGACGTCCGTGCCCAAAGAGAGACAGGACGGCGACAAGCGTACGACGAAGGACTTTCACGCCTAGACGTGAGAAGGACCAACGTAACCAGGCAACAACATCAAACAGGTTGGAGGCAATGTGAGATTGAGACCTAACCTGGCAAAGATATTGTGATACGTGTGTGGTGTGATAATAGAACAGTGTATAATTTTAGTTGATAATCATTTAAGTCGTTCTTTTCATTTATAGTGTATAAAGGTTACTTTAGAAAGGGAGCCCGTGTGTTGTGTTTTACCGCATGAATGCGCCCGTCTGAGTCAGTGGCGGTGTATGCGTCTGTTGCGTGAGAGTCTGTGCGTACGACTGCAAGTCTGCGTGCGTTACATCATGGAACCCCCAGGGAAAGAGGAAAAGAGGTAGGCCGAGAAACTCCTGGCGTCGAGACCTCCAGGCAGACATCAAGAGACTGGGAACCACCTGGAGTAGAATCGAAGGAGAAGCACAGGACAGGAGTTGCTGGAGGTCTCTCGTCGACGGCCTATACCAGGGTAGGGGTGACAGGCGTAAGTAAGTAAGTAAGGCCAAAGTGGAGTGTTTCAGCCCCCAGGATCCTCTTCTCCCCCGACACGGGTCTCTAAGCACGGCAAACACTCGGGATTCAAAGGACCAAAAACTAATGAGTATTTTTAAGGATCAATCCAACATGGTAACACCTGGGTTAGCACAGCTCCTTAAAAACCGGACCAGTGAAAAAGGCTGAACGACATCTGCTGACGTCAAGTCCCGGACAAAGATGGCACCCCTTTGCTAGCCCACTCAGTCAGTGACTGAGGAGCCTACCCACCCACGCCACGTGGACTGAGGCCGGTGCCGATTGGGCTTCGAGCATACGTAGTGATGTCTTGTGATTCTCTCAGGGTTCAGTTGACCATGTGGTTGACCGCAAGTTTTTATCCATTCTTTCGTGTCTGCCATTCGTGATAAAGGCTTCGGGAACGAAAAAATGCTACACCTGATATCCGGCGATTGGGGTATCAGGAATCTGTTTTACACTCCCCTCAACATTGCTTTCCACGCATCTCCAACACCGCCGAAATTGGCTCTTCCATGCCCCACAAGCATAAATATCGATTATTTTGCCGTACCTTCCGCTTGGCAGTCAGAAGCACATGGTCTACAGCGTTTTGACTGGTCGAGAGGCGAACGCGCGCTAAGCTTGACTGACATTTCGCGCCAGGAATGGGTCGGTCTGTTGTGGATAGACTGACAATTTTTGTGTAACGGTAGATCATCATCATCATCATCATCATCATCATCATCATCATAATAATAATAATAATAATAATAATAATAATAAGTACTTATATGGCGCCTACTTTCAAAGACTAGTGCTCTGCACACTAATTTTTTATGAGTGTTCCATGACTTGAAATACCTTTCCAAAACAATATCCCCTCACCCCCCCCCTCCCCCCCTCCCCCCTTTACCCCCCCCCCCCCAACCCCCAGCCGAGAAAATGGGAGTATCAAGTTTCCCCCTCCCCCCTCCCCACTCAGTTACATGCGCAATCTCTCTCCCTCCAACATATCGTCCCCGAGTTAAACAATCCTCATCTCTGATTAACCGTTTTCCTAGGCAAGCTCTCATTCGTAATTAGTTGCTGGTGATTTATTCATACCCATGGAAAATGGGCCTCCATAATACTCCCGCCGATAATCTGCCCTCCTAAACAAACTCACTGACTGTGGACAAAGATGTTTCTAAAATCGGTGTTAATTCAACGCCAAATAGACCCAATCGTCCATGGAACATGGATACAAAGTGGTGTCAGCAAGAAACATTGATCCTCATAAGCCCCCGCTACTACGGGAGCTCTCTTGCAGCTGGGTGGTGTTCACTTTTTCTCACAAGGGTTTGTATACATCCCGCCCATTTCATCCATTCACTGCCGAGAAAATGTGAGCACAATCCATCTGCAAGAGGTATAGATCCTCGTGAGCCCCCGCTGGCCACAGTTATGGGGGCTCATGAGGATCTATGCCTCTTGCTGAGACCACTTTGTTTCCTTGTTCCTTGGGCGGCTCTTTGATGTTAAATTCACACATATTTCAAAAACAAAATATGCGTCCAGTGGCAGGGAAGGGATTCATCTGCCCGCTCGCATTTAACTCTTTCGAGACGTGCCGCAACCAGATTCGCGGCGTAAAGCCGCGAATCCAGATGCGGCACGTCTCGAAAGAGTTAACTGCCTGCTATCTGACTACCCTGCTTAATTGTTCTCCTTGTGCTCATGATTACTCCCCCTCAACCCTCCCCTCCTCCTCCCCCCCCCCCCCCCCCGACCCTCAACCCCCTTCGCGCGACATGTAGGCCCCTCTGAATTTACCTTGTAGATTTACCACCAAGGCGACCAAGGCAGCTAAAACAGAATTCTTGGCTTGACTTCGCGAACGAAGATTTTATAGGAGTTGCCCACGACGTCTGCAGGCTTGTTCGTGGCTGCGGAGGCCAATCCGAGACAGGCAGGTTCGACCGCAGTGGCTGCAGGGGAAGGTATGGCCAGGGTTCTGAGCTGCGGCATCTCTGTTTTTTCTCCTGAGCCGCTTGTCCTTAAGGCTAGCTCTGTGAGAGTCCTCAAAGGAGACAGCTGCCTTGTAAATGGTGGAGCGCCAGATATCACGGTCCGCAGCAAGCGAAGACCACTGGTGGTGGTCGATTTGGCAGGCACTAAGTGACTTCTTGAGACAGTCTTTGTATCTCTTCTTTGGTGCCCCTCTGTCACGGTGTCCAGTAGCAAGCTCGCCGAACAGGGTGATCTTTGGTAGGCGATGATCCTCCATCCTGGAGACATGCCCCGCCCAGCGAAGCTGTGTCCGCAGCAGCAAAGCCTCGATGCTCACAGTTTCAGCCTGTTCAAGGACCTCGACGTTGGTGACATAGTCACTCCAGTGAATGCCCAGGATGGTACGCAGGCAGCGCTGGTGGAAGCGTTCGAGGAGTCGTAGTTGGCTGCGGTAGAGGGCCCAGGACTCGGAACCATACAGCAGGGTGGTGAGGACCACAGCTCTGTACACGCTGATCTTGGTGCCTGTTTTCAGCTGTTGATTGTGCCACACCCGCTTGAAAAGTCGCCCGAAAGCGCTGTTCGCTTTTGCCAGCCTGCTGTCAAGCTCCTTGTCCAGCTTGGCGTCCGACGTGATAATGCAGCCAAGGTAAGTAAACTGGTGCACTGACTTTAGTTCAGACTCGCCAATGGTGATGTGAGGAGGGCGATACACTGTCTTGGGTGCCGGCTGATGGAGGACCTCTGTCTTTTTCAGACTGACCTCGAGTCCAAAGAGCTGAGCAGCATCTGCGAAGCAAGACGTGATGCGCTGCAGGGCTCTCTCTGTGTGTGCAACGAGGGCAGCATCATCAGCAAAAAGCAGCTCACGAATCAGTTGGTCTAGGGTTTTCGTGTGGGCCTGCAGTCGTCTGAGGTTGAACAGGCTGCCATCGAGACGATACCTGATGTACACTGCATCGTCATCATCGAGGTCCACTGTGGCCTGCTTCAACATCATGCTAAAAAAGATGGTGAAGAGGGTCGGTGCCAGCACGCAGCCCTGCTTTACGCCGTTGAGAATAGGGAATGGTTCTGAGAGGTCATTGTTGAGTCTGACCTGGCCTTGCTGGTCCTCGTGTAGCTGGACAATCATGTTGAGGAACTTTGGGGGACAGCCAAGTCGCTCCAGGATCTGCCACATGCCTTGCCTGCTTACAGTGTCGAACGCTTTTGTTAGGTCGACAAATGTTACGTACAGCCCTTTGTTCTGCTCGCGGCACTTCTCCTGTAGCTGTCTCAGCACAAAGACCATATCGGTGGTGCTCCTGTTTGCTCTGAAGCCACACTGGCCCTCTGGGAGTTGGTCTTCAGCGATGGCAGGTACCAGCCGATTCAGGAGCAGCCTTGCAAGGATTTTCCCAGCAATGGACAGCAGGGTAATTCCCCGATAGTTGGAACAGTCAGACTTCTCGCCTTTGTTCTTGTACAGGGTGATAACGACTGCATCACGGAGATCTTTTGGTAGTGTTCCTTCCTCCCAGCAGCAGAGAAAGAGGTCATGGAGCTTGTTGTGCAGTGCTGTGCCTCCATGTTTCCAGATCTCTGGCGGTATTCCATCAATGCCTGCTGCTTTGCCACTCTTGAGCTGGTGGATGGCTGTGAGGGTCTCTTCAGCGGTGGGCGGTTCGTCCAATTCAACCTTTACTGGGAGGTGTGGGATTTGTAGGACGACTGCTTCTTGAACAGTGCGCTCAGCGCTGAAGAGGCTCTGAAAGTATTCCGACCAGCGGTTCAAGATGGAGGTATTATCTGTGAGGAGTGCCTGGCCATTCGCGCTTCGCAGGGGACTTTGTACCAGGTGCCTGGGACCATACACTGCTTTCAGTGCTTCGTAGAAGCCCCTGTAGTCACCATTGTCAGCACAAAGCTGGGTCCTCTGTGCAAGTCTGGTCCACCACTCATTCTGGAGATCTCTGAGCTTGCGCTGGAGACTGCTGCAGACGAGGCGGAAGGCAGACTTCTTCACAGGGCAGGAAGGCTGGGCTAGGTGGGCCTGGTGGGCGGCTCTTTTTTTTGCTAGGTGTTCCTGGATCTCTACATCGTTTTCGTCAAACCAGTCTTTGTTCTTCTTTCTGGCGAAACCCAAGACTTCTGCAGAGGATTTTGCAATAGCAGTTTTTAGTTGTTCCCAAAGTGTTTCAGGGGAGGAGTCTACTGGGTCCGCTGTGTCTTTGAGCCTGCGCTGTAAATCTGTCTGAAAGGCAGCTTTCACATCGTCACGCTGAAGGCTGGCAACGTCAAGCTTTTTCTTGGGGGGCCCCCATTTCTTGGGTTTTGGCTTGAAGTGGAGCCTGAGTTTGCAGCGGACAAGGCGGTGGTCAGTGTGGCACTCTGCGCTGGGCATCACTCTGGTGAGGAGGACGTCACTGCGGTCCCTCTGACGCACTAGGACATAGTCGATAAGGTGCCAGTGTTTGGAGCGAGGATGCATCCAGGTGGTCTTTCGACTGTCCTTTTGCTGAAAAGTAGTGTTGGTGATGACCAGTTGCTGCTCCGCACAGAACTCCAACAGTAGGCGGCCATTGTCATTGCAGTTCCCCACGCCATGCTTGCCGAGGACTCCTTTCCAGGCTTCAGAGTCCTGGCCCACTCTGGCGTTGAAGTCGCCAAGGATGATGACTTTGTCGTCTGCAGGGGTACTCTGTAGGAGGCTGCGCAGGTCAGTGTAAAACTTGTCCTTTTCAGCAGGCTCTGCCAGGAGGGTTGGGGAGTACACACTGAGAAGGGTGACGTGCTGCTGGTGTCTCAGTGGGAGGCGCATGGACATGATGCGGTCTGAGTGGCCCGTTGGTAGGTTTTCCAGCTTAGTCGCAATGGATGTCTTGACCATGAAACCCACGCCTGAAAGCCGTCTTTCTGATGCAGGCCTGCCTGACCAGTAGAGGGTGTACCCAGCACCAAGTTCTTGGAGGCTGCCTTCGTCCGGAAGGCGTACTTCGCTGAGCGCGGCGATGTCGATGTTTAACCTCCGCAATTCATGGGCAATGAGGGCGGAGCGACGCTCAGGGCGTCCGCTGTCTGCTTTGTCGAGCATGGTTCGGACGTTCCAGCATGCTACGTTGAGTCCGGTCGTGGTCGTCATGAGAGTGGATCCGTTATTCTTTCTTGTTTTTTGACCGCAGGAGAAGATGCCCGTTGACCGCGGCTAGCCAACTGGGGTTGCGAGGGGACGAGCTTTGGTTAGGCCACCTTTTCTAGGCCCCTCTCCGTGTGGAGCAAGCAGTGCTGTCCCTAGAGAAGGCTGCTTGGTCGTTCAGGGTGTGCCGAGTGATGTTGTCATCCCCAGGTCAACATCAGGCGACCAATATCCTGAACCGCCTGCATGCAGGTTTGAGACTGCGGCTTCCAGTGACATCTTTCACCTGCCGTTTCGCCCCTCGCCCGTCGCTACAGGACTTGGAATGGTCAGTGTCATGGTCCGTGGACGTTTCCTAAAGCCTGCGCGGTGGAGCTTTTTGGTGGAGTGCAGTGTGCGCAGTACTGGCCCCACCCTTTAAACCCTTGGTTCATCTGCCATGGCCTAGCAAGCTGGGACGATGGCATCGAGGTCCTCGGGTCGTAGGTTTTATATCAGACTGTCCTTGTCCTAGTCTCTGGCTCAAAAGCCTTCCCCGGAGACACGGGGGCTTTGATGTCAGGGGTTTCCTCCCTTAGCCTTTCCGCAGCCAAGCGGCCAGGCCTGCAAGGCAGCAGGCGACTCGTGGAGGGCGGGGTCGTCTATGTCCCGTGCAGATGTGAACATCTGCCCACTGCCCACAGTCAGCCCAATTAGTATGCATAGAAAGGTCTTACTATCAGGTATCTCTGTACCAAGTTTGTGTTTGCAGTTGAAAACAGTATTTGAGATAAGACTGTTCAAAACCAGGTCATTTTGTTTACCTATTTCTGGACCCTATATGACCTTGACCTTTAAACAAGGTCGCTGAAATTGGTATGTTTAGATAGGTCTTGCCACAAAATACCATTGGGCCAATTTTGAAGATTGTAGCTCGAGTAGCTTCCGTGAAAATGCCAACGTTAAAACAGGGGTGGGATTCCAGTAACAAAGAAAACGTCAACGAGGAAAATCACTAATTCCAGCGGCCCGAAAATCAAACAACAGGGGGGAGGGGGGCCATCCTTCACAGCGGCCCAAAAAATCAAACGGGAGGGGGGGGGGGGTATATGCGCGTGTCCACCGTTCACCAAAGTATTGAACAACCGACAGGGGGAGCGAGGCCAAACACCCCCAAAAAGAGACCTTGTTATGGCACCCCTGATCCGCCCTGTAAAAATGGAATGTGCTTACCAAATCATGGTCAGATGCACACTAAACAGCACTCTGTCTTGAACATTATCTTTTCTCACTGCCATTTTCCTCTGCTACCTAAAGCTACCGGAAGTATCGGGCGATAGTGAACCAAACTACATACAAATCCAACCCATTTGAGAATTTTTTCCATTTTTTCATCTTTTTTGTTGTTGTTTTTAGACGCGGAAAATAAATATGCTTCAGCGCAATTGTGAAAGAGTGTCCTCGGAAATCCACGGAAACCCAGAAAAATCCCACCCCTGTAAAAGTTTTACCACAGACGATGGACCACAGACAATGGCCCATTACACAGACTCACTTTAAAATCGCATGTGAGCCAAAAAGTAACAAACTATTACGGTTGTAATGCTTCAATGCATTTATAAAGACCACCCAAACTAACTTTTCTTTTTAATTAACACATTTAAATCATTCAAGACATGCTGCATAGGGATACGCGACTTAAAGGCGTGTATCCGTATGTGGCACGTCTCGAATGAGTTAACCCTGCAGCAGCATTTCCAAAATTTGGGAGGTGTCACCTGATAACCATGTACCAGTTGCAGCAGATGGATCAACCATGATAATTCAGGAGTAGTGTGAGATTAGCTCAGCACCATCAGGCACCAAGCTAATCTGGCACTACCCTTGAATTATCATGGTTGATCCATCTTCTAATGTGTAAATGATTTTCAATTTAAAAGGATACACTTCAAACAAAACTTCCTGACATACTGCTGGATAAAGTCAAAATGTTCTTCTCTAAAATCATGTTCCTTTTCCAGCGTTGAAATCGCGTCACACTTGGTTAGAACTAAGTTTGGTAGTTCTAACCAAGTGTAGTTCTAAAACAGAATTAACGAGCATCATAATCACTGAGTGGTTGCTGCGGGTCTTGACAAGCTGTAAACAAAAGAGCACACAGAAACAGTTCTTGACAAGCTGTAAACAAAAGAACACACAAAAACAATCAGTGAAAACTAAATAATAAACTGATGTACTGATGAAAGAGGGGTGGAGAGAGGGAAAGAGAGAAACGATGAGGTGGCTGGGGTATGATGGGATGGGGGAGCGGATACAAAAACAATTAGCAACTGCCCGACTAGAGTCCGCCAAAATAGCTCAGGCGGTTAAACGTCGGAGCAGGAGAGCGAAGGGAATCGCCGGGTCGTGGGTTCGAATCCCGTCCCGGCCCCGGTAGCTGGACTCACAATCCAGGGGGGAAAAACGGATTTGTTCAATAGCATGTCATGGAACCCCCAGGGAAAGAGGAAAAGAGGTAGGCCGAGAAACTCCTGGCGTCGAGACCTCCAAGCAGACATCAAGAGACTGGGAACCACCTGGAGTAGAATCGAAGGAGAAGCACAGGACAGGAGTTGCTGGAGGTCTCTCGTCGACGGCCTATACCCGGGTAGGGGTGACAGGCGTAAGTAAGTAAGTAATGTCCGTTGAAAGGTCCTGGTAAATCAAAGTGGCACAGTTGTAGTGCGCCTGAGTTGATCTGTGTTCAGGTCGTACTCCATAGGCAATAGATTTCCCTGTCCCCATAACCCGCCCGTCAGGGCCGTCCATGATCTCCTCGGTGCTGTGGACGTTAAACCGGAATTAACCAACCAACCTGACTGCATGTCAAACGACTGAGCCGGCGAAACATTTGATACTCGCAGTCAGGGGACGGGGAGGGTGCGCCGAAAATTCCCTACTTTGTTCGCTTCGAAATAACCGGGCCATTTTTCAGACGTAGTCCTAAACAAGTTTGTACGGAGACTACGCCGGAACATTCATTAATACTCACATCTGTGGATGGTGGGCGCGGCCGGGGAGGTTGAGGGGGCACGAAATAGCGATATTTTTCAAGTAGGATGCGGCCGGCGAAACATTGATAGATCATGTACCCGCATTTCAGAAAGGGAGGGGGGGCGGGGCGGGGGCGGTGTGTGGCGGCATCAGCACACACGTCTGAAGGGGGCGCGGACATTGACACTCGCATTAGTCCAAAAGCTAGCCCAGTCTACCGTGCACCCCCTCACCCCCCCCCCCCCACCCCCAGTACTCAGTAAGATGGGTTTCAAAGTATACCTTAGTATGTCATGAGATGTCTAAGCCATGTTCCCTTAAAATCCCTAGGAACACACCAGAGATATAGCCGATGGCGCAAGGGTACCCTTATTCACGCTCTTCGCGGATGCTAAAATGAAGTTGAGAAACATTTTCCTCTAAATAAATCAGAATTCATTCCAGAAGCACAGTCCAGGCACTATTATGTTAATGCACACCTTGTGCATCCTCTGCAAAAATCAAAATGAAAAAATATTGAATCTCTGGCTCACAGTGAAGGTATTTGTGCACCCAGTACGGGCCATTTTCACGAAATTGCAAAAAAAAAAAAAAAAAAAAAAAGAAAACAACTAAAATAATGTGTCAGATGCCTTCAGACATTTTCTATAGCTTTGGCAGTCCATTCTTATGATTATATCATTAAAACAGGATGTCACAATTATCATAAACTTGACTAGGTGATGCTGTGATCACTGTGAGTGCCACAGTGGTTGATTTTGTATTCCTACCCCCAAATTGTAGAAAGACACAAAATTAATTAGAAAAAAAATTATAAAGTCATTTTATTTCATTTTGACCTCTCTTTACCTATTAAGTTTCAATAATGTGAGCATAAAGTGCAAGAAAATAAAAAAAATCGGCATCCTTTACGGTAAGTTCGTGGTGAATGAAAGCTTTTTCTCATTTAAAATTGCCGAATTGGGAAACGTACATTGTTTCCGATGCCCTCAGAAATTTTGTATACAACTGATATGTCCTTTTTAGGTTTTATTGGTTAGGATAGTGTACCGCAGTTACTCCCAAATTGATTTTATGATGCTGTGATGCATTGAGGGGCCACATTGGCTAAATCTAGCTGCCCTACCCCCATTTTACCAGTACGCAAAGGAACGCAAAATGATCATAATTGCTTACATCATACTCCTCTGTTTAAATATTTTTTGCCAGTTTTCTTAACAAAGTATGCATATTGAGCATAACAATGTGTGATCAGTTCATTAATTTCAATGTGACCCATTTAATTGTTATTCTTTTTAGTTAAGGCATAAAAAGGGGGAAACGTCTGTAAACAGGGGCTGCTGCTGAAGCTTCTACCATCTGCACATTCAGCAGTCTTGACAAACTTGGGGAAGGTGTACCTCGTGTCTGATGCTGTTCTTGGTCTACATTAATGACATCAGTACAGCACAACCAAGGTTCGTCTCGAACATCCTCCATGGGATGGCTTTGCAGTGTGGAACATAAAGAAATAGCATCCTGAAAGATGGCCACTCAAACTGAGCAAGACCATCTCTTTCAGTCAGATTGAAGAGGTCACCTTGAAACTGGAGACCTTCCAGTATCAAAGACAGACAGGCCAACTTTACTGGCAACAAAAAAATTACTGAATTCACGTGTAAGCTTCACATCGAAGCCATGGAAGCTACAGCTGCGAGAAAAAGTCTCTGATGAAGAAACTGGTGGGGACCACATTGGCGCAAATTACAGCATCCTGGCGCAAGCAAACACCAGCTCGGTCAGACCAGTAGTGCGGTACCAAGATACATCGATGACATGAAAGACTGTAAAACCGAAAAAGCCAGGCTTGACAAGATGCAGAACATGGGTCATTCGCATAATGCAGTGACATTCTTAGAGCCATCTGGAGCACCCTAATTTAAGAAATGGAGGACATTGGAGCCACTGGAACGCAGAACAGCACACACGTTGAAGAGACTTACTAAACACCGACAGCACTGGAGACTACAGGAGCAGACCAAGAACCGTCAGAAACGCCCATGTCTGAACCGCCAACTGAAGGTCCTGCAAAGGGCTAAAACTCACGTCCTGGAACCAAGCCCAAAGATGTGTGAAGAGCTCCCTTCAGATACCTGGACATCTCGAAAGAGCCTTCTAGACAACATAAACGATGTTCCAGGACTCTTTGCCAAAGGTCGCGGCACTGCACAAAGCCATCTCGCTGGAGATTGTGCACAAGCGTTACCCTCACAGCAGCTGTGCTGACGTCTACACAGGCGGGTCAGCACAAGACGCAGTGCGGAACGAAGGAAGTAATAATAAATAAATTAGCGCATTAAAAAGGCGCTTTATCCCAATTGAAAATCGGCTCAAAGCGTCGCCGCGAACTGAACCCAGCAAGCACGCTCATGTGAATCACGCGTATTCACTCACACACTGTACATAAACACAGAACAATCACGTGGTGCCAAGGGCAAGCTCAAGCGAACTACTAAGTTTCGGAATTTCAGATCGATTTATATTTGACATTTGATTAAGTGGGCTGAAATTGATACCAAAGTAGTGGCGTGTACATCTGTTGTGCAGACAGCACTACTACCTCCCTCTCCTTACCAGCTGGCGGCAGCAGTTCCAATATCGTACAGATCTGCAGGTGCTCAACACAGCAGTAGAGCACTAGCTAGGGTAAGGCAGCAGCTTGATCCACTAGTGATCTCCTCACCAGGAAGCATCAAGATAGACTGGATGCCCTGTCCACAGAATAGTGCTGCAGTGGATTCCAGTGCATTCTGGAGTAGCTGGGAATGGAGAGGCTGACAGCCTGGCCAAAGCAGGCGCCAGACTACCTGAGATCACAACCTCCTGTAAAGAAACCAAGACATTACAGCAACAATGTGATTGGCAACAGCAAAATGGCGGCTGCAGCCCGTGGGCAGACGACATCGACAAGATGAACAGAGAGACTGAGCCAGGCCACCATCTTCCATCTACGCACTGATCACTCTGCCGGACTCAGCTCGTGAGACTGGGTCATGCGGAAACAGCCCTGCGCGAATGTGGCCGATAGAAAATCAGTCTCCTTAGCACATTCTCCAGACCTGTCTATACAGAGAATCGGTCCGCTGGCAGTTCTGACCAGAAGACACGCCCCTGTACACCAAACTCTGAAAACCTGCTGCCGAGTTCTTGACAGCTCACTTATTGGCAGCCAGAACAATATAAGATTTAAAGACGGCCATCAAGGAATTGAAAGTTGCAGAAGAAGAAGGCAAAAAATGGGGGTGGAAGTGGTGATCTCGTGGTGGACATGTGGAAACTATGTATTTTGATAACATTGTTTTGGCTGTTAGGAACCATAAAACATTAATACGCATATTCATAGTTGCACCTTTCTAGATGAAAATAAATAAAAAGAAAAGGGGAGACCTTACTAGACCCGCTTTACGCTAGGTAAAATATCACCTAAAAGACCAGCCAGTTAAAAATTGATGGGTCACATTAAAATTAATGAAATGATCACAAATTTGTATGCTCAAGATGCATACTTTGTTAAGAAAACTGGCAACAAAAATATTTAAACAGAGCAATATGACGTAAGCAATTTGTATGATCATTTTGCGTTCCTTTGCGTACTGGTAAAATGGGGGTACGGCAGCAGATTCAGCCACTGTGGCCCCTAAATGCATCACAGCATCATAAAATCAATTTGGGAGTAACGGTACTCTATCCTAAAGACTAAAACCTTTAAAAAAAAAAAAGACCTATCAGTTGTATACACAATTTCTAAGAGGGCATCGGAAACAACGTACGTTTCCCAATTCGGTAATTTTAAATGGGAAAAAGCTATCATTCACCACGGACGTACCGTAAAGAATGCCGACTTTCCTTATTTTCTCGCACTTTATGCTCACATTATTGAAACTTAATAGGTAAAGAGAGGTCAAAATGAAATAGAATAACTTTAGTAATTTTTTTTCTAATTAATTTTGTGTATTTTAACAACTTGGGGGTAGGGATACAAAATCAACCATTATGGCACTCACAGTGATCACAGCATCACCTAGTCAAGTTTATAATAATTGTGACATCCTGTTTTAAAGATGTAAGCCTGAACATGGACTGCGAGTGTCATAGAAAATGTCTGAAGGCATCTGACATTATTTTAAATGGCCGTTTACTGGGAGCACAAATACCTTCATTGTGAGCCAGAGATTCAATAATTTTTCATTCTGTTTTTTGGAAGAGGACGCAGAAGGTGTGCTTTAACAAAATATTGCCTGATTTGGGCTTCTGGACTGAATTCTGATTTATTTAGAGGAAAATGTTTCTCAATCATGTTCGCATCCGCGAAGAGCGTGAATGGGAGTACCCTTGCGCCATCTGCTATATCTCTGGTGTGTTCCTAAGGATTTTAGGGAAAGTAAACATCACATGACATACTAATGTATACTTTGAAACCATCTTACTGAGTACTGGGGGTGAGGGGGGGGGGAGGGGGTGCACGGTAGCCAGGACTGACTTATGGAGTACATATTTATTTGAGAGGTGGGGCAGAACAGTGACATTCGCATTTCAGCCCCTGGCACTATGGGAACAACAAGACACCCCGACACGGCGCTTACCTATTTTCGGAAGAAAAAAAATCTGCCAAATCAAATCACTGCACTAAAATACTAAACTTCGTTGCTTTGTCGTATTTTCAACTGCAAAAGGTTTCAGTGTCCGTCTACAAGCCGGTAGCGGCGATGTCCCGCGAGGCTGAGTGATGGCTGAGCATCATGGTTACGACTGTATTGAGAAGACGGCAACGAACAAAACCCGGCGTACTGAAATGTCGGCGACACTGACATGATCTGAGAAATACATAATAATGCGTTCATTCCATAATTACGGGACCAAAAAAAGATAAGCAAGACATCACTAACTTCCTATCAAAAACAACAAAAAAAGAGAGAGCCGATAGAATAGAGTAAAAGAAGAAGGTCTGCTGTGACTCCCACTTCCAGACGGAGACGAAAAAATAAAATCCGCCCTTGCCGGCCGGCCTGAAGAACAACTCAAACTTTTTTTAAACACTAAATGCCGCGAGTCCGGCCATGAAAAAAAAAATGATATGTCATTCAAGCCCCCAACGCTATTTAACTTCAGCCCTAGGCATCTTACCGGCCACGACGGAACGAGAAATGGCTTGCTTCATTTACCCCGCCCCAGGTTAGATCTGATATCCCGCTATAAATCTAGCCAAACGTGCCGGCTTTGCTGGGGCCGGCACCACACTCACTTCCAATCAGCGTGACTTCACTAGTGCCTGATAAACATAATCTGCTGATAAGACACGTGAACGTCAAACATTTTCTCAGTCTTTCTCCGGCCATACATGTGCTAAAACGGCGTCTATTGTATTGTCGGTGTCGTAGTATCAAGCCGATTGATGCTGCTGAGATAGGCCGGGGCCATACTATGACACTGTCTTTATTTTTAGATGTGTATAAGATTAATGCTATGCAAAAAAATTTATTTTTCTTGCAGGTTTTGCCATAGGTAGTGGCAGTTACAAATTCTCTTTTCTTTTCCGTCTTATATATATATATATATATATATATATATATATATATATATATATATATATATATATATATATATATATATATATATATATATATATATATATATATATATATATATATATATATATATATATAATTTCCCCGGCTAGAGGGCTCGGGAAGTTCCCCGCGTTCCAAGCAGCGTCGGCGCATCATCAGCCGCCATCTTATGAGGACTGATACGGCCACAGTCATCACTAGATCTCTAATAGCGAAATAGTGTTCAACTCAACACGTTTTTCAGTTCAGTCATGTTCAAGTTGGTCCTCTTTAGTGGAAACAAACAAAAAACAGATTCTGGTGAGCGGTTTCCTACAGTGATTGCAAGTCTTCATAGGGTCGAATCACGACCCTTGCCCGCGAAAAAAACTTCTAAAAATAGATTTCCGAGCGCAAATGCCTACTTCCGGTGACATGGCACTGACCGTCGAAAATGCCGACGAAGCACTGCAGCTGGGGAAAATGCAACATGTATCCTCATATTGAGTTTCCAGCTAAAATATTATGCTGTAAAGTGTTCTCATAATTCATCTTTTTAGATAATATAATTTTTGTATGCAATGAAAAATGAATAATAAATAGCTGGTAAATTTATTTCAGATTTGTCTTAGTGGTTGCTTTTTGTTTTCTGACTATGCTTACATGTATGGAAAACACTGATTTTCAGCGTCAACAAGTATTACTCGATTTGCAACACAGATAAAATAACACACAAGACATGGACAAAGATGTCAACCCTAAAACACTGAAAAGTAGAACACTATTAAAAGAATTTATTAAATTGGTGCAAAATAAATACCTTATGTTACAGATAAAAATACCACTCTTTTTGTAAATAATTGCACTTAGAAATTATTTAGACGGAAAGATCTGTAAGTTGTTAAATTCAATTCTCTGAATCGAAATACATCCCTCATTCCGTAAATAATTGAAAATTGTCCTAAACCGGGCATTTCCCAGAAATAGCTGAATTTGTCTACAGGCATTTCCTGAGAATGACTGATTTCTTGTTCTGACTGCACACACATGCACAGCGGCACACACACACACACACACACACACACACACACACACACACACATACACACACACATACATACAGGGGTGGCCAAATCTTTTTTTTTTTCTGAGGTCATCTGGCGGACTAGCTCAAGAAAAAAAATGAATTAGTCTGCAAAAATCTTAACTAGTCCGCTTACTAATCACCAAAAATCAGAATGCTTGTACAATGTTAGTGAAAAAATGAAGGAAAAAAACATTTAATGAAATAACACATTTAGTATTGTAATTGTATTTTTTTCTATAAGTTTTCTTAAAATAAAAAAAGTTTATATTTCTCACCCAAAAAATACTTAACACAGCGTTAGATAGGCCTACCTTCTAACTGCATATGGTAAAAAGCATCAGAAAAGTAGCACTGTAAATTAAATGAACATTTATTATTTATCCACCATTGCTTAAAATCTTTTGCAAAACGTAATCGTTTAAAAAAGAAAAAAAAATCGCTTCATCTGTTGTTGTTTTCTTCTTCTTTTCTTAATGATCGCTTTTTAAAACAATACAGTGAGCCATCACAAAATCAAAACAACATAAGAGTCCTGTCGTCTGCTAGCAGAAAGTCGTGAAAGTTATCACATGGTCACATGACTATAAATAAAATGGTGATAATTTCGAGAAGTAGACGACGCTTGTGTTCGTCATGCCTACAAATCGGCGAAAAAAATAATAGATGACTGGTCATATAATAGATAACTGGTCATAATTTGAGGTAGTCCGTCAGGCTACCAAATCTAGAATGTGAGGTAATCCGCAGCAATTCGAGATTACATACATAAAATATATAACAGTATTGATATTATATGACTAAGATATATTACAATATTATCACCATGATCATCATGTCTTGTCTGTTCAAAAAGTCTAAGATCGACAGCTACCATCCAAAACACAAATTAAATTCTTTTACAACGTACTAGTTGGACACCGAGTGTTGTCACCGGAAGTAGTTAAAACGAAGATTTTTACCGATCATTTACGAAGATGACGTCGCACGAAGCAGACTCCTTAATTTCGTGATTCGTCCCTATTACTTGTTGGGTCCCAACTAACGCGGCGTCCCAACATCGGAATCGGTGACATAGTACACATGAAATCTCCGCGTCAGATTGCGTAGTACACATACTATTGTGCACTTTGAGTATAAGATTTTTGTGACATTTTGAAGACGTGAAACAGAGCAACTCTTGCGTCCAAACTTTAGATACAACGAATGTTTGGAGCGGAAGTAATTGTCGTATATGTATATATTATATGTAATATAACTTAATATTATGCATAAATACAGATATGCATAACTGTGCAAAAAGTTACTATTGTTTGCATTTTTACTAAGCAGCCAGTGCTCATTAAAATGTCTGAGTTTCGCACATGAACTTAGCCTGACAATTCGTACACTGACACGGTGTGTAAACATGGGACCCTGTCACAAGTGTCAGGCTGGTCTACGAGTATCATTCTAGCATGAGGCGCAGGAGGAAAGACTTAAACTGCGGCGTGTGCATAGTCAGTGGTTACGCATTGTGATTTCGCGATCGCTGTTTTGAGGCGAAAAGTGTCCAGACACACGCATGCAGGGCCGTACTTCAGTGTCATTATTGTGAGACCAACCTTGAAATACATGTCGCCGTAAGCCCATGGTACATTGATTACAATAGAATTGAGGTAGGAGTTGTAACATGACATGTACCATGACTAATGGAACGGAGTGACGTTAATGTTTTCTTTTGTTACAGTTTTGGGGGTGTTTGTGCATCAACAGTGCACCATGAAGCACTGTGCCAGCCAGTGACAAGTGGAGCAAGTCTGTTGTGGTCACAGAACCAGTGTTGGTAAAACATCTGAATATTCCTTTTTTACCTCACTGTCAGTGAGTTTTTGTTTTATAGAGTTGCGCGAGTATACCTGAAAAGAAAATGTGTGACACTGTGCGGATACAGTTAATCTACAGGTACAGGTGCTGTGTACCTGCTCAGCTTTCGGGTCCCAACTAACGCCACAACCAGTATTGAAATAAATGACATAATACACATTAAATCCCCGCGTCGGGTGATGTAGTGCTCATACTATTGTGTACTTTGATTATAAGACTTGTGACATTTTGAAGATGTGAAACAGAGCATCTCTTGGGTCCTAACCTTGGCAGATACAACAAAATGTATGGGCCGGAGCAGAAGTAATTGTCATAATTATACATATGCATAACTGTGCAGAAAGGCACTATTGTTTGCATTTTACTACGCAGCCAATGCTCATTAAAAGTCTTTGAGTTTCGCACATGAACTTAGCCTGACATTTCGTACGTGCTGAGAGAAAACATGGGACTTGTCAGGCTGGTCTATTATTATTCAAGTATGAGGTGCAGGAGGAAAGACTAAAACTGCAGCATGTGCATAGTCATTGGTTACGCATTGTGATATCGCGACCCCAGTTTTGAGGTGAAAAAGTGCCCATGCACACGCATCCAGGGTACTTCAGTATCATTGTGCGTGACCAACCTTGAATACATGTCATAAGCTGGTACATTGATTACAATATAATTATGAGGTAGGAGGAGTTGTAACATGACTTGTATCATGACTAAAGTAACTGAATGACGTTAATGTGTGTGTGTGTGTGTGTGTGTGTTTGTTTTTTACAGTCTTGGTGGTGTTTTATACATCAGCAGTGCATCATAAAGCACTTACTGTGCCAGCCACTGACAAGTTGAGCAAGTCTGTTGTGGTCACAGCACCAGTGTTGGTAAAACATCTGAATTTTTCCTTTCTACCTCACTGTCACTTTCAGCAAGTTTTTGTTTTTATAGAGTTGCACCAGTATACCTCAAAAGAAAAGGTGTAACACAGTAAGCCTGTACAGGTGCTGATACCTGCACAGCTGTCGGGTCCCAACTAACACCACAACCCAATATCAGAATCGGTGTCATAGTACACAATAAATCCATGCATCAGGTGATGTAGTGCTCATACTCTTGTGCACTTTGAGTATAAGACATTTGTGACATTTTGAAGACACGAACCGTAGCAACTCTTGGGTACCAACCTTGGATACAACGAAATGTATGGAGCAGAAGTAATTGTCATATATGTATGTATTATATGTTATATACCTTACTATTATGTACAGATACACATATTATAACTGTACAGAAAGGCACTATTGTTGGCATTTAAATATGCAGCCAGTTCTAATTAAAATGTCTTTGTGAGTTTCGCACATGAACTTAGCCTGACATTTCGTATGCATGGTGTGTAAATATGGGACTCTGTCAGCTGGTCTATTATGCTAGCATGAGGTGCAGGAGGAAAGACTTAAACTGCGGCATGTGCATACCCAGTGGTTACACGTGATCGCTGTTTTGAGGCGAAAAAGTGCCCAGACACATGCATGCAGGGTACTTCAGTATCACCATTGTGCGTGACCAACTTTGAATACATGTTGTCGCAAGTCCATGGTACATTGATTACAATATAATTATTAGGTAAAACGAGTTGTAATGTGACTTGTACCATGACTAAAGTAAAAGAGTGACGTTAATGTTTTTGTTTTGTTACAGTTTTGGGGGAGTTTTATGCATCAACAGTGCACCATGAAGCACTTACTGTGCCAGCCAGTGACAAGTGGAGCAAGTCTGTTGTGGTCACAGCACCAGTGTTGGTAAAACATCAGAATTTTTTTTGTTTACTTTACTGTCAGCAAGTTTTTATTTTGTAGAGCTGCACTACTATACCTGAAAAGAAATGTTGACACTGTGTGGATACAGTAATCCTGTATAGGTGATGTGTACCGGCACAGATGGGCTATTAAGTATGCATACATACGTATGGGCCTCTGTCGGTGAATCGACCATAGGTAGTGCATTTTAGTTGCTGTTCGGATGCAAGCCTGGGCGTTGTGATATGGAGGATATGCCCATCCAGCACATCGTCCCTCTCCACAAAACTGATGGATCCAAAGGAACAGCAGATCCATTACAGTTTGGGACCGGCACCGTCGCAGGAGGTGCCAGAACGAAGTTGAAAGCGTTGACAGACTGCCTTAAGGGCTCTGACTCTGGATTTTTACACGAGGTTTACTCCTGAAGCCTTATGGCAGGGCTATTAGGTATATTATTGAAATTAGCAAGCCCAGGTGGGAGGCAGATTTGCAGCCTTGGCTACTTTGGACTGCGACGTAGACACCCTTGCTGGAAATATAAAAGAGGTGTTACTTTCTACAGCAGAAGAAGTGCTGGGGAAGCAGAGGAAGCGCAAACAGCCCTGGGTCACCGATGACATCCTCGATCTCTGTGATGAGAGGAGAGCCTGGAAGAAAAAGAGAGGCCAAGACCTCACATCAGCAAACAAGTACAGACTTGTCAACAAGAAGATCAGGAAGAGGATGAAAGAAGCCAAAGAAGATTGGATTGAAGACCAGTGTTGTAGCGTGGAAGAGGGCATGGCAAACGGCAACAGCAAGAAGGCTTATGAAACGCTAAGGACCCTCACCAAGACTCAACAGCGAACAGCCACAGTCATCGAAGACAGCAGCGGCCAACTCCTTACGGAAAACACTGCTGTACTAAACAGATGGACTGAGTACTGCCGAGACTTGTATAACTACAAGGCTGAGCCAGACACCAGCATCCTCCAAAACAACCAGGCTGGGGCCAGGAAGGCTGAAGACCTGCCAGTGTTAGCTGAAGAGGTGGAAGCAGCCGTACGCAGCCTGAAGGGAGGAAAGTCTCCAGGTGTAGACAACATACCTGCTGAACTGTTGAAACATGGAGGAGAAGTAACAACGAAGGTCCTCACTACACTCTGTCAAAAGATCTGGGAGCAAAAGAAATGGCCAGTAGAATGGACACAGTCTCTAGTGATCCCGCTCCCCAAGAAAGGAAACATGAAACAGTGCCAGAACTACAGAACTATCAGTCTGATAAGTCACCCTAGCAAAGTAATGCTTAGAATCATTCTCAACCGCCTCAAAACTTTCGCCGAGGAACTGCTGGCAGAAGAACAGGCTGGCTTCAGAGTTGGAAGAAGCACTGTAGAGCAGATTTTCAACTGCCGCGTCCTGATCGAGAAACATCTGCAGCATCAGCGCGAACTCTACCACAACTTCATTGATTTCAGGAAAGCATTTGATCGCGTCTGGCACGACGGACTCTGGCAAGTCATGAGATCGTTCAACATAGAGGAGGGACTGATCCAAATGATAGAAGCGCTTTACAAGAACGCCTGCAGCGCGGTTCTACTTAACAATCAGTCAGGCGAGTTCTTCAGGACGACGATCGGTGTCCGTCAAGGATGCCTGCTCTCTCCTGTCCTTTTCAACATATTCCTGGAGAAGATCATGCAGGAAACCCTCCACGACCACCATACTTCAATCTCTATTGGTGGCAGATCCCTGTGCAATCTTCGATTCGCAGACGATATTGACCTCATGGCAGGCAGCAATAGTGAGCTCCAAAACCTGACAGACAAACTTTCAAGTAGCGCAGGGTCTTATGGCATGGAGATCAGTACGGATAAAAGCAAAGTGATGATCAACACCACAAGCGACAGCAGCAGCAACATTCACATGAACGGCCAGAAGCTAGAAGAGGTCAATAGCTTCAAGTACTTGGGAGCCACCCTGTCCAAAGACGGTAGTTGCGTAGCAGAGATCCGTATCAGGATAGGTACAGCAACATCCGCAATGGCCAGGCTGGACAGGATATGGCGAAGTAACTCCATCAGCTTCACCATCAAGTACAGGCTTTACAAGTCCCTCGTAGTGTCTATTCTACTCTACGGCTGTGAGACTTGGACACTGCTTTCAGACTCAGAAAAGAAAATCCAGGCCTTTGAGAACAAGTGCCTGAGGAAGTTGCTCCGCATCTCGTACCGCGAGCACAAAACCAACGAATATGTACGGAGCATCGTCACCTCCCTGGTGGGCCCACATGAACCTCTTCTGGCAACCGTGAAACGGCGCAAGCTTGCTTGGTTTGGCCACGTGACCCGACACAACACCTTGTCCAAGACTATCCTCCAAGGCACTCTCGAAGGAAGTCGTCGGCGAGGTCGTCAGAGAAAGAGTTGGGTCGCAAACATAAAAGAATGGACCGAACTCGAGATGCCAGACTTGCTTGCCACCGCCCAAAATAGAACCCAGTGGAGAGCACTGTCTGTTGCTGCTGACTTTCAGTCCCCCCAACGCCCAGTTCGGGCAAGGGACTGATGATGATGATGATGATTGAAATTAGCAGTGAACCAAAATGTTCAAAACAAAAGAAGCATACAAATAAAATTGTATTTGGGAGAATGCAATCTTATAAGATAAACCAGCTAGTCCCTCATGCTTCAATAGTAAGTAGGGACAGTAAGCCAGATTCAATCAGGAGAATGCAATGTTAAGATATCGGGTATCGGCGTCGGAATTTTCCCTCTAGTACGTGTCACCGTTAATTCGGGCGGACCGTCAGGCCTTCTTTCTCCGGGTACTCCGGCTCTTTCTCCCCCTCCACTTTAGTACCGGTTTCAGACCACTTTCTAAACATCAAAATTAATACAAGCGATCAAACTTTCCGAAAATATTTCTGATAGCCTCTGATCACTTAAATAGTACCGAGGGACTCTAAAATGTAATAGTCAACACTGGGAGAATACAGTAACTATATTCAGAAACTAAAAGTGCAATTAGTTTCTTTTATTCAGGAAATTAGCACCACAGAAGAATCAGTACTGCCCAATTACATCCTGTTTTGTCATCTGTCAACAAACAACCGTTTTTAGCTATAAAACTGTAGGTCTGTCTGATTCCTTTCAGGCTAAGTGTAAAAACACTACTTTGAGAAAGGCTGCTTAATTAGGAATATCCCAAGCACACCTGTTTTTTCCCATATTCATATAAGTGAAAAGTAACTCACTCGCATTGGCCGTCAGTTTAATCGGATTACTGGCCCTGTTGGCGACTTCAACAAAACACGTTAGCAAGTGTTAAGATAAAGCTGAAGCAAGGAGAAGTTGTCAAGTCTAGTGTCGAACGGCCTTTTTGTTCAAAACAGCACAAGGAAACCCGTAGCATTTTTGACTGGGAATGGATGGGAGGTATGATAAGTACATAAGTGAAAAGAGTATCTCCAAGGTTTGGGGGGGGGGGAGAGAGAGGGGGGGGGGGGCATTTGAATCTCAAAAGTTAGCAACTTCTACCTGAGACAAACCTAGACTTTCAGATGTCATTGGCCTGCCACAGGGCCTTTTCCTGCATGTATATTCTTCGTGTGGAAGAGGTCCATGAGGGTTCAGTGCAGTGTCAATCTAGTCCCACCTGCCACTCTGAGCATCTTAACCGCTGAAGAGGAGTGTGGCAACAGACGTTCATTGCATATTGATTCTGCGCTTAAAAACCATAATCATTTACACTTGTGGTCTTAATCTGAAGGAGGTAATTCGGAGTTTAGTGTGTAGCGAGGTGTACGCGCCGTAAAGAAGAGAAGTTACAGGAGGGGGGGGGGGGGGGGGGCGGTTTGGGCTGGTGACAAAGGTTCACTTGCGCCCGCGATCGGATCCATTTTTTCGGGATCCAAGTTCCCTACCGTGATATTTCTGGGATCGCGATATACTGTCAAAGCTGTAGTATGTTCTGAATATTGAGTTACAAAACCCTTGCATACATAATGCTGATAACGTCTTAGAAATTCTATACAAACCACAGCAGCGCATCTCTCTCTCTCTCTCTCTCTCTCTCTCTCTCTCTCTCCTCTCTCTCTCTCTCTCTCTCTCTCTCTCTCTCTCTCTCTCTCTCTCTCACCTTTAACATTGCATTCTCTCAAATCATCTATTCCTTATGATCTGAAATAATGCATGTTTAAAAAACACAGATATAAACACTAGTAAATGTGTCAAAGGACCCTCCTGAGTCCTCCCACTGCCAAGAACTTTGATAGCTTTACATATTCAAGTTAATAGAGTCCAATTTTATCTCTTCTCCAAAAGACGTAGACCAACATTATTCCATAAAACAGTCAAAGGTCTATTTAGATCTAAAGTAAATGTTGGTTTTAGCTACATCTATGTTGTTTAGGTGAGCAAGGAGCACTGTGTGAAGTGGAAATCTTTGTGACTACCTTGCACTGTCGTGTCAAAGGCACGCTGAAATGCATAAACACCTGATGACCTCCCCTTGAGAGAGGAAGTAGATGTAAACACTATTGACCAATAAGTATACTCTAGCTAGATGCCTTTCTATGTCTGTCTGTGCCTTTGTCAAGTGCATGTTAGTACAGGAAACGTATCAGTTGTTTGCGCCCAATTGCGAGAGTTTGCCATTTATTTTTATTGCCTCCACCTTCTCTACTTAGGTGAATGCAAATGGGTCCTATCTCCGCCAGTAAGACACGTAGAGTATGTTTACCCCTTCCGTCGGAACACATGCGAATCTGTGCCTCTTGCAAACAGATTCGGTTGAATGGACAAGTGGGACGTAAATAGTCAGGGCGTGTCTACTAGACAACACACGCCGCTCCCAACTCCCCATGTCAATGAGCTCATCAAGTCTGTTCAGCTAACAGTGTCATAGATGATCATAGTTCACTTGGACCGCAGGGCATTAATTGAATTTGCTCCTCCTGTTTGCAGAACTAGGTCGTACAAAGTATTTGCACCCTAAGATTATTCGCTTTTAGACTACAGCGCATCACAAACGCCGCCACTGCAGGGGCTCACGTGAATCTGTCTTATTGTGAACAAAGGAAGGTATTGGACTGTTTTGATTAGTTCCATGTTTAACGTCCACGGCACCGTTGTCTCCTGTACCACCTTGGACCCTCCTTGCGCCAACAATCCAGACTGAAGTTGTAGGCATTAGTAAAAAAAAAAAAAAAGCGATCCACATATACAAAGAGTTTCTACTTTGGAATATCTTGACGCCAACTATCCGCATGCTATTATAGCTTACACCGATGGATCAATTGATGATTCCGGAAATGTTGGGTGTGGCGTCTTTATTCCATCTCTGGGAAAACAACTATTAGTTATAACTTAGGCAGGGACTGGTCCGTATGCACGGCGGAGCTAACTGCGATTCTGATGGCATTAGAATGCGTGTTGGCTCTGCCACTGCAGATGTACCAGTTCCTTGTCTGCGCTGACTCTAGGTCTGCCTTGCAAAGCATAAAACATGGGGACAGGTCTAGTCGCCAAGATATAGTACTAGAAATAAAACTGAGTATACACCAGCTAATGATTAGAGGCATTGACACTGCCCTCCAGTGGATCCCGTCCCATGTTGGTATCCTTGGAAATGAAACTGCAGACGGTGCCGCCCGGGCTGGCGCCGCAAACGTACCTGGCGCTCAGCCCGTGCGGCTCCGCATGACTACCAAAGAAACACGAATCCTCATAGCGAAACAAATTAAAAACAATTATTCTAGTGAAAAGAGAGTTTTGGCGCGGGAGCACCCGGGCGTCCTAGCATATAGACTTCAGAAAGAACACAGTATTTATAAATTACCATTCTCGTTGGAAATTATTATTGCCTATGGAGTATGACTTGCACAAATAGTTGGCTTGTGCGATGGTCTGACCCCGTCTGTCGCTGTGGCGAGGGCTTCACTCCCAATCACGCTGTTCTTGGGTGTGGGGCCTTCGCCGCAGAATGCAGGGTAATCAGAGAGTCGTATCCAGGGGTAACTACTATTCATGACATCCTGGAATCGGCCAGTACCGATGTCATCATAATGGTCGGCGCGGTTCTAGGGACTACTAGTTTAAATAGACTGATCTGAGGGCGCGCGTGTTGATTCGCGCACTCTATTTTTCACCCTATTCACACAGTCTCTGATTGTAATCTTTTTAATAAATATCTCTTTATGTATTTTAATCTTGTTTCTATGTAAGGCTGGAATAGATTTAACCCTCGCTCTTAACCTTCAGGCCCCCCCCCCCTTTTTTTTTTTAAAAACCACTTAATGTAAAGATGCTACTATTAATCTTAGTCAGTCTTAAAATGGAACTTTCTTTTTTATCCTATGGTCCAAGTGGCCTGTCGGTAGGTTGTAGGATCAGCAGACGAGTGTGAAAAATTCACAACTGATCTAAAACAGTGATGCCGCAGGTCACACCAGGATCTTTAACACTTATCTAATCATGTCTCTTATTTATTTTACAATTTATTTAATCACGTCTCTTATTATCTTAAAATGTTAATTTTGATAAGAATAAAATACAAGGACCAAACTTTTATGGCGAACGTCTAAATTGGTTTTAACCTTTTTTGAAATTATAGTAGACGTATATATATATATAGACTCTTAATTAGAATTCTTAATTCCTTCTACATAAGTGGTCCTGAACTTTAACCCTGATTTTAATATGAAAATAAATTATACACACCATTTTTATATATAAGGACCGTTGTTGGCTATTAAATTGCGAAGACCTAGTGTGGTGTATTTTATAACAATAAGGACAGAATGAAAGCTTTACCCTTTTATGTGTTCGTTATCTAAAGTAAACAATGTTAGTCCCCGATCACCTTGGTGCCAGTGGGACAGTAAACTGAATGAACGAACGTCCACGGCACCGAAGTGATAATGGACGGCCCTGACGGGCGGGTTATGGGGGGGACAGGGAAATCTATTGCCTATGGAGTACGACCTGAACACTGATCAACTCAGGCGCACTCCAACTGTGCCACTTTGATTTATCAGGACCTTTCAAAGGACATGCTATTGAACAAATCCGTTTTTCCCCCCTGAACTGGTTGGTTAGTTCGGGTTTAACGTCCACAGCACCGAGGTGATCATGGACGGCCCTGACGGGCGGGTTATGGGGGACAGGGAAATCTATTGCCTATGGAGTACGACCTGAACACTGATCAACTCAGGCGCACTCCAACTGTGCCACTTTGATTTACCAGGACCTTTCAACGGACATGCTATTGAACAAATCCGTTTTTTCCCCCTGGATTTTGAGTCCGGCTACCGGGGCCGAGACGGGATTCGAACCCACGACCCGGCGATTCCCTTCGCTCTCCTGCTCCGACGTTTAACCGCCTGAGCTATTTCGGACTCGCCCCCTGAACTGTCCATTTCACAACTGTTTTATAATCAGTGGTACGCATACTGCGCCCCCGACCCCCGACCCCTCCCCCCCCCCCCCCCCCCCCACACACACACACACCCTCCCCCATAAATGCTACAGCTAGCATGACGTTTCGGGGAGTTGGTAGGCTCGGTGGTCAAGTGTTTAACTCTCGTCAGAAAGGTCGCGGGTTCAAATCCAGCCGGAGTCACATTTTGTTCAAGCCCTACTCGGTGCCCCGTCTTTAATATCACCTTCGAGTTTAACCGAAGATAATAAGTCCTAAAAGTTTAACCCTTAAAAAAAAAGCTTCTCATGTATTTAAAAAATATTGTCGCAGGCACACACGTAAATACACATATATTGTATACATCAGTGGCGGATCCAGGGGGGGGGGGGGCACGAGGCCTTGGCAACAACAAAAAATTTGGATGGTTATTTTGGGAAGTTGTGTTTTACTATTCGATTCTTCATCTTTTCTTGTATGGTGTATTTTACAATTATCTCACGGGATCGGTGGGTGAGCATAGTGTGTTCATGGACCTATAGTCAAATATCATCACTTCCTTACCTGCACCTGTCACAGTACTTCACGCAGACATAGAGTGCCATGTACCCCGCACTCACAGAGGCTCCTGTAAATCAGTGCCTCTTGCTGTGCGATACAATTTTCATTGCATCCTCAGACTGAGGCAGCCATCTGGTAATAAGCCGCTGACTGCTGGTCAAACCCTAGCCTTGAAAAAGTGTCCGATCATTGCTGAACTGGGGTCCATGTCAGTCTCTCAGCCAGGCATAGAGTTTCATGTTCCCCATCAGTCACAGGGGCTCGTGAAAAGCATTACCTCTTTTTGTGCCATATAAATGATATTGCATCCTTATACGCGGCAGTCATCTAGGGTTAAGTCTTCGCCGGTGTACACGCCAACTGTGAGCAGAAAGTGAGAAATCAATTGCGCTGTGAGTGTCTCCCCCGGGGTGAGCAGCCGACTGGCCCCGGTGTCACAGGTAATTGCTAATCCCCTAATCCTGTCACACAACACTCTCTGAGCACAGTGGGTCTCCAGCCTCACACAGATTGCATAGCTTTGTCTTCCGTGGACATGCACAAGTGCCCATCAGAGTAGCAATGTGGTCATTGATGCGTGTCACCAGAGGGGATGTGTGAAATGACTTGATTTTGATCAACTTTGAACTAACCCTTAAGTAATCGTCAGTAAGAGGTATACATCATGAGTTACTTACTTACTTACGCCTGTCACCCCTACCCGGGTATAGGCCGTCGACGAGAGACCTCCAGCAACTCCTGTCCTGTGCTTCTCCTTCGATTCTACTCCAGGTGGTTCCCAGTCTCTTGATGTCTGCTTGGAGGTCTCGACGCCAGGAGTTTCTCGGCCTACCTCTTTTCCTCTTTCCCTGGGGGTTCCATGACAATGCCTGCCTAGTGATACTGGAAGCTGGCTTTCTCAGGCTGTGACCGATCCATCCCCATCTTCTTCGCCCAATTTCATTCTCTGCTGTTCTCTGCTCTGTTCTGTCCCAGAGTCTGACGTTGCTGATCTTCTCTGGCCAGTGGATTTTTAAAATTCTTCTAAGGCAACTGTTCATGAAGGTCTGTACTCTGTTGACTGTGGTTTTTGTCAATCTCCAAGTCTCTGCTCCATATAGGAGAACTGCTTTTACATTGGAGTTGAAAATCCGGACTTTGGTGTGTTGTGACAGCTCTCTGGAACTCCACACTTTTTTTAACTGGAGAAAGGCTGCTCTGGCTTTACCGATTCGTGCTCTGACATCTGCATCAGTGCCGCCTTTTTTGTCTATGATGCTCCCAAGATAGGTGAAGGACTCCACCTCCTCCAACGGGGTGCCAGCAAGCAAGATTGGTTCTTCCCTGGTTGTGTTCAGCCTCATTGTATACATCATG
Organism: Semisulcospira habei; assembly: GCA_036245525.1. Classification (NCBI taxonomy): domain Eukaryota; kingdom Metazoa; phylum Mollusca; class Gastropoda; family Semisulcospiridae; genus Semisulcospira; species Semisulcospira habei. The sequence goes on along the minus strand of BTPG01000001.1, from coordinate 223,642,541 downwards.
AGTGATAATGAATATTTCTGTGATCTGACCCTGTGTTCCTCATATGGAGGAGTTTGCGAGTGTATAGAACAGTATCACAATTTTCACAAATTTTAATGGCTGTGTTGTTTATCAGACGGAGGAGTACTTGGTAGTGTAGTGTTGTTGTCAAACACAAGGTGATTGCTCCTGCAGAAACTCCAGGTAGAACATTCCTTTCAATAAGAAAATTAACACCATATAAGAATCAGAAGTGCCCGAATAATCTTGTTTTTTTAGGTAGGTGGTGTGGAGGACCGGGAGGAGGACAAGTGCATGTAGATATCATTAGTCCTTCCTTTTAAAATTTAAAAAAAAAAGTGCCAAACGAGGTGCTGTGTCCCGAGATGAAAGAACAAGCGTTTTAACAAATAAAAATCGTAACCTCTGCAAACTCTAAATAATTATGTTTCAGAAAACCCCATCAACCAAAAAAAAAAAAAAAAAAAAAAAAAAAAGAAAGAAAGAAAGAAAGAAACACGCGTAGAGAGAACGGTTACAAAACTATAGTACAATTTTAAAGAAAATCTCAAAAAGAAAAGAATAACAAAAATAATGTCAACACAACTTATTTGTAATTGTTTTTAAGCGCGTTTCTTTCCTTGTTATGAATTTATGCTCGCATGATAGTCACTGTTTTGGTCTGAATTTCTTTTGTATGACACAGTTTTGAAAACGTGGGACGGGCGGGGGAGGGGGAGGAGAGGGAGGACTGTCGGGCCCCCCGTCGAGACACCCCTGGATCCGCCCCTGTACAAATAAATTTTAATGTGTATCCGCACATATCAGAGAACAAATCATTTTCTCAGGTCTAAAAGCTCTAGGAAAGAAATCATAAACTAGCACACATTTGTACAGGCGCTTTAGGTTTTCAAACGTCCTGCACATCAGTGCTGACCTGAGATTCTCATCTCACGGCTTCAAATTCCTTACTCAGAAGCGCGAGCAGGTGATAGTTTTAATGTAAGCCCCAAGGACTCGCCGAAATGCTCAGAATCACATACCAGCACCCACTAGGTTATGAATACATGAAAACCTCTGTGTACGTGTGCCTACAGTCCCATGGATGGGAAAGAATGGTAGAGGTGGTTATTAGGGCTAACACCGAGCTGACTACTAAGGCCATCTAACGGCGAGTAAAGAAGGATAGAAAAGTCTCATTTGGGGTAAGACATCAATTAGTTGTGTCGGCAATTTTCAGCAGTCAAATCCCGCCCTTGGGCAATCACTTTGATGAAATAAAACACATCTTCCTCTATCTCTACTGTTGCGCGGGTCTTACAAGGTTTAATCAATCCAGACCCAAAAGGTGACTGCCAAGCGTGTAATATGCAAAGAAGTACCCAACGGAGAAAGAAACACGCTTAGAAAAGACGGGTACAACACAATTTATTAATATTTCGGGTAAATACCCTTTGTCAAAATAGACAAACAAACAAACAGAGAGATTAGCCGCTACTTATCTTCATTGGCAGAAGCGGGGAATGTGGCAAATCTCTCTGTTTGTTTGTTTGTCTATTTTGACAAAGGGTATTTACCCGAAATATTAATAAATTGTGTTGTACCCGTCTTTTCTAAGCGTGTTTCTTTCTCCGTTGGGTACTTCTTTACAAGGTTTAACACTGGCACGAATGAGTACACCCCACAGAAAAAAATGAAACGCAAAAAATCTACATGTAATACAATTTTGTTTCCATAGTATGTTCTTTGCTGCTGTAAGTTGCGACGGTGAAAACACCAATATCTTTTCCATCGATATTAATGTAAACCAAAGGGGAGGAAGGGGGAGGGGTGGGGGTCGGGGTGTAGAAACACTTTGAATTATTCGAAGACACTTATAATTATTTTTCGTCTCCTTTGTTTGCTATTTTCATCTTTATTTTTCGTGGTTATTGACTGATTGCTTGGTTGGTTGGTTGGTTTCTCACTTATACACAGAAGATTCATTTGCATTTCATTTTTTCATTGCTGTTCCGCTTTTAACGACGGTGTTTTATTAAGGCTTAGACTGCTTTTGTAATATATATTTTTCTCTAGCATTTGAAACATGTTCTAATATTGAGTATACATGTTGGTAGCGTGTATAAGCGCCTACGGGTGTGTTGTGTAGAGTACTACAGCTGAACCTTCTGCGATAGGTCACCCATTTTTAAAAAAAAGACAGCAGTAAACATGTGGCCGTTTATGAGGGGTTTGATGGAAACGGATGAATGTTGTGTTCGCGCTTATTACACCAGAACGCCGACCTTTTCACACCTCGACCTCTTCACACCTCTGTGACGTGTGATACATGTACTAATAACGCCTATGTTTCATTTCCTTTAATGATGAAAGAAAATAAAGTTGTGTTTGTATGTACTGATAGTAAGGCATGTCGTGTGTCGCTGCCGTGTTCTATAGAGTAGGGGGTCGGGGGGGGGGGGGGGGGGGGGGGGCAGGTGGGAGACACGAGCTTGGGTCAATGTCTTAAATAACGGAGAAAAGAAGCGTTCAACTTCTTTTCCATTTTTTTCCTCTTACCATTGTTTCATAGGCTAAGCAAATGAAACGCCTGTTGCGTGACCACTTTAGTACCGGCTGTTTACATTAAGTGGGCGCATGAAAACTGCTGCAAGTCATTTATTTTACGATTGACCTCCATTCATTTTGATGCCGCAATTTCTTGATGGTTGGTTGGTTAGTTCGGGTTTAACGTCCACAGCACGGGCGGGTTATGGGGGACAGGGAAATCTATTGCCTATGGAGTACGACCTGAACACTGATCAACTCAGGCGCACTTCAACTGTGCAATTTTGATTTTACCAGGACCTTTCCGGCAACGGACATGCTATTGAACAAATCCGTTTTTTCCCCCTGGATTGTGAGTCCAGCTACCGGGGGCAATTTCTTGACCTACAAGCCGCGGAATTTATAGATCTCCTGAAAAAGCGAACGTTCTGGACACGAATCCACCTCTTAAAATTACAAACGGGTGAGACACGTGCATTGCCGCATGTACGCATAAGTTTCTCACGAGCCCTTGCACTCTGCAGGGGCGCTTGAGATTGTCAGTTACGCTGATGCCCGGGGCTTTACGTTACGTTTTCCGGCTTTAAGTCCCCCGGCACCCAGGTGATCGGGGACCGCACTATCAATAGAAGTAAACCGACTTGAATAGATAGCACTACCTCGTTAGCGTATAGCCGCGTTGCACACCTGGCGAGCCAATGGCACGTCCGATTCGTCAGAGCATGGCGAATGGCAGGATGGCAAGGTCAGTGATCCGTCACGCGTGCGGTCAGTGATCCGTCACGCGTGATTGCCCATCCTGAGCAGCTTGGCCGTAAATTGCAGTTGTTTTCTTCTTCTTCTTTTTTTTTTTTGTCTCTCTCTGACCCTTTGTGTGTCCTAAGGATTCATTGCCTGGGCTATGATGAAGTCGCGGACTAATCGGGCTCAGTGGTAATGATATGCTACATAATTCGGTGATAAAAAAAGAGTCTTTTTAAAGACCTTGAGGCGTAAAGCTTGATAAAAGTGTACACTGCAGCTGACTGAAGACCTTCTACATCAAACACGTAACAGCTCCATTCATTCATGTATTATTCGTTCGTTCGTTCGTTAGTTAAGGGTTATTGTCCCTATGGCATCAGAGATGACCAGAGACTAGCCATTTTAAAATTTAGGGTGCATTATAGCAATTTTTAAGGTATTCATTAGTTCGATCTGGGACACTATATACCCCTGGTTCGATTTTATGTCCCTTGGCACAACTGGTGATCACAGACAGCCTGTCTGCGCCGCCCACTTTGACCTCTTTCGTTGCGCAATTGCTGCACGAGAGAGCGGAGCTAAAATTGACACGCCTAGGCGGTCTGCATGTGAACACCGTTAGCCATACGCCCCAGCTGTACTAATGGCTCTATGCCCTGATGCGTTTACACAGCTTGAGGAACAGATATACAAAAACACTCACATCAGACAGGAGACATTGGTACATGGATTTATTAAACATCCTCAAGCTACAGTGGTTGAGGAATGAGTTCGAAATAGCTCAGGCGGTTAAACGTCGGAGCAGGAGAGCGAAGGGAATCGCCGGGTCGTGGGTTCGAATCCCGTCCCGGCCCCGGTAGCTGGACTCACAATCCAGGGGGAAAAAACGGATTTGTTCAATAGCATGTCCGTTGAAAGGTCCTGGTAAATCAAAGTGGCACAGTTGGAGTGCGCCTGAGTTGATCAGTGTTCAGGTCGTACTCCATAGGCAATAGATTTCCCTGTCCCCCATAACCCGCCCGTCAGGGCCGTCCATGATCACCTCGGTGCTGTGGACGTTAAACCCGAACTAACCAACCAACCAGCCTTATGCAGATGATAGAAGTTCGCTGAAAGTGACACTCGCTGATTTCCGGATGGCTGGCTGAGCTAGTCTCTTGTCATTGGCTGTTTCCCAACACCACCAAACATTAACGAAACTGCTCACTCGGCGTTGCTCGGCGGTATACGCAACTAATTAACTAACTTACTAACTAACTTGATTTTAACGGCTCGATCGACTAACCAAACATGTAAGTTTGTGTGTGCGTTCAGCATTACCGTACTTGTATGCGCGTATAGCACACCTTTGAGACGAAAGTGGGGGTGGGGAGGCATTTAAATTTGAGATAACTGAGAAAATCGGAAGGCAGTTGTAATAGATAACATGCATTTCATACATTTTGTCAGAGTAACCCTTTTAAAATAATTCAATGATTTTGGTCAAGTATTATTGTGAAACGACTGTGTAAAAGAAGTTTAAATTACACTTCATACATTTCCTGATAACCTCATAACCATTTTTTCCCTTCGAGGTGGTGCCACTCAAAAGACAATACAGCACTGACTCGATATATCGCGGTTGCTGGGGTCCTAACACGGGACCGCGATATTTCTGTCCGCGATATACTGAGTTTGCCTTGGGGGTGGAGGAGGGGGGGGGGGGCATAAGTCGGAAGGGAGGAACAAAAGGGAACGGCTACTAACGTAGTCCTCGCTTGACAGGCGTTCCGTACATTTTGACCCGCCAAGAAAACACTAATGACAACTTCTCCTTGCATCAGTTTTATTCAAACACTTGCTAAACGTGTTTGGTTTGAAATCACCACCAACACGAGTAATCCGATTAAACTGATCGCCAGATGCCGCCAGTGAGTGTCTCCGCGCGGCCACCCTGCATCTAAGCAGTGAATATCTTCCACCTGAGACAAACCTAGACTTTCAGCATTCACTGTACCGTCACACTATTTAAGTTGGGGTTTTTTATGTGGAGGAGGTACTTGAGGGTTCAGTGTCAATCTAGACTCACCCGCTACGCTGAATTGAAATGGGGCAACAGACCTTCATTTCATGTCGATTCTGCGCTTATACAGCCCTAAAAATGTGCACGTGTCGTCTTAATCTGGGGGAGGTTATTCGGAGTTTAGTGTGTTGCGACGTTTGCGCGCGGTAAGGGGGAGAGGTGTCATGAGGGAGCTTTGGGCAGATGAAAAAGTTAAGTCGCGGTTCACTGGCGTTCGCGCTCGGTCTGCGATGTAACGAAGCGTGATATGTCGCGTCAGAGCTGTATTACTAATGACTCGCTTTGCAGTTAGCGCCACTTTGGCAAGTCTATCATACTGTGTCAGGCTGAAGTACTATGACGGTATGTGTGTCAGCAGTGCTCAATCAGTGAAGATAATTGACTAGTCATCTGAACACACTAGGCCCACTCACCGATCTCGTAAGAATTAGTGCAAGTATACAAGAAAAGAAAGAATAAGGAATAGTTTTAGTGAGTTAACGGCCAGCTTTCACAGTTAAATACCAAAACAAAAAGAAGCGAAAATGTATTAGTAGACACACATTATTAACGAATTACTCGTACA
>BTPG01000001.1:223634417-223636624 GCA_036245525.1 Semisulcospira habei | reverse complement strand
CCAATGTACAGCAACACATTATCTGTGATACTAACAATAAATACAACATCTAAGTAACTAATAGCGTGCAAATTTCACCTCTTAAAAGCTGTCTGCATGTATAGCCTTACACGCTTATGTGCAACAACACACTTTTACTGCAGATCAGAGTAGTGCACAGTTGCATTGTGCCAGTGCCCAGCAAGCCAGTGCACCAAGTGGGGCGGTCCGTAGCGCAGCGGTGAAAGTGCCTGCCACCAAAGCAAGAGGTGCGAGGTTCGATTCCCGGTTTCGGCATCGGACTTTTCTCCTCTAGTAAGTGTCGCCATTCATTCGGGCGGACCGTCGGGGGTTCTTTCTCCGGGTACTCCGGCTCTTTCCTCCCCCACGAATTTGGTATTAATTTCAGTCCACTTAATCAACTTTCAAAAATATAAAAAACGATTTAAATTTTCAAAAATTTCAGTAGCTCACTTGAGCTTTCCCTTAGCACCATGTAAATGTTATGTGTTTATGTACAGTGTGTGAGGGAATGCGCGTGATTCACGTGATCGTGCTTGTTGGGTTCAGTTCGCGGCTATGTCATGCGCATTGAGCTTTATTATAAATATGAGAAATGTGCCGTATAAATACTATGTATTATTATTATTTATTTTTATGTGTTTCAGTCTAGAGTAAGCAATTACAGTTCAGCCTCCATATTACATGCTCCAGTAGCCTGCGGTATCGGATATATGACACAGGTGTGAGCGAACAGCAAGGTCCTCGACGGGCCGATGTTGGCGGTCGGTCTACGCACGGACGATGGTCCGATGACCTTGTGCTGATTTCCAAATCATTGTACATTTATACCGGCATACAATTAACCGACTGAATGTCGCCTGCTGGATCTGTGGTTCCTGTGTATCCCGTATGATGGTCAAAACATGCTTCTTTAGCACTGCAATACATTTCCTGTTGGCCATAAGCTGAGGTCGTTGGGTGAACTGTGATCTAACCAGCGTGATTACACCAACGGGTGAAACTACATAGTATAATTTTGTGCTAATTTACCTGCAGGGGCGGATCATTTACTTCATTGGGGAGAGGGAAACACTTTTTGTTTGGGACACGCCTCAACCCGACAAAACGCCTCGGTACACCAAACCTTGCTTTTTAGTCACCGAACAATTAAAATGAGGGGTTTCAAGTTGTTTTGGCGACACACCCCACACCTTCCTTCCTTCCTTCACGATTCGCAGGTGACCTGGTTGGCTGGATTGACTGCGGGTGAAAAAATGCTAGATATGAAGTAATTTAATCGTCTAAATATTCATCGAATAGTCTTAGCGGTGTTGATCAGCCCCTTCAGTCAAACATGGTGGAACCACGTTGGGTATATTTTTAATGAGGACATACATGCTGAATAGATTTCTGCTTTTCAAGTGTAAGTTGATTCATTCATTTCAGAACTTGATGCTGAGCACTCGCTTGTCTTTTTTGTTGTTCTTATTTAAAAATAGGCACAACTTTTAGTCAAAGCACCAATCGTCAGGCCCCTATGTGAAAAATCAGATAGTTTCTGCACCACTTTTTCGAGGTTATTTTTAGAATATAGAACATAACTTAGATTTTTCTTTTACGAAAAGAACAAACAAACTATCTTGTCATTATTACCCGCCGGCATGATTTTCATAAACAGTGTTTGCATAAGTTTGCCGCTGTTTCAGTGTCCCTGCTCTGGAATAGGATTAAGTCAAATTGTGACCTGTAAGCCCTACATGTGAAAATCAGCAAGAATATCAGTTGCAAAGTTTGATCCTTAAAACGTTAGTACAGCGATGAGTGATGTATAACATCGAGTCGTCACCATGGGACTCCTGCCATGACGTGAAGCTTGAAGTGACGTCATTTCGCTGCTTGTGCTATTATTATTCTTCAGAAAAGCTATTGCTACGCCAGACCACAGAGCTTACGAATGGCGGGAATCGCCGTGTGTCACAGTCAGTCCGTCTTTATTTCTGTGTGTCAGTGTGTGTGGATCCGGCAGAGAATGGGTTAAAGTAAGACAGAGATGGATCAGAAGGCGGATAAGCTTGAAACTGAGTAGGAACAACTTTAGGCTGGGGCCCCATCTTGTTTTGTAAATGGTTTGTGACTACTCGGTAAAAACTAAATAACAGTTATGTGCACAAACGATTTCCTTGCCCGTCACTGAGCACTCGAGGTCATCAGAAGTGCAGACATTG
>BTPG01000001.1:223409417-223629417 GCA_036245525.1 Semisulcospira habei | reverse complement strand
CAAGCAAAATAACATGTGCAGCTGCAAGTGGCATAATTTATTATGACCTCAAACAAAGAGAACCCCAACACTGCTTCAGGGACTAGACATTTACACAGATGTGTCAAATGTCCTAGGCTTGTCAGCATGAATAGGACATAATGTCTGCCATAAAGAAATTAAATACTGGCAAGCAAAAAGAAATGCAACATCGTTCAAGTTATCAGAAACACTTCCGTGTTTTCGATGACTCAAGGGATCTCACATTCTTTTGCTTGTCAGTTTAGTAGGTACACATAAGATGGTGTTTCGTGAGTGGTCGCTGCGTGCAGTGCAGACTTAGAATGTCAGTGTACTACGTTAAATACGAAGTCCAAGACAACATAAAAGTGATCGGACATAGGCAGCATCGAGGCAATTATAATAGGACATTTGACCTACTGGCACCTACATTAACCCTTATCATTCAGAATACACCAGTGGGTGAAACAAGTTTGACTCTAGGCGCCAAGTTATTCTGGCACCACCCTTGAACTCAAGCCATTGGTCCTTAAGTACTACAATGTAGCTTGCATATGGCAGTGTACAAATTTGAAGTTTTTAGCCTCAGTATGATATGGGTTAATCAGACATTTTAGCCCTACAATTAGGCTATGACCGATGGCTGACGCCTAGTTGCATCCCTGCTACTTGAATACAAGAGCAATGCCCACTTTATGTAAGTGGCATAGAGTTGCCTGGGCCCCAGCATGTGCATTATATTTTTGAAACCACAGTGAATAGCCTGATTAGATTTATTCAATGAATTGGGACGGCATTTTCAAATTTATTTGATGTTTTGTCTGATTGGTTTATTCATTCATCCTTTGTTAGACAATTTGTTTTGTTTTATTTGTTGTCAAGGTGTGGTTTCAAGGACAAAGGCGGGAGAAGAATTGACAGTGAGCAAGGAGAATGCAGAGGTTGTTGAGGGATTCAAGGCCAAAATTGATGGCATTCGTGAAGTTCTGTCCCGTGATCACATGAAAGTTGTCTTCTTTGGAAGGTCAGTAAAAGCTGTTCGTAACCTTATTATAATGCTTAGAAATACCATGATTTTGATACCAGATTTTGTGAAAACATGTTGGCGTCAAAGTCTGATAGCTGAATGTGCAGAAAGTAGTGTGGTGGAACTGGAATGCAGAGCGAATATGCATGTATTTATAAATCTGCATGTTCAGAATGAAAATTACATCTTCAGTTCCTGCAGGAATCGTGGTGACAAAAGCACTACTCACAACTAAAGGGTTAATATTAACCCTTATCATTCGGAATACACCCATGTGTAAAATAAATTTGACTTAGCCCTTATCATTCGGAATACACCAATGTGTGAAATAAGTTTGACTAAAATAGTTAGAGGGTAGTGCCATAATAGCTTGGCACCTGTATGCACCAAGCTATTCTGGCACCACCCTTAAACTAAAGCCATTGGTCTATATCCTTATCTGTAAGTACTATAACGTAGCTTGAATATGGCAGTGTACAAATTTGAAGCTTTTAGCATCAGTATGATATGGGTTAAATAGTTCAACTTCAAGGGTAGTTCCAGAATAGCTTGGCGCCTCTAGGCGCCAAGCTATTCCGGTACCACCCTTGAACTAAAGCCATTGGTCTATATTTCTTATCTGTACGTACTATAATGTAGCTTGCATATATGGCAGTGTACAAATTTGAAGCCTTTAGCCTCAGTATGATATGGGTTAAATTGTGTGTGCTGGTCTGTGATTGGGCCTTATGGCTCAAAGGTGTTGACCAGAAACCTTTTTTATCCCATTTAACCCCATGGCTGCATTTGGAGGTGTAACCTAACAACTATGTACCAGTTGAAGGTGATGGATCAACGATGATAATTCAAGGGTAGTGCCAGATTAGCACCAAGCTAATCTGGCACTACCCTTGAATTATCTTAGTCGAGCCTCTCCAGCTGTTGGGTGTCGGGGCTAAATAGGTTATGACTCATGTGTCAGGGGGAATGGGTTCTATGTCATGTAAGCACACTGGATTATGTTCATTTTAACATTTATTTATTTCATCAAAAACATTACCGATGACATGACAAATGGGAGTGTCTACTACGTGCTCAAATTCTAGCCTACGAACCCGTTGTGTGCACACACAACCCGGGAGGCACTCGGGGAACCCTCCAGAGGGGCCAAGAGTTGTCTCCCGGACCTGCCTATCCGGTTCCGAGTCACCTGACTCGCCAGTCAGCTACGTAGGCTCACGACCTTCGGACGTGTTCTAGCCTCGCGCTCCCTTCGACCGGTCGGTCTTGGTGCTCGAGTTCGCCGTGACTTTGGCTTCGCCTGTTGCTTCGCTTCTGCTTCGCTTCTTGCTTCGCTGCAGCTTCGCTTGCGCTTCTTCGCTTGGCGTCCTCCTTGGTTGGCTTCGCTTGGCGGACCTGCTGGTTCCCGCCATTTCGCCGGTGGCGACATGGACGTCTCTTCTCCCGCTACCGCTTCGGCAGAGAGGTAGGATAGTTAGTTGGGCCCGAAGCCGGTCCCCGGGCGGGGTACCGGCCTGTGCCTTTGGACTCTACCTTGTTCGTGTTGTTAGGTTTCGTTGAGCGGGGACTCTTAGCTCGGCGGGGCCCTGGTGCCCTCGCCTTTCCCCTTTGGGGTGAAATTACTGGCTTCCCCTGGTAGCCTTCGGGGAGCATTGTTTAAACCACCTGCGGCGCGTGGCTCATGTTGCATCTCCGGCCTGGCTGGGGTATGCTTGTTTCGAGAGCGCACTCTTAGCTTAGAGCGCTACAGCATTATTGCCTGGGGGCACGGCCTTTCGTCCCTATTGTCGTTTGGCCCGCCGTGTGATGGCCTTAGTCGCCTGCGCGGCGTTAAACCCAAATAACTAAACTAAACTAAACCTATTGTTGTTTGGCGCACATTCCTCTCCAGCCTGGCTGGGGTAGGCTTTGTTCTAAAGACGCAAGCTTAGCTTCGGGCGCTATAACAGTATAGCCTGGGGGCACAGCCCGTTTGTCCATATCGTTCGGTACGGTTCCCCTTGGTAGGACGAGCCCTGTTGGTCTCGACCACGTACCGGCACGTTGTTTGTTTGGTGTGTTGCAGTGCCCTCCTGATGACCTGCACGCAGTGTGGAGGTTTCCAGTGGCCCTCGGATTCGCACAAGGTCTGCCTGCCGTGTGTCGGCTGTACATCTGAGCGTTCTTGTGACGTTTGCGCCGTCTGGCCGGAGCTCCGCTGGGCCCAACTTTGGAGCTTCTACCGACGTGAACGCCCGACACCTGTGCCTGTTGCAAGACCTGCGGAAGTGCCGGCTGTCATCTCAGACACACCGACCGCTCTTGCCCCCGATGGCCCCAGTCTGGAAAGATCTCCACAGCGGACACAGCAAGGTAGTGTGCGGAGTCGGGAGTTCGAGGCGCGGATTCCCAGGAGGGAACGCGCTTGGACCAAGCCTTACGACAGGCAGAGAACCCATCTCGAGACAGAGGTCAGTTCGGAGAGACGTGCCTCGCGCCGTCCATGGTCAACCGGTCCCCACTCGTCTCCTAGGAAGGCCTTGGATCCCCCTCGGCCGCTGCGAGCCCGCCTCGCCACAGAGTCCGGCTCGCGGAGACATTCGCGCACACTCACCACACCACTACCTGTGTCCAGTTCCTCCTTGCGATCGAAGTCGGACCACCACTCTCGCGCTCCTTCGTGTGAGCGTCGTGAAGTTCGGGATTCTTCTCGTCATCTGGACCATGGACCTTCGCGCTCTACCTCTTCGCGGCGTTCGTCCCACGTTCCCCGCCGTCTGCCTCGTCCCGCCCGTTCCCCTTCCCCTCACCCAGCCTCCTTCCTTCCTCCTCGTTCCCGAGGATCACGGTCTCCAGCTCGTAGTCGCTCGTCTGGTCGCCGCCGCCATTCCCGCTCCTCTAGTGCGTCGCATCGCCGTCGCGGACGTCGCTCTCCCCTGCGTGCTTCGGCGCCTTATGGCTCCCCTCGTCCTCGTCGAGCTGCTCGCTCTCGGAGTCACGGTCGCCGTCCCTCTTCGCCGGCTCTCGGCGGCGTGGACGACGATTCGTTGAGTCTTCTCCCTGATGATTCCATCTCAGTTCTCCTCGGAGGTCTCAGCCGCTCTCCTTCGCCGCTCTCTCCTTCGGATGCGTCGACAGCCCACGGGTTACCGGCCTCCTCCCGCACAGAGGTTCTTCTGGCCCTCGACGAGGTCGCTCGCCTCATCTCCGCCACGCTTCCGGCAGCGGACTGCCCTCCATCCCCCCCCCTGAAGAGGAAGCCTTCTGCCTTCGTCGACGCGGGTAGACAGGTAAAGAAGTTCAAGACTCTCCCTCAGCCCCCCTCCTTTCGTGAGCTTCGGGATGTGTTCTCGGCCCACCTGTTGTCTGACTCAAGAGACAGTAATTTCTTCTCGGACCACAGATGGCCTCCGGACCTCGATATGTACTTCCGCCAGCAGTGGTACGCCGGCCATTCCCAGGCCTTCCTCTGCCCTCTCCCTCCGGTGGACCCAGCCGCCGTGGTTCAGGCGGGTGGGGCCTCTGCACTCAGACGCGCGCTCCCCGCGGGTTTGGACAAGACGGCTTCGCTTGTCAGGAATTCCTTGGCCTGCGCCGGCTTCATGGAGCTCCTTACGCAAGCCTTCCTCCGGCGCGTGGAAGATTCGTGGCACCCGTCCCTGACCCCTCTTCTTGGCGACCTCCTCGTCCTCGCTGAAGCGGCCAGCCGCGCCGCGTATCACTCTTCGGTCAACGCTATGGCTGCAGCTGCCAATTGTGATTTACTCCGCCGCGACGCTGTCCTGCAGGCCTGCCGGGGAATGCCTGCCGACCTGAAGACCCAGCTGCGTCGGGCCCCCCTCGGGGGACCCCTTCTCTTTGGTGACACCTGGCAAGCCGTCAAGGATTCCAATGCGGACAGGTGGCCTCCCAAGTCTGTTCCTCGGCGCTTTCAGGCAGCCCGCAAGGCCGTGGGTCGCCCCCTGCGGATCTCCAGACCCGTCGCCCCGACGTCAACAACCCAGCTGCAGTCCCTGCGTCGCCGTCGCCCCGCCTTCGGTCGCCCCGGCCAAGCTAACGCCCCCGCCCCCGCTTGGCCCCGTCCCGCCCGTCGCCCTGGGCGCGGGCGGGCTCAGTGACTCCTCCCCTCCTCCGCCTCCGCCGGCCGTTTCGGGTCCTCCAGTCGGCGGCAGGCTCGCCCTCTTCAGCGACGAGTGGCGATTACTGATTCCAGAAGACCCGTGGATTTTAGACACTGTTTCCGGCGGCCTACGGATCTCCTTTCGTTCCCCTCCTCCTCTGCGTACGACTCCGCTGTGGACCGAGATCCCCGCAGACCCGCTCAAGGAGTGCGCCCTACGGGGGGAAGTCGACTCTCTTTTGAGGAAGGATGCCACAGAGGTTGTGCGCCGCGCAGACTCGCTGGGATTTTACAGCAGACTTTTCGTCGTCCCCAAGCCTGGCGGCAAGTGGCGCCCAGTTATCGACCTCTCAGCCCTAAATCGCTTCATCGTGGCTCCTTCCTTCCACATGGAGACGGCCCGAGCCCTGCGTACCGCGGTGCGACCCATGGATTACGCCGTCAGCCTGGATCTCTCCGACGCTTACCTACACGTACCCATACATCCGGCCGCCCAGAGGTATCTGCGCTTCGCGTTCGATGGAACCGTTTACCAGTTTCGAGCCCTACCCTTCGGCCTCAACCTCAGCCCCTGGGTCTTCACCCGCTTGATGGATGCAGTTATGGCCAAGGCACGGCAGTCGTCTCTCAGCCCTATGTCCAACTACCTCGACGATCTCTTCCTGAGGAACCACGTCGAGTCCGTCTTGGAAGAGGACAGGGATACACTGATGCGTCTGCTGTCGCGACTGGGGTTCCTCCTCAACGTCGGGAAGTCAGATCTCACGCCCTCGCGCCGCTTCATTCATCTCGGAATGGATTTTGCCACCGATCTCAACGTTGTTCGCCTCCCGGATCCCCGGATTCGGAAGTTGGCCACCTTCGCCAACCAGCTAGCTCAGCAGGAAGCAGCTCCCGCCCGAGTTTGGCTTCAACTCCTCGGACTGATCAACGCGGCGGCGGACCTTCTCCCCCTGGGTCGCCTCTACGCCCGCCCCCTTCAGCTGCACCTCCTGCTTCTCTGGAGACCCTCTTCTGGCGACCTTACCCACCTGGTCCCGGTTTCCCCCCTGGTTCGCCCTCACCTTCTACGCTGGACCGACACGGCTTGGTTGGCTTCGGGAGTCCCTTTGTCCTCCCCTCCCCCGCACCTCTCCCTGTGTGTCGACGCGAGCCTCTCGGGGTGGGGAGCCCACCTGCTTCCTCAATTCTCCTCGGCTTCCGGCCTCTGGCCCCCGGAGTTTGCGGACAAGCACAGCAATTGGTTAGAGCTGCAGGCAGTCTGGCAAGCCCTCTTCGTTTGGGAGAACCAGCTCAGGAACCAGCGGCTTCTCGTCCTCTCCGACAACTCGACGGTGGTGGCCTACATCCAGAGACAGGGGGGCACCCGATCTCCCGACCTCTGTATGCTCCTCTTCCGTTTGATGCGCTGGACCGAGGAACGCGACATTACACTCCTCGCACGACACATTCCTGGCCACTTGAATGTGTTGGCGGACTCGCTCTCTCGCCGCGGCCAGTTGCTCCACACAGAATGGACGTTGCGCCCGGATATCTTCCAGATGATCTGCGCCCGTTGGGAGACTCCCTTAATCGACCTCTTTGCTACGAGGTGGAACCGCCAGCTTCCCCTCTTCGTCTCCCCGATTCCAGACCCGCTGGCCTGGGCGGTCGATGCCCTCTCGATTCCTTGGGACGGCCTCATCGCTTACGCGTACCCCCCAACAGTCCTCATTCCCAAGGTCCTCCACAAACTTCGAGGGAGCAACGCAGTCCGGCTTCTGGTCGCCCCGCTGGCTTGGGCCCGGTCCTGGACCACCGACCTACTCAACCTCGCCACCTCTCCTCCCCTGCGCCTTCCCACGCCCCGTTCCATGCTCAAGCAGCCCAGGCAGGCTCTCTTCCACCCTTGTCCCGAACGCCTGTCTCTTCACGCCTGGAGGTTGTGCAGCGCGCCCTCACCGCTCGAGGCTTCTCTGGTGCAGCAGTGGAGGCAATCGCTGCAGCCCGCAAGCCTTCCACCCGGCGTGTTTACGAAGGGAAGTGGCGCGTCTTGTGTGCCTGGTGCGACGCCCGTCGCCTCCTACCCACCGGACTGACTAACCCACAGCTAGCGGACTTTCTCCTATGGCTCTTCGAGGTCCAAGGTTTGGCGCCCATCACCATCAGGGGATACTTATCCATGGTCGCAGACACGTACCGTCATCTCGGCCTTCCAGACCCCGGCGCCTGTAAGGACCTCTCCGACCTCATGTCCAGCTTCAGCCTCCAACGTCCGACTCAGCGTCCTCTCGTTCCTCGCTGGGACCTACCTTGGGTCCTGACGTGGCTGAATTCTTCCCAGTTCGAGCCACTCGCTCTAGCCCCTCTGGCAAATGTGACACGCAAGACCTGCTTCCTGCTAGCCTTGGCCACCGCGTCCAGAGTTAGCGAGCTACACGCTCTTTCTACCCGCCCAGACTGCCTCCAGTTCAGGGCAGATCGCTCCGTGCAGCTCTTAACGGACCCCAGCTTTATTGCCAAAACAAGGTCGCCCCTAACTGCTCCACAGATCATCACCTTGCGGCCCCTGGGAGGGCCTGCCTGCTCTCCGGAGACTCGGCGACAGGATCCCGTGCGTGCCCTACGCATCTACCTGCGCCGTACCAAAGTTACCCGTAGAGGGCGCTCCCGCCTCTTCCTGCCCATACGCCAGGGCAAGACTGATATCACAGCCCAGACGATCTCCTCCTGGCTGCGCTGGGTAATACGATCGGCATACATGGATCTCTCCCCACGCGTAGCGCAGAGACTGAAGATCCGCGCACACGAAGTACGCGCCATGGCCACGAGCGTCGCATTCGATCGGAACTGCGCTGTCAAGGACATCGTGGCCGCGGTGGGCTGGCGAGCAGAATCTACCTTCGCTCGTTTCTACCTTCGGGATCTGGCGGGACAGCGAGACAACCTCGCCTTGTTGGGGGACCTCACGGTGGCACAGCACTCCCTCCCGGCGCTGCAGGCGCCGTAGGTACGCACCTAGCTCGTTACCTGGGAATTAGCAATGGGAGGACGGTCTTGGTCTCCGGTAGTACCGGGGCGGCACCCTCCTCCTATTCGTGATTCTCCCATTTGTCATGTCATCGGTAATGTTTTTGATGAAATAAATGCATTTTTCTTTAAAAGGTATTTTTTCGAAAAATACTTACCGATGACATGACACGGAGGACCCTCCCACCTGCCCCGCTTGCCGCTGGTGAGCCTAGTATCTGACTGGCGAGTCAGGTGACTCGGAACCGGATAGGCAGGTCCGGGAGACAACTCTTGGCCCCTCTGGAGGGTTCCCCGAGTGCCTCCCGGGTTGTGTGTGCACACAACGGGTTCGTAGGCTAGAATTTGAGCACGTAGTAGACACTCCCATTTGTCATGTCATCGGTAAGTATTTTTCGAAAAAATACCTTTTAAAGAAAAATGCATTTTGTGTCAAATATGAATTTTTCATTTAATTTCTTTGACTTTGGAAATTACCAATTTTTGGAAAATACATATTATAAATAAGTATATACTTTGCAGGACATCCAATGGAAAAAGTACAGTGATCAACGCCATGCTGCGAGAAAAAATCCTGCCGAGTGGTATCGGTCACACCACTAACTGTTTCATTCAGGTTGAGGGTTCGGACAATGAGGAGGCCACTCTCCTGACAGAAGATTCAAATCAGCCGAAAAACATACAGGTAAACTTTCTTCTGTTGTTGTTTGTTACAGCAGAACCTGTTTTGAATGGCCACTCTCATGAGAGATCACCTGTCATTAAAGACCGTCATTTAGATGGCTGTAGTCACGTAGATAATGGCCTTTAAATGACATGACACTTTTTGCTCATCACGACTCCTCTTGAGATAGCATCTTTTTTTAGGTTGACTTTTTTGTTGCAAAAAAAGGTGTTTGTTGAAATCTTTCCGCTGAATTGTGTTTCGATGACAATCACAGTTGTCTGTTATTGTTGAGTTATTTGATCCTTGTTGTTTACAGTCGGTCAAGCAGCTGGCCAGTGCTCTGAGTTCAGCAAAACTAAAGGAGAATGCTCTGATCCGCATCTTGTGGCCAAAGAGCAAATGTCGTCTGCTGAGGGAAGACGTAATTTTCTTGGACAGGTTTGTCATACCTCTGTAGTATTAACCTCTTGACTGCAAGAAAGAGCGAACATGATCCAACTTCAAGAGAGACAGGTCCTTGTAAGCCCCATGCAGTTGCAGTAACTCGTGTGCATCTGTGCGTTTTGCTCACCCCACTTTGTATCTATGTTTCTTGTACAGAATTCTGTGACATGAGTTAGCAAAGCTTTCAATAGCAGGGAAGGGGTTAACACCCTTTCTATTTGAAGGTCTGCATATGTTCACTCATTGTTTGCCTATGTTTGTGGACATTACTATTTCTTAGGATATGGATACATGAAGTCAGCCTCCAAAGCTTGTATGTCAGCTAAGGGAAGTAATCACACTCACCAAGCGTGGTGTTTCTTCTGTGATGCTGCCGTTGATCCCTCTGCTTTATAAAACCATAAGCCCTAACTCATTCGAGACGTGCCCCCTCTGGATACGCGGCATTAGCCGTGTATCCGGAGGCGGCACATCTCGAGTGAGTTAAGATCTAAAGGTTGACCATTGAGTGCACATTCAGTGCAGACAGAGGGATGCTTACATGCTGATGGCTAGCATTGAAATGTCGCCCTGAGCATGTGTGTGGCCTGTGTGCACTGGGATCAATAAATCCTGTTTTTAAAAAAATCAGTCCAGGGATTGATGTGACACCAGATCTTGACTCATGGATCGACAAGTTCTGCCTGGATGCTGATGTGTTTGTGTTGGTGGCCAACGCTGAGTCTACTCTTATGCAAACAGTAAGAGATTTCTTCTGTTCCTCTTGAGCAGATCTGTGGGGGTCGGGGAAATGCACATCATCAATGTTTGTTGTTGTTTTTCAACCCATTGACTGCTGTTGACTCGATACTGCTTTGTGGAAAAGACCCGTATTTACGGGGGCTGGTAGTTGCGTGTCTTTTCCACTGAGCGGTACCGTCAGTAGCAGTCAAGGGGCTAATGCACACAAGTTCCATTAAGTTAACCCTTTGGGTGTCGGTAGCAGTTTTAGTTATGATTGCTGCAGGAATCATCACGACTAAGACCACTACTAACACCCAAAGGGTTAAAGAAGTTTATGCTGAATTTAACCTCCTTGTGCTTGTATCTGCTGGTACTGTAAAACAGTCCCGGTGGCTGTATGTATGTATGCACAAGTGGGTTATCTTGTTTTGAAAAGTTGACTTCATGCAGCTACAATGGTTCATTCTTACTCCATGCCGGGCTTTGATTGCAAAAATTTGCAGATACAGTGGGTGATAAATGATGTCTTGCCTCAACTAAGACTTTTGTCGACCCTTCTTTTTATAGTCAATTTCAGTAGGCACACGTACCACAGATTTTCCACTGGCTTTTGAGTGGCAACGGAACTAACTCACCTGCATACAAAGGAGAAGAAGAGCAACATTTAAACTTCATAATTTAAACTAACCATATTGTCCAGTATTATTGTGAGACATACTAAGATCACTTATAAAGATGTTGTGATCTATTCAACCTTTACTGTCTGGAGTAGGTCGCATTAAGTCCAGGTTGCTCTGTAAGAACACAATCTTAGGACAGCACATCTCCTGTTAACACATTCTACCTCAGGACCGAAATCCCCAAATTTTGAAGTTGCCCTCCGAAGGACTATATTACAAGTCTAGAGACAGTTCGAGCATGATAGTTCAAGGGTGGTTCCAGAATAGCTTGGCACCTATGGGCGCCAAGCTGTTCTGGCACCACCCTTGAACTATCATGATCAATCCATGTCTTACTGTGGTGTGTCGGGGCTGAATGAGTTAAGGTAATGTCATATGATCTTGTACAGAAATTTCTAACGTGTGTTGTATGCTGTGTGCAGGAAAAGAATTTCTTTCACAAAGTGAATGCCCGTCTTTCGAAACCCAACATCTTTGTGCTGCAAAACAGATGGGATGTGTCAGAAATGGAAGAGGACATAGATCAAGTAAGTTGTCTTGTAATGGAGTTGCAGTAGAAGAAATGTATTGCATCAACCCCCTATTCTGCATGTACAACTATTGATACGGAACACAATACTGATAGCTGCATGCCCATGAGGGTTGAGGTAAACCCTTTCGCTGTCGACTAGTGCTTTTTGTCACGATGATTCCAACAGGAATCATCATGACAAAAAGTGCTGCTGACAGCAAGAGTGTTAACAGTACACAAGTGTTCATGTGCAGTTGTTGGTTATTACTTTCCTTTCGAATTTAAGTTTTAGTTTTTGACAAGGGTGTTTAAGTGCTCTCTCTTGTTTATTTCATCAAAAACATTACCGATGACATGACCTTATGGGAGTGTCTACTACTTACTCAATTCTAGCCTAAGTACTCGTTGTGTTAACACACAACCCGGGAGGCACTCGGGGAACCCCGAGGGGGCCAAGAGTTGTCTCCCGATACTCCCCATCCGGAACAGAGTACCCATAATTCCTCAGTCAGTCTACTTAGGCTTACGCTGTTCAGACGTGTTGCTCTAGCCTACGGATTTTGGGGATTTCGACCGGTTCACCGGTCTTCGACGGACTTGTTCGGGATCTGCTCTTCGATCGAACTCGGGCCGGCTGCTAGTGGTTGCAGGGTACTGTTGGTGGCCAGCCAGCAGGGCGGAGGTGCCTGTCTCCGTTCCTTACCGCCCGAGTCCTTGACGATCTTGTGGAGGGATGGCTACGCGGACCGCTTCAGTTACTGCGCGGAGAGGGGTTCTCGACGCGGGCGTTACAGGAGGGTACGCGCCTGGACATAGCCTGCGGTCAGGCGGAGACCCACCTCGATACAGTGCCCGGTTCGCAGAGTCACGCTGTCCCGCCAGTTCCCGACGGTAGAAACGAGCGACGGTAGATTCTGCTCACCAGCCCACAGCGGCCACGATGTCCTTGACAGCGCAGTTCCGGTCGTATGCGATGCTCGTGGCCATGGCGCGTACTTCATCTGCGCGGATCTTCAGTCTCTGCGCTACCCGTCGGGAGAGATCCATGTATGCAGTTCGTATTACCCAGCGCAGCCAAGGAGGAGATCGTCTGGGCTGGGATATCAGTCTTGCCCTGTCGTATGGGCAGGAAGAGGCGGCACGACTGGGAATCCACTTCCCTCAGGATCGGATCTCCGCTCTTGCTCTCCTGCGCGCGAGGAGGGACCACTCTGCACCTTGGATGCCCGTCCATCTACGAATTTCCCTCGTTGGAGTCAACCTTCCGGCACTCTAGGTCTACACTCCGCTTCTCTCCGCTGCGGGCGTGCTTAGGAGTTGCCGTTCTTCACGTCGCTCCAGGGATTCTCTCCTGCCTCGCTCGTCGATCCCTTTCGCGCCCGGCTGCCGTTCGTCCCTTTCCTCTCCCCCGCACTCAGCCCTTCCCCTTCTTCGTGCTCCGGCCTGGCTGCAGTCGCTCCTCTTCTGGACATCCGACCCCCTCCGGTGGTTCTCGGGGAGGATGCTGTCGTTCCTTCGCCTTGCTCGGACTTGTTTACCTCCTCCTGCGGTTACAGTACTCGATTCGACCCAGTTGTGCACTAATACTCCTTGGAGATCTGACGACTCACTAGCTGGTGGCCTTACGCGTGAGTTCCATTGACTTAGTGGAAGTACTCTGACTTCGCACGGGTGGTAAACGGGTCTGCGAGTGCGTCGGCTTCTGTCTCCCCTGGTGCCCTCTCGGATGCAGCTCGGAGCTGGCAGCGGCTTCCGGACTTCGTGCCAGGCGCTTCGACTACCCTGCGCTTCTTCTCTCGGTTCACGGATCTTCTTCACCCCCATGGAGTTGCCGGCTGTTGGCTTCCCTCGGTCGGAACGGTGCTCGGGAGGTCACAGGAGTTGCCTCCCCTTCCAGCGGTGGATCCGCTCTTGCCTCTCCTTGGGACTAGACGACCCCTCTCGTACGTACCTCCCTTCGTGTCGTGAGATGGTAGAGCTCCTTACCCTATCCTTCGTTCTCCAGGTCGACGACTCCTGGCGCCGAGCGGGGCGGTGTGATGCTGACGGAACCTCTGTGCTGACGACTCGACCAAGGCAGTTTCTTGGGGGGTGCCTGGACTTCGCTACGGGGAGCAGAACGGTGGAGGCTTCTAGAACCTTCGCTTCGCTTACGCTGTAGGACCATGGCACAGCTCCGTCTCCCTGGTGTCTAACCAACTCGACTTCCCCTTGGGCACCCAGGAGGGCACCGGGCTTCGAACACGTGGTACTGCTGCGGCTGTGCTGGCGGTTGGACGGCCCAGCCACTACTCGGAAGTCGGATCTCCTCTCCTTTGGTCGTCTCTAAGCCCGGCTGCTTCTGCTACGCCTCCTACTACCGTGGTTCTTCTCCAACTCCAGCCTGGCCTTCGGACCTCGCGGTCAAGAGCGCGAACGGCTTGGAGCTGACGCAGACTAGTAGGTCACCTTCTCGTGGGACGGCTGCGCCAACCTGTTTCCCCGATGGATCCAGTTGCTACACGCAGTTTGCACCAGGATGCCTTCGGAGGACCGGCGCACTGGCGAGATGGCTTCGCGGACCTGTTCGACACTAGGTGGGTTCACTGGCGTGCCCCGTGCTTGAGGATTCGCCCTGCCTTTGTGGATTCGCCCGCCTGGACGAGACATCGACGCTCTGGCCTAGCCTGGGATGGTTGCTCCGCTCTTCCTGTTCGTCACCCCGTTACTGGGTTCCGGTCCTGTACCTCTTACACCTCTCCTCGCCGCGGACCCCCGCTACTGCTTCCCGCTTCTGCAAGGTGCTCCTGCAGCCGCGACGCTCGCTGTTTCGCTTTGATGGGGCCCCTCCTCCTTCGCCTTCGTCGGTGGCGGCAGGCCTCAACGTTGGACACAGCAAGGTAGTGTGCGGAGTCGGGAGTTCGAGGCGCGGGTTCCCAGGAGGGAACGCGCTTGGACCAAGCCTTATGCCAGGCAGAGAACCCATCTCGCTACAGAGCTCGGTTCGGAGAGGCGTGCTTCGCGCCTCCATGGTCAACCGGTCCCCACTCGTCTCCTAGGAAGGCCTTGGATCCTCCTCGGCCGCTGCGAACCCGCCTCGCCACAGAGTCCGGCTCGCGGAGACATTCTCACACGCACACCACGTCACGACACGTTTCGGGATCCTCTCTTCGCTCGAAGTCGGACCGCCACCCTCGCTCTCCCTCGCGAGCGTAACAAGGATCGAGCTTCTCCTCGTCACTAGGAATAACAGCCCTGAAGCTACAAGTCAGATGATCTTCCTGACGACGCTCAGTCATGCGATCCGATTCCAGGATCCCTCCCGCAGCGAGCTTAGAGGCTAATTAAGTCCTATCAGCTACGTACAGGGCCACGAACGTCACAGTCGTCAGGAACTGTGCTGTCTTCCACTTCGTGGCTACTGTAGGGCTCGCGGGCATGTTCTCTCGCTCACAGAGTTTCCCAGTCCAGCGGGGCTACTCGCTCTGGTGGGGGAACTGCTCCGGGGCTCCTCTTCCTCCTGGCGCTTCAGCGCCGTAGGTTACACCTCCCCAGGGTCGTCGGGAATTTGCGTTTGGGAGGTCGGCCCTTGGGGCCCCAAGGTGTGCTAGTGCGCGGCACCCTCCTCCTATTCGTGATTCTCCCATAAGGTCATGTCATCGGTAATGTTTTTGATGAAATAAATGCATTTTTCTTTAAAAGGTATTTTTTCGAAAAATACTTACCGATGACATGACTCGGACGACCCTCCCACCGGCCCCGCTTGCCGCTGGTAAGCTAAGTATCCTGACTGAGGAATTATGGGTACTCTGTTCCGGATGGGGAGTATCGGGAGACAACTCTTGGCCCCCTCGGGGTTCCCCGAGTGCCTCCCGGGTTGTGTGTTAACACAACGAGTACTTAGGCTAGAATTGAGTAAGTAGTAGACACTCCCATAAGGTCATGTCATCGGTAAGTATTTTTCGAAAAAATACCTTTTAAAGAAAAATGCATTTTGCATGGAAGTGGTAAACAACAACACTTGTCACATGTGCCGGTGGGTCTGCCCTGTGAAGGCAAAAGACATATGTCCATTTTTGGGGTGTAAAAGCAAGATTTCCTATCTATTACTAGAAAAATATGGCTTTTCACACACAAAAATGGACTGCCTGTCTTTTGCCTGCATAGACAGAATAGTGATATTATTTTTGCAACTCATGTTTAGATTTGTTCACCATGTTATCTTGTTTGTTTGGTTGGTTGGTTTTGTGGGGTTTTGTTTGTTGTTGTGTGTGTGTGTGTTTGGTTGTTTTTGAGGGCACCAAGAACACATTATGAGCTAAGTTACAATCCCAGTAGCAACACGCCTTCAGGTCTACGACGGCGGCCCACCGCATGGGCCCACTGCAACCTTCGTGGGCCTGAGGACCTTTGCCTACTGGGACTTAGTTTCAGTTAAGTTAATGATGTTGTGACCATTTGTGAAGGGGAAAAAAACCCAGCTTCTCTGAAAATGTGTTGATCATGTTTTTTCCTGTGAGTTAGGTGAAGCAGCAACACATAGACTACAACACAGCGTTCTTGGCTGACCAGCTACAGGTGGTGGATCGACGAGAGGCAAAAGATCGCGTTTTCTTTGTCTCTGCTCGTGAGGCCCTGGTGTCTCGCCTTCACAATGACACTGGCATTCCAACGCCAGGTGTGTGTCTACGGATATTGGGGGGGGGGGGGGGGGGGGGGGCAATAGGGGGGAGGGGAGGGGGGGGGTGTGTACTTGGGAGTGTGTGCATGGTGGAAGATCATTGCTGTCATCTCTGAACGTTGGGCTCTGTATTACACATCTTCAAAGTCAGGGCAGGTACAGTTGAATAGTAATTCTTTTCTTTAACCCCTTCCCTGCCACTTGACACATTTTATTGTCTAAAAACTTGGTTCATTTAACTAAGAAAAGCCACAATCGTCCAAGGGACTTGGATACAAATTGGTCTCAGAAAGAGGCTTAGATCCTCAAGAGCCCCCTCAGTGTGAGGGCTCATGAGGATCTATAGAGTATGCAACAACTGCTACATACAGGATGCAGCTAGCCCTGGACAGGCTGACAGACTGGACCAACAACTGGTGTGTGACCATCAACACAGAAAAATCATCAGCCACACTCTTCTCTCTCTCCAACAAGGCAAAGGCTGGCAACCTAACACTGGGCAACACCCCGCTGCGGTATGAAGACCAACAGACATACCTGGGAGTCACCCTTGACAAGAGGCTGACGTGGAAGCCGCACATTTGGAATGCAGAAGCGAAAGCTAGAAGAAAGCTGAACATCATGAGAAAACTGGCTGGAACACAATGGGGAGCCAATGAAAAGATCCTCAAAAATGTATATCAAGGCACAGTGAGACCACACCTTGAGTACGGATCTAATGCATGGTTGACGGCAGCCCAGTCACACCAGCAGACCATTGACAGAGTTCAGAACCAGGCACTGCGTATCATCACCGGCGCAATGAGATCCACACCAATTGAAAAGATGGAAGAGACAACAGGCATCCCACCCCTGCGCATGAGAAGAGATTGCAAAGCCTTGATACAGTCCACAAAGATCAAGTCTTCCAAAGACCACCCTATGAACGCTAGGATGAAACAACCAACCTCAGGGAGACTGAAAAGATCAAGTTTTGTGAAGGAGACGAGAGCACTGCAGAGAAAACACCAGGCAAAGCTGCCTGCGCAGGTAGAGGCTCTGAATCCTGCTAGCGACCTTCCACCTTGGGAAAGTAAGCCAGAAAACATCACCATCTCTTCCACGGTACCCTACATCACCACCAGAGATGAGCACAGCACTGTGAGCAAGAAAGCCCTGACACTGGCCATGCTCGAAGAAAAGTATCCCCAGGAAGCATGGATACGGGCATACACCGATGGATCAGCCACAGATGCAGTTCAGGATGGAGGGGCTGGGGTGTACATTCAGTACCCAAACGGAAAATGGCAGGCAGAGGCAGTACCAACAGGCCTTCACTGCACAAATTACAGAGCTGATGTGGAAGCCCTGGTCCACGCAGCTAACACCCTTAGTGGCACTGCAGACCCTGATGCCCAGATTGTCTTCATTACTGATGCCATGTCTGTCCTTGAGGCAGCAACAGCAAGCAAACTGCCACGTCTACAAGAGGCACTGCAAAACATCAAGTGCACCAGACTGGTGCTGCAGTGGATCCCTTCACACTGTGGCATCTACGGCAATGAAGAAGCTGACAGAATGGCAAAAGCGGGCGCAGAGAAAGAACAAGATGAAAATGGAGTCGGCTTCACAGAGATGAAGACCATCATTAAGTCTGTGTACAGACCACCACAACGGCCCATAGACAGTTACCATCAGCTGTCCAGACAAGAGCAGGTGACCATCTTTCGTCTGAGGACCGGGCACAACCGACTCAATTTCCACCTGCACAGACGCTTCCACCTCGTGCCATCTTCCCTGTGCCCTTGTGGAGAAGCAGAGCAGACCACAGAGCACATCCTCCAGGACTGTGGGAACCACCAGCCGCTGAGGGAGGAGATATGGCCGAAGCCCGCCACTCTACAAGAGAAACTGTACGGGCCTGTGGAGGCACTACAGAAGACCACAGATTTCATTTTGAGAGCCAAACTCCAAGTGTGACGGCGTTCGAGAAGAAGAAGAAGAAGAAGAAGATGAGGATCTATGCCTCTTATAGTTAGATCGTGCTCACTTTTTGGTTAGCGTGCGAAGCAAAAGTGAGTATGTTCTGGGCCAGTGGTCGTCCGTCAGGCGTCCGTCCGCCGTCATCCGTGGTAAACTTTAACATTAACATTTTCTCCGAGACTATTCAAGCTACAATCTTCAACTTGGTCCAGGAATACTTTGTGGCAAGACATTTCTAAACATACCAGTTTCAGTGACCTCTCACAAAGGTCAAGTTCACAGGGGATCAGGAAATATATAAACAAATAGCTATATTTTGACATAATTTTTTTTTTCTCAAATACTATTAACAACTTCAATCCCAAACTTGGTACAAAGATACATGATGGTAAGACCTTTCTATATATATTAATTTGGTTGATCTCTCGGAAAGGTCAAGGATCACAGGAACTCAGGAAATAGGTCCAAAATAGCCATATTTTGACAAAGATGTTTTTTCTCAAATATTATTCACAACTTCAAACCCAAACTTGCTACAGAGATACCTGATGGTAAGACCTATCTATGCATACTAATTTGGATGACCCATTGGGAAAGGTCATGGGTCACAAGAGGTCAGCAAATGTGAATTAAATGCCAAATTTTTTTATAGAATTGTAGTTATTATACCATTGCTGTCTCTCTCATCTTATCTTGCATCGACTATTGCAACTCTCTCCTTTCCGGCCTCCCTCACTCCACCACTTTCACTCTCCAGCGCGTGCAGAACAATGCTGCCCGCCTCGTCCTCAGAAAGAAGAAATCCGACCACATCACTCCCCTGCTCAAACACCTTCATTGGCTCCCCATCCCCCAACGCATCCAATACAAGATTCTGTCTCTCTGCTACAAATCCCTTAACAACTACGCTCCTGCCTATCTCACCAACTTACTTCACCCCTACACTCTTTCCTGCCTCCCCCGCCTCCGACCCTCTCTGCCTCTACATCCCCCGCACCAAACTCAGCACTTTCGGCCCCCGCTCTTTCTCTGTCTGCGGTCCATCCACCTGGAACACTCTCCCACTCTCTCTCACAGCAGTTTCCCCTAGCCCACTTAGTTTGCCAACAGCGGTAACCTGATCCGTCTATGCAGGCATAGCCAGACTCCAGCTGGCTGCAATCGCCGCAGTAGCAACAACAGGGTGGAGAACTCTCCTCAGATCCGCGATTTTCCGAGGAGAGGTAGCGTCACTTCCGAGAAAATAAAATAGAGTTCCGAGAAAAATTTGTGAAATGTATTTTCTCCAAGTCTCGATCCGAGTTTAAAAATAGGACGAGTTCAGGTCCGTGTCCAGCTTTTACTTTCTCGTCACTGAACGTCAGTGGCACCCGCGAGTGTAAAATTGTATGCACTGCCCAATATAATTATAAGGCTTACTCACAGGGCTTCCGTTTTAGTGCGTCTCTGGCGCACTAAAACTAAAAAAAATCACGTACTGAAAATGTAACTAAAAGGGTAGTCAGACGGCACTAAAATTCAGTGCATCTGCGTCCGAGACGCATCATCCTTGCGCCACCGTGCGTACCCTAACAGAGGTCGGTGAGTTCTACTTTTAGTGATGACTTGGTTAGTTTTGTGACTCCGGGGTCCGTGCGAGTGTCGCACTGGACGGGCAAGTTTACACCCGGTGTGGTGTCAGCATGTTATTACAAAGTGCGCACTAGATGTTGAACGCGTTACTTGCTGTGACGTCACCATTCATACTATTATGGGATGCGGCATCGTGCGTTTCACTTTCGATCTTGAACGAAGTTGTAAATGGTGGAGCAAAAGCAAAGGAAGCTGGAATGCTTTGGATTCTTCAATCCGCCACCATCTGATCTTGATAATCGCTTAGAAGAAAGTTCCACTACGACACCACCATCTCCATCGACAAGCGACAGTAGGGGCCTACCAGAAATAATACCCGTGTGTGGCACCGCCGCTGCGACGCAGTTTCAGAGTTCACCATGGCTGCGTGTATTTCCGTGGCTAAAGCACGTCGGCACACAGATGACAAGCGCAATATGCATGGAGGCAAACTCAAAAAGCAAGTCCAGAAATTTGAACAGAAATAAGTTTGTTAGTTGTTTTTTTTTATCATGCTCGATCCATCTTCTGGTACACAGTTATTAGGCAAAAGCTTGATTTAACATTGGAGAAATAGGTCTTTCGGGTTAAATGGGTTGAAGCCAACTTTTAAGTACATTAGTTCACACACGCACACGCACACACACACACACGCACACAGAGAAAGAAAGAGTTTAGACACGTCAGACTTTTGTTGTCAATCTGCATTCAGCAGAAAAGGCTATATTCTCAGTTAAAATACATTATCAAATGATCATGCAAATAAATACAGGCTTTTGCACGACAGCTCACCAGTTAAAGAATCAGTATGAAAAGGACACAGACACACTGTCAACAAATTTAAAGAGAGAGCAAAATGAGATAATTTATTTTAAAGAACATACAGAAGATGTTGTTCTTAAATAATTTTTGCGTACCCTCTATTAATTGTATTATGCTCAGATGGGGTCTGTGTACCCTCTAAAATTTATACCTGGGGGTCTACAGACCATTTAACCTGTTGTGAAAACAGAAGCCCTGTTAATAAATACTCGTCACCTGATTACGCCATTGTCAGGTCATGGACCGGAGTGCCGTTTCCGTACTGTCCAGTCTCTTAGCCTTAGTCAGTCCCAGTCATCCCCTAATTTTTTAATTCTCTAAAAAAACACTACCGCCCACCAGCTGCACATTTGCCAAGCACAAAATACCCCCAAAAATAGCACATAACCCGTCTCATTTCTTGGCTATGAGACTGGTTCCTTAGCAACCCCACACCCAAGCACAGCTGAAATCAGCGTGCCCCTCAAATCACTACGTCAACGGCAACTCAACATAGGCCCAAAATTGTCCACTGGATAAGCTCAGGATAGTATGAATCAAAACACCAAACATGTCTCCTCTCAGCTAACCAGAAATTTCCAGCAAATTCCAACATTCAGCCCTACTACAAATTTTCAAACAAGACAAAAATTATTTTTAAAAACACTGGTCCTCTTACTGCCAAATTTGACTATAATGTGACCTGAAACCATTGTTAGTCTATTGTGATACTGATCAATAGCCTACCATGTCGTACTTTTCACGAGTGATTAATCGGGGAGACCCTTTGATGATGTATTTATTTCATCAAAAACATTACCGATGACATGACAAATGGGAGTGTCTACTACGTGCTCAAATTCTAGCCTACGAACCCGTTGTGTGCACACACAACCCGGGAGGCACTCGGGGAACCCTCCAGAGGGGCCAAGAGTTGTCTCCCGGACCTGCCTATCCGGTTCCGAGTCACCTGACTCGCCAGTCAGCTACGTAGGCTCACGACCTTCGGACGTGTTCTAGCCTCGCGCTCCCTTCGACCGGTCGGTCTTGGTGCTCGAGTTCGCCGTGACTTTGGCTTCGCCTGTTGCTTCGCTTCTGCTTCGCTTCTTGCTTCGCTGCAGCTTCGCTTGCGCTTCTTCGCTTGGCGTCCTCCTTGGTTGGCTTCGCTTGGCGGACCTGCTGGTTCCCGCCATTTCGCCGGTGGCGACATGGACGTCTCTTCTCCCGCTACCGCTTCGGCAGAGAGGTAGGATAGTTAGTTGGGCCCGAAGCCGGTCCCCGGGCGGGGTACCGGCCTGTGCCTTTGGACTCTACCTTGTTCGTGTTGTTGGGTTTCGTTGAGCGGGGACTCTTAGCTCGGCGGGGCCCTGGTGCCCTCGCCTTTCCCCTTTGGGGTGAAATTACTGGCTTCCCCTGGTAGCCTTCGGGGAGCATTGTTTAAACCAGCTGCGGCGCGTGGCTCATGTTGCATCTCCGGCCTGGCTGGGGTATGCTTGTTTCGAGAGCGCACTCTTAGCTTAGAGCGCTACAGCATTATTGCCTGGGGGCACGGCCTTTCGTCCCTATTGTCGTTTGGCCCGCCGTGTGATGGCCTTAGTCGCCTGCGCGGCGTTAAACCCAAATAACTAAACTAAACTAAACCTATTGTTGTTTGGCGCACATTCCTCTCCAGCCTGGCTGGGGTAGGCTTTGTTCTAAAGACGCAAGCTTAGCTTCGGGCGCTATAACAGTATAGCCTGGGGGCACAGCCCGTTTGTCCATATCGTTCGGTACGGTTCCCCTTGGTAGGACGAGCCCTGTTGGTCTCGACCACGTACCGGCACGTTGTTTGTTTGGTGTGTTGCAGTGCCCTCCTGATGACCTGCACGCAGTGTGGAGGTTTCCAGTGGCCCTCGGATTCGCACAAGGTCTGCCTGCCGTGTGTCGGCTGTACATCTGAGCGTTCTTGTGACGTTTGCGCCGTCTGGCCGGAGCTCCGCTGGGCCCAACTTTGGAGCTTCTACCGACGTGAACGCCCGACACCTGTGCCTGTTGCAAGACCTGCGGAAGTGCCGGCTGTCATCTCAGACACTCCGACCGCTCTTGCCCCCGATGGCCCCAGTCTGGAAAGATCTCCACAGCGGACACAGCAAGGTAGTGTGCGGAGTCGGGAGTTCGAGGCGCGGATTCCCAGGAGGGAACGCGCTTGGACCAAGCCTTACGACAGGCAGAGAACCCATCTCGAGACAGAGGTCAGTTCGGAGAGACGTGCCTCGCGCCGTCCATGGTCAACCGGTCCCCACTCGTCTCCTAGGAAGGCCTTGGATCCCCCTCGGCCGCTGCGAGCCCGCCTCGCCACAGAGTCCGGCTCGCGGAGACATTCGCGCACACTCACCACACCACTACCTGTGTCCAGTTCCTCCTTGCGATCGAAGTCGGACCACCACTCTCGCGCTCCTTCGTGTGAGCCTCGTACAGTTCGGGATTCTTCTCGTCATCTGGACCATGGACCTTCGCGCTCTACCTCTTCGCGGCGTTCGTCCCACGTTCCCCGCCGTCTGCCTCATCCCGCCCGTTCCCCTTCCCCTCGCCCAGCCTCTTTCCTTCCTCCTCGTTCCCGGGGATCACGGTCTCCAGCTCGTAGTCGCTCGTCTGGTCGCCGCCGCCGTTCCCGCTCCTCTAGTGCGTCGCGTCGCCGTCGCGGACGTCGCTCTCCCCTGCGTGCTTCGGCGCCTTATGGCTCCCCTCGTCCTCGTCGAGCTGCTCGCTCTCGGAGTCACGGTCGCCGTCCCTCTTCGACGGCTCTCGGCGGCGTGGACGACGATTCGTTGAGTCTTCTCCCTGATGATTCCATCTCAGTTCTCCTCGGAGGTCTCAGCCGCTCTCCTTCGCCGCTCTCTCCTTCGGATGCGTCGACAGCCCACGGGTTACCGGCCTCCTCCCGCACAGAGGTTCTTATGGCCCTCGACGAGGTCGCTCGCCTCATCTCCGCCACGCTTCCGGCAGCGGACTGCCCTCCATCCCCCCCCCTGAAGAGGAAGCCTTCTGCCTTCGTCGACGCGGGTAGACAGGTAAAGAAGTTCAAGACTCTCCCTCAGCCCCCCTCCTTTCGTGAGCTTCGGGATGTGTTCTCGGCCCACCTGTTGTCTGACTCAAGAGACAGTAATTTCTTCTCGGACCACAGATGGCCTCCGGACCTCGATATGTACTTCCGCCAGCAGTGGTACGCCGGCCATTCCCAGGCCTTCCTCTGCCCTCTCCCTCCGGTGGATCCAGCCGCCGTGGTTCAGGCGGGTGGGGCCTCTGCACTCAGACGCGCGCTCCCCGCGGGTTTGGACAAGACGGCTTCGCTTGTCAGGAATTCCTTGGCCTGCGCCGGCTTCATGGAGCTCCTTACGCAAGCCTTCCTCCGGCGCGTGGAAGATTCGTGGCACCCGTCCCTGACCCCCCTTCTTGGCGACCTCCTCGTCCTCGCTGAAGCGG
This sequence comes from Semisulcospira habei, assembly GCA_036245525.1. Taxonomy (NCBI): domain Eukaryota; kingdom Metazoa; phylum Mollusca; class Gastropoda; family Semisulcospiridae; genus Semisulcospira; species Semisulcospira habei. The sequence goes on along the minus strand of BTPG01000001.1, from coordinate 223,605,761 downwards.
CCAGCCGCGCCGCGTATCACTCTTCGGTCAACGCTATGGCTGCAGCCGCCAATTGTGATTTACTCCGCCGCGACGCTGTCCTGCAGGCCTGCCGGGGAATGCCTGCCGACCTGAAGACCCAGCTGCGTCGGGCCCCCCTCGGGGGACCCCTTCTCTTTGGTGACACCTGGCAAGCCGTCAAGGATTCCAATGCGGACAGGTGGCCTCCCAAGTCTGTTCCTCGGCGCTTTCAGTCAGCCCGCAAGGCCGTGGGTCGCCCCCTGCGGATCTCCAGACCCGTCGACCCGACGTCAACAACCCAGCTGCAGTCCCTGCGTCGCCGTCGCCCCGCCTTCGGTCGCCCCGGCCAAGCTAACGCCCCCGCCCCCGCTTGGCCCCGTCCCGCCCGTCGCCCTGGGCGCGGGCGGGCTCAGTGACTCCTCCCCTCCTCCGCCTCCGCCGGCCGTCTCGGGTCCTCCAGTCGGCGGCAGGCTCGCCCTCTTCAGCGACGAGTGGCGATTACTGATTCCAGAAGACCCGTGGATTTTAGACACTGTTTCCGGCGGCCTACGGATCTCCTTTCGTTCCCCTCCTCCTCTGCGTACGACTCCGCTGTGGACCGAGATCCCCGCAGACCCGCTCAAGGAGTGCGCCCTACGGGGGGAAGTCGACTCTCTCTTGAGGAAGGATGCCACAGAGGTTGTGCGCCGCGCAGACTCGCTGGGATTTTACAGCAGACTTTTCGTCGTCCCCAAGCCTGGCGGCAAGTGGCGCCCAGTGATCGACCTCTCAGCCCTAAATCGCTTCATCGTGGCTCCTTCCTTCCACATGGAGACGGCCCGAGCCCTGCGTACCGCGGTGCGACCCATGGATTACGCCGTCAGCCTGGATCTCTCCGACGCTTACCTACACGTACCCATACATCCGGCCGCCCAGAGGTATCTGCGCTTCGCGTTCGATGGAACCGTTTACCAGTTTCGAGCCCTACCCTTCGGCCTCAACCTCAGCCCCTGGGTCTTCACCCGCTTGATGGATGCAGTTATGGCCAAGGCACGGCAGTCGTCTCTCAGCCCTATGTCCAACTACCTCGACGATCTCTTCCTGAGAAACCACGTCGAGTCCGTCTTGGAAGAGGACAGGGATACTCTGGTGCGTCTGCTGTCGCGACTGGGGTTCCTCCTCAACGTCGGGAAGTCAGATCTCACGCCCTCGCGCCGCTTCATTCATCTCGGAATGGATTTTGCCACCGATCTCAACGTTGTTCGCCTCCCGGATCCCCGGATTCGGAAGTTGGCCACCTTCGCCAACCAGCTAGCTCAGCAGGAAGCAGCTCCCGCCCGAGTTTGGCTTCAACTCCTCGGACTGATCAACGCAGCGGCGGACCTTCTCCCCCTAGGTCGCCTCTACGCCCGCCCCCTTCAGCTGCACCTCCTGCTTCTCTGGAGACCCTCTTCTGGCGACCTTACCCACCTGGTCCCGGTTTCCCCCCTGGTTCGCCCTCACCTTCTACGCTGGACCGACACGGCTTGGTTGGCTTCGGGAGTCCCTTTGTCCTCCCCCCCCCCGCACCTCTCCCTGTGTGTCGACGCGAGCCTCTCGGGGTGGGGAGCCCACCTGCTTCCTCAATTCTCCTCGGCTTCCGGCCTCTGGCCCCCGGAGTTTGCGGACAAGCACAGCAATTGGTTAGAGCTGCAGGCAGTCTGGCAAGCCCTCTTCGTTTGGGAGAACCAGCTCAGGAACCAGCGGCTTCTCGTCCTCTCCGACAACTCGACGGTGGTGGCCTACATCCAGAGACAGGGGGGCACCCGATCTCCCGACCTCTGTATGCTCCTCTTCCGTTTGATGCGCTGGGCCGAGGAACGCGACATTACACTCCTCGCACGACACATTCCTGGCCACTTGAATGTGTTGGCGGACTCGCTCTCTCGCCGCGGCCAGTTGCTCCACACAGAATGGACGTTGCGCCCGGATATCTTCCAGATGATCTGCGCCCGTTGGGAGACTCCCTTAATCGACCTCTTTGCTACGAGGTGGAACCGCCAGCTTCCCCTCTTCGTCTCCCCGATTCCAGACCCGCTGGCCTGGGCAGTCGATGCCCTCTCGATTCCTTGGGACGGCCTCATCGCTTACGCGTACCCCCCGACAGTCCTCATTCCCAAGGTCCTCCACAAACTTCGAGGGAGCAACGCAGTCCTGCTTCTGGTCGCCCCGCTGGCTTGGGCCCGGTCCTGGACCACCGACCTACTCAACCTCGCCACCTCTCCTCCCCTGCGCCTTCCCACGCCCCGTTCCATGCTCAAGCAGCCCAGGCAGGCTCTCTTCCACCCTTGTCCCGAACGCCTGTCTCTTCACGCCTGGAGGTTGTGCAGCGCGCCCTCACCGCTCGAGGCTTCTCTGGTGCAGCAGTGGAGGCAATCGCTGCAGCCCGCAAGCCTTCCACCCGGCGTGTTTACGAAGGGAAGTGGCGCGTCTTGTGTGCCTGGTGCGACGCCCGTCGCCTCCTACCCACCGGACTGACTAACCCACAGCTAGCGGACTTTCTCCTATGGCTCTTCGAGGTCCAAGGTTTGGCGCCCATCACCATCAGGGGATACTTATCCATGGTCGCCGACACGTACCGTCATCTCGGCCTTCCAGACCCCGGCGCCTGTAAGGACCTCTCCGACCTCATGTCCAGCTTCAGCCTCCAACGTCCGACTCAGCGTTCTCTCGTTCCTCGCTGGGACCTACCTTGGGTCCTGACGTGGCTGAATTCTTCCCAGTTCGAGCCACTCGCTCTAGCCCCTCTGGCAAATGTGACACGCAAGACCTGCTTCCTTCTAGCCTTGGCCACCGCGTCCAGAGTTAGCGAGCTACACGCTCTTTCTACCCGCCCAGACTGCCTCCAGTTCAGGGCAGATCGCTCCGTGCAGCTCTTAACGGACCCCAGCTTTATTGCCAAAACAAGGTCGCCCCTAACTGCTCCACAGATCATCACCTTGCGGCCCCTGGGAGGGCCTGCCTGCTCTCCGGAGACTCGGCGACAGGATCCCGTGCGTGCCCTACGCATCTACCTGCGCCGTACCAAAGTTACCCGTAGAGGGCGCTCCCGCCTCTTCCTGCCCATACGCCAGGGCAAGACTGATATCACAGCCCAGACGATCTCCTCCTGGCTGCGCTGGGTAATACGATCGGCATACATGGATCTCTCCCCACGCATAGCGCAGAGACTGAAGATCCGCGCACACGAAGTACGCGCCATGGCCACGAGCGTCGCATTCGATCGGAACTGCGCTGTCAAGGACATCGTGGCCGCGGTGGGCTGGCGAGCAGAATCTACCTTCGCTCGTTTCTACCTTCGGGATCTGGCGGGACAGCGAGACAACCTCGCCTTGTTGGGGGACCTCACGGTGGCACAGCACTCCCTCCCGGCGCAGCAGGCGCCGTAGGTACGCACCTAGCTCGTTACCTGGGAATTAGCAATGGGAGGACGGTCTTGGTCTCCGGTAGTACCGGGGCGGCACCCTCCTCCTATTCGTGATTCTCCCATTTGTCATGTCATCGGTAATGTTTTTGATGAAATAAATGCATTTTTCTTTAAAAGGTATTTTTTCGAAAAATACTTACCGATGACATGACACGGAGGACCCTCCCACCTGCCCCGCTTGCCGCTGGTGAGCCTAGTATCTGACTGGCGAGTCAGGTGACTCGGAACCGGATAGGCAGGTCCGGGAGACAACTCTTGGCCCCTCTGGAGGGTTCCCCGAGTGCCTCCCGGGTTGTGTGTGCACACAACGGGTTCGTAGGCTAGAATTTGAGCACGTAGTAGACACTCCCATTTGTCATGTCATCGGTAAGTATTTTTCGAAAAAATACCTTTTAAAGAAAAATGCATTTTACTCTAATCTTGAGTTTGCATGTAGTCAAATTTGAGCCTTTTCTGTGTGCTATCTCTCGCAAAAAGGCAGAATATATACCTCTAAAAATGAAAAATATCGATTTTTTTACGGGGGGGCAAAGCCCCTCTGCGCCCCCTGCCGGGGCTTTGCCCCTGGACCCCGCCGGGGCCTTGGCGGCCCCTGGACCCCGGCCACTTTTCAGAGATTTTTACTTGAACTTGTTCTCCACCCTGCAACAAAGAAGCAAAAACGGATACCTCTTGCAAACAACTAAAGATTTAGCCAGTTTTTCAGGTTTTTACAGCCTTAACATCTTCCTCACCTTGAAGGAAAATGGTCTGCCTTTATCAAGGTTATAATTTCATTTCCTGCACTTACACTGGGAGCGAATAAAACACTTGGTAATACCAGCACTTGTGTTGTAACCTTTCCCCTAAGAGGCTCAAGTTCAGTACGCACCCACACTGCTGAAAACGGCAACCTAGCTATTCCAAACAATTTCTGCCACAGCTCCAGAAAAGCTAAGTTAGTAGTCTTGTACAGCACAGGGTGCGCCAATCTCTCTCTCTGTCAATGTGTGTGTGTGTGTGCCTGTGTGTGTGTGTGAGAGAGAGAGAGAGAGAAAGAAAGAGAGAGAGAGATCTGTATCATCACTCTATTACATGATGAAATCTGAACAGCCTACCTGTCCTGGTGATGGTCCAGTAATCTAAGCACCAGTATCCATTTTCTTACTTTGTCAGCAGCATAGACACACTTAGGAAATGTTCTGTTAAAAGATAGCGAAACCATGTGGAATGTGTACCTTCACTGTCCTCACCTATGTCAATCAGTACCAAACACGTCTTTGGTATCAACCTGAACTGAACAGCTGGCAGGGGCTTGCCGTCATGTAATGTTTGTTGCTCGCTGTTCTACCCGCCGGTCACACATTCTGTATAGTTTATTTAAGCATTTTAAATGGAACTCTTACGTATGGACAGCCATACTGTAATGTGCACACCACAGAAACAAATGTCAAAGTCAAAGTGAAATGTCTGCAGTCAGTTAAAACAGGTACACTCACAGCACATAAAGAACACACGTCTAACAATATCCAAGAAAAGTTTCATCTGGGAACGCAGAAATCTCTCTTTCCCTTTTGCTCAGCCTCTGTGTGTGTGTGAGAGAGAGAGAGACTCAATTAACAATGTGCAGGATAAATACTGAGCTGTCAAGTCCGTGGCAACCATTTTACTATCACAATTGCCCATTAGAAGTGTTGACAGAACTTGTATAACAGAGCACTGGCGGGGCGAGAATGCTAGTGTCATACCCTAGAGAGTGACGACAGACGTCAACCAGACCTCCTCTTTCCCATCCCAAAATCCAACTTATGGTACTTTTTCAGTCTGACACCAAGGTATAACTATGAAAAAAAGGTTGATAGAGGATAAACTGCTTCTTTCACCCATAATGAACCTAGCCTTCTCATTAGAGTAAAAATTAGTCTTTAATCGCTAGTCTGAACCCACCATCTTGTCGGTATCGAAGGTAACTTATCCTCTGCGCATGCGTGGTCAAGTGGCTGGTTAGCTAGCACACACGCGTAGCAGCTAAAACTAAGTGGGCCAAAGCCCGCAAAGAGAAACCGCCGTGCTCCCCGTCAGAAACACTCTCCTCCTTCCAGTCCGCCCTCAAAACTCACTTATTTAAACAGTTCTAGCACTATAACATCACCACACTCCCCACCCCAAGCTGACTGTCATAATGTATTTACAGTACGGTACATGAGTCATTGTCAAAAGCGTGCGCGAGTTGTGAGTGCGCGCTTAGAGTTATAATTATTATAAGATAAGCACATTATAAATACTGTAATTATTATCAACATTTTTGCAAACTTTTCAATCAAATTTGGCACAAGGTAGCTGATGATAAGACCACCCTATGTATACAAATTTAGTCGACTCATTGCAAAGGTCAAGGGTCACAGGGGTTTGACAGTTGTGTGAAAACTGATTAAATTTTGAGAAAACATGTATTTTGTTGGTGCAGAAGCCATCCGGATCCCTTTACTTATTGTCACGTGTGGATCGGTCATACACGTGAACCATAACGGCTTTGCCTTTCTTGTTGTTAGAAGTGAAGTGTTAAAAGCTTGAGATTTGGTGGCTCTGCTCTGTGGTGACATTCCTGACCTGGAGATGGTAGCCCATATTCCACTGTGCATGATGATAAAGTAATATTTTTTTCATAAATTCTCTTGTTTCAGATCGTGTTCTCTTGCCCGGATTTCAAGCCAGAATTTTTGAGTTTGCCAACTTTGAAACCAAATTTGAAGTGAGTATTCATTGAACATTTGAATCTGCATTCGTTGTTTTTGTTTATTATAATTCTTGTGTTGTCTGGGTCAGTATCATTTATCATTATGTTATTGTGTGAAGTAAATGGATAAACAAACAAGCGCACATCTGTCCATGTGAAAACAGTAAGTCCGTTTTTGTGAAAATCGAGATCTTTGTTATTTTAAAATCTTGCTTTTCACAAAAATGGACTCATTTCACCTTCAGGGGGCAGACTCGTCACACATGACAATGTTGTTTCTTTTCCATACATTAATTTATGCCGTGAATATACTTTTTATCCCATTACATCCTGAGGCTAATTTTTTTTATTTGCTTATTGTCCTTTTTATGAAAGCTAAATTACATTTTAGGAGATTGATCAACCATTTTAGTTCAAGGGTGGTGCCAGAATAGCTTGGCGCCTCAGGCGCCAAGCTATTCTAGCACCACCCTTGAACTATCATAGTCAAATTAATTTCAAACAGCAGTGTATCAGAATGAAAAGGGTTAAATGGAAAATAACAAGCAGGTCAACTCATTTCATGTCTTGCAATTCTGCTGTTCTAATGTCCACTTGCTGCAACAGACCTCTGACCTAGCTCAGCAGTAGCATTGCCTGATAGTAGCATACATGACATCCTGGGTTTCGTCGCCAGGTGCAGTTTTCCCTCATTTCATCAAGTCAAAATCTCATACAGACATGGGTTACGATGCTTGTCTGCCTCCAAGTGCACAGCATGCATTTAAGCATCAAGTGTGTCCATTAATAGAAAACATTCTTTAGGGGCGATGGGTTGGAAAACAGACAAACTGCATGCGCATTGTATCCCGAAAAAATGTCTTCAGAATGCCGAAGTTGATCGGCAGAAACAAGGAAGGAGAAGAAAGACCAACTTTTCATTCTGCAACTGTGATCATAAAGTGCATGCTATTCAGGGAAATAATTCTAAATTATTTGTTAAATCCCTGTTTCTTTTTTCTTTTGCGCAGGCATGCATCTCCAAATCAGCAGTGAAGACAAAGTTTGAGCAGCACAGTGTGCGAGGGAAAAACATCACGTGCGATCTGCGCACAGTCATGGAGCAGATCTACCAGACCAGCAAAGAACTACAGTGAGTTGACAGTTTGGCAAGGTTGATGCTAACATACTGTCAGAAATTTGTGTTTTTAACCCTTTGTACCCTGATGTCCACATGATCTGAAGACTGCATTACCATCCAGAAGACAGATGTATCAACCATGATAGTTCAAGGGTGGTGACAGAATAGCTTGGCGCCTATGGGCGCCAAACTATTCTGGCGCCGCCCTTGAACTATCATGGTCGATTAATTCTCTTGAGACGTTGTAATGGGTCTAAGTAAAGTGTAATCCACTTTCCATGTGCTGGTATTTGTATTTTAGCTTCCCTAGAGAGAAATATGAATTTGTTTTTTCAAAATACATTACCGATGGCATTACTATCTGGGAATACACTCTATTGCCTATAGATTTCAGCAAAATTGTGTGTAGCACACAACTGGGGAGGAGACACCGGGGATCCAAGCACTATGACCTCGGGTGGCCTCCCCTTACTACCCTATCCCGGCGAGCACAGGGCGACCTCGTCAGTTTCACTCATAGCTCGACCGGGGACGGTCGAGTTTTTGCCTTTCTCCGTTCTACGGGTTTCAGTGGTTTTTGACTGTGGGCTTGAATTGGAGTCTTCGATTCAGCCCTGGACTCACTACATTCGTGGTTTTTCCTTTGACAATTGGACTCATTGTGACCTGTGCGCCGACCGGTTTTACCGGCTCTGACTTGTGAGTTCACCCTTGGCTTGGCCTTGGGGTTCGACAACGCACGTGACTTGTGCCCGGCTGGTTTGTGCAAGGTGGACTTTCTTCGCCGGCGTAGCTGGTTTAGGGCCTTATGGCTTCTTCTGTGTCGAAGACTTGCCGCCGTGCGGGGACTTCCAGTGGCCGGTTGATGCACTCGACTCTTGCTTGCCGTGTTCGGGCTGTGCTTCGGACGGAACGTGTGATGGTGGCGCCGCTTGGACGGAAGACCGGTGTTCGCGCAGGTGGGACTTCTTCAGGCGTGACCGGTCCCCTCGCCCGCTTCGGTCTCCACGGGATCCTCCACGGGTGGACGTACTTCCCTCGGCGCATCGGGCTTTCCGGCCCACAGGTAAGTCCCCTTCTTGTACCGTTACCTCGCAGGTTCTCCCTCCCCTCTCCGAGTCTTCGGAGCAGGGTAGGCGAGTTTCGGAGTCACGCTCCCCACGCTCTGCTTCGTTAGCGCGTGGCTTGAGCCCATTTTGGTTCCCACCCCCCGCTCTGCTTCGGGCGAGCGGTCTGGGAGAGATGAGCGTTCGTCGGCCACCCCCGGCTCTAGGTCTCCGGAGCGGGGACGGGTGACGGAACGCAAGCATAAGAAAGAGAGTAAACGTGATAAGAAATGCTCTCGCTCACGCACCGAGGCTTCGGAACGTGACTCGAGACCGTTAGTAATGCTGCCTCCCCGCTCTGTATTTCCCGAACGGGCAAGGCATGCTTCGCTTTCTTCCCCCCCCCCCGCCCGCCCCGTCTCGCCTGGGCGGGCCCGGGGTGTGGTTGACTCTCGCCCCCCACGCTCCGAGGAGTCGGAGTGGGGGTCGCGTGCACATAATGGTCCCCTCCCCGCTTCGCTTCGCCTGAGCGGGCTTGGCGTGACCATAGACTGTCCCCCCCCCGTCTCGTATCGACCGGACGGGCCCGGTGTGACTTGGACCCTCGCCCCCCCCCCCCCCCCCCCCCTCGCTCCGAGGCTTCGGAGCTGGGGCAGCGGGCTCATAAATCGTCCCCTCCCCGCTCCGCCTTTCCTGAGCGGGCTTGGCGTGACCCTAGACTGTCCCCCCCCCCCCGCCTCGTATCGACCAGGCGGGCCCGGTGTGACATCGCGCGTCCTCCACGGTCCGACACATCGGACGGGGGGCCGCGTGCCCGGTATTTGTCCCCTCCCCGCCTCCGCCTTTCCTGAGCGGGCTAGGGGAGACTATTGGCGGTCCCCCCCCCCCCCCCCCCTCGCACCGGTTCTCCCGGGCGGGCCAGGGGTGACCAGGCCACTTCCTCGGTATTCCGATCGCGGTTTGTCGCTCACGTCGGCTGCCGCGTGCGGATCCCGACTTCGAGGTGGACCGTCGCTTTGCCACGGTCCCTCCGTCGCCGCGGCGCGCCTCTTTGCGTGCGTCGCGGGCGGCTGCGTCTACCTCGCGCGCGGCGGTGCGGCACTCTCGTAGCCGCTCGCCCCTTTCGTCTTTGCCGCGAGAAGATCAGTTTGGAACGGACGTCCTCAGCCTTCATCCGTCGGACTCGGCCTCGGCGATCTTCTTGCAGGACTCGGCGGCGGGTTCTCCTTCCCGCCTTTTTCCGCTGTCGCGTCGGCCTCCGCCTCGTCAGACGTTGCCGGCCCTTCGCTCGGATCACAGTCGGTCCACGCTATGGGTGAGGCTTCAAGGCTTATCGCCAAGTCCCTACCGCCCGACGTCTGTCCGCCTTCGCCTCCTCCGAAGAGACAGGCTTCGGCCATGGTCGACGCGCAGAGGCAAGTCCAGCGCCGCAAGTCCCTCCCGCAAGCCGGCTTCCGGGACCTCACCGATGCTTCTCCGCCCAGCTGCGTAACGACGCTTTCGGCGACACGGGATACTTTACCGCCGCTCCATCGCCGGTGGGAATCAACTTAAGCTTCCGCCAGGCCTAGTACGCTGGACACTCCCAAGCCTTCGCCTTACCTTTTCCAGCGGTGGATGTGGCGGCCTTACTACAGGCGGGCGGCCGCAGGCTCGTCCAGAACTCGTGGCCTCGGCCTCTCGACAGGATCGCCTCCTTAGCGCGGAACTCGCTGGCGTGCTCGGGTTTGGAACTGGCTACCCAGGCAGCGCTGCAGTGCCTACAGGATACGTGGGACCTGGAGGCTCAGTCCCCGCTTCGTGACGTGCAGTCCATCCTGATAGCGGCCAACCGGTCCGCCTACCATTCTTCCGCCACCGCCAGGGCAGCGGCTGCCAAATGCGACCTCTGGAGGAGGGATACCCTTTTGCGCCTCTGCTCGGACCTTCCCTTGTCAGTGAAGACCCAGCTCCGTCACGCCCCCTTAGGGGGTCCTCAGCTGTTCGGCGACACTTGGCACACCTTTAAGGAATCTTCCAAGGACTTGTGGCCCAAGCCTGCATCTAACCCAGCCTCGACCCGCTTTCGCGCCCCCCGCACGGCGGGGGTCGTGCCCAGCGGTCTTTCAGGCCCTCCTTCTCTACAGTCGGATCTTCACGAGGTCGGGCCCGTCCATTCCAGGCTACTCAGGCCGGCCCCGCCCCTCGCCCTTCTTGGCCCCGCGGTGCCCGTAGATCGGGCCGCGGTCGGGCTCTTTGACTCGCCCCCGCCTCCGCCCCCGCCTCATTAATCGGGCCTCCCGTCGGCGGGCGGCTGTCGCTCTTCAGCGATCTTGGAGATCGCTGTTCCCGGACGACCCCTGGATTCTTTCCACCGTTACCGCAGGCCTGCAACTTCGTTCCTGTCGCCTCCGCCTCTTCGCTGAGCACCCATGTGGACCCAGGAACCGCTCGACGGCACACAGGCGGACGCTCTGCGCGGGGAAGTGGCGACCCTCCTCACCAAAGCGGCGACAGAGGTGGTTTTGCAGCAGGACTCTCCGGCGTTCTACAGCCGACTCTTCTAGCTCCCAAACCAGGCGGCAAGTGGCGTCCAGTTATCGATGGCCCCTCGATTCAGGATGGAGACGGCCAGGACACTCCGTGCGGCCCTCCGGCCGATGGACTTGCGATCAGCCTCGATCTGTCAGATGCCTATCTGCACGTCACGATTCATCCGTCGTTTCGCCGGTACCTTCGGTTTGACTTAGGGGGATCGTCTACCAGTTCTGCGCCCTTCCTTTCGGCCTCAACATCAGTCCGTGGGTGTTTACAAGACTGCTCGACGCCGTGATAGCCAATTTCCGTCAGCGCTCCTTGAGCCCGGCCTCCAATTACTTGGACGACCTTCTACTGCGCAACTTGGTCTCCACAGCCCTCCAGACGGACAGGGATGCCCTGCTTTCCCTTCTGCGTCGTCTAGGTTTCCTACTCATTGGGGAATTCCGTTCTTCTCCCTCTCGACGGTTCTACATCGGGGGATGGAATTCCTGACCGACCTCAACCTTGCCCGCCTGCCTCTGGCCAGGCGACAGAAGATAGTCGACTTAGCCACTTCGATGGGGATGGGATCCTCCTTCACCGCCAGGGTCTGGCTTCAACTCCTGGGCCTCCTCAGGGCGGCTGCGGACCTGCTTCCCTTGGGCAGACTTTATGCTCGGCCTCTCCAGCTACGTCTCCTTCTTCACTGGCGACCCTCGGGCGCTCTGTTGGATCTAGTACCTGTCACGCCTCGGGCTCGTCCTCACCTCGAGAGGTGGGCGGACCTCGCTTGGCTGGCTTCGGGGGTGCCCTACACTCCCCGCCGCCTCGGTGGTCTCTCTGTACAGAGGCGAGCCAGGCCGGCTGGGGCGCGCACCTGTTACCGGATTTCTCTCGGCCTCGGGCGTTGGCTTCGGGAGCTGTTCGGGAATCACGTCAACTGGCTGGAGCTGAAGGCAGTTGGATTGGCATTCGACGTTGGCAGGAGACCTTGGCCAATCAGGACGTCCTCGTGCTCTCCGACAACTCGACGGTGGTGGCTTACATACAGAATCAGGGTGGCACTCACTCGCCCTCCCTTTGCATTCTTCGGTGCCACCTTCGCCTCTGGTGCAGGGATCGAGGCATTGCCCTACGAGCCCGCCACATCCCTGGCCACCTCAACGTGAAGGCGGACGCCCTGTCTCGTCGCGGACAGTTGCTCCACACGGAGCGGTCCCTACGCCCGGATATTTTTCGCCTGCTCTGCTCTCACTGGGAAACGCCGCTAGTGGATCTGTTTGCCACCAGATGAAGCAGCCAGCTCCCGGTCTACGTCTCGCCAGTCCTGGATCCACTCGCTTGGGCAGTGGACGCGCTCCCCATTCCTTGGGTCGGCCGGATTGCTTACGCCTACCCCCCGGCAGTCCTCGTTCCGAAGGTACTGCGGAAGCTTCTGGGATGCTCGGCGGTCCTCCTGCTGGTGGCCCCCTTCAACTGGACCAAGAGCTGGACCACGGACCTCCTCGCGCTTGCGACGGACCCTCCTCTGGAGCTTCCTACCCCTTCCACGATGCTCAAGCAGCCCCGTCAGCGGCTTTTCCATCCGTGCCCCGAACGCCTCCGCCTACACGCTTGGAGGTTGTCCGGCACGCCCGCGCCGCTAGAGGTTCTCGGATGCAGCAGTGGCGGCAATTGCAGCAGCCCGCAGACTCTCTACAAGGAAGGTGTACGAAGGCACGTGGAGGGTCTTTCAGACCTGGTGCACCTCCCATGGGCACCCTCCCACTAACCTAGCCTCCCACCAACTGGCGGAGTTCTTCCTGTGGCTCTTCGATGACCGGGGCTTAGCCCCGGTCGCCATCAAGGGCTACCGCGCTACGTTCGCGGACATCTACCGTCACCGGTGTCTTCCGGACCCAGGCGCCTGCAAGGATCTGTCGAATTTCTGGCTCACTTTGAACTCCGACGTCCGGTTTCACGTTCCCTAGTACCCCGGTGGATCTTGCCTGGGTACTGACGTGGTTGAATACGGACCGGTTGAGCCCCTCCCCTTGGCTCGGTTCTCAGACTTGACCCGGAAAACCTGTTTCCTTCTGGCTCTCGTTACAGCGTCCCGAGTCAGCGAGCTTCACGCGCTCTCGATGCTCCCAGCCTGTTTGCGGTTCGTTCCGACGGCTCTGCGCAGAGGCTCTCCGATCCGTCCTTCCTGGCCAAGAACCGCCGCCCGCGGCGGCTCCTCAGGTGCTAACGATACGGCCCCTCTGTGGAGCGGACCTCTCCCCTGGATCGCGGCAACAGGACCCAGTGCGGGCGCTAAAGATTTACCTGCGCCGCTCTCAGCCGCAGCGCCGGGGGCGCTCGCGCCTCTTCTTACCTTGTCCGCGGGCAGACGCCACATCTCGGCCCAGATCGTGTCATCCTGGCTGCGGTGGGTGATTAGGTCAGACTACCTAGACCTCTCCCCACGCGGCGCTGAGCCTTTACAAATCCGGGCGCATGAAGTGAGAGCAGTAGCCACCAGTCTAGCCCTGGACCGCAACTGCTCGGTCAAAGATATTTTGGCAGCGGGTGGCTGGCGCTCAGACTCCACTTTCGCACGCTTCTACCTTAAGAGACCTATCCGGCTGACGTGACTCCCTGGCACGGGTGGGCGACATCTCCGCGGCCCAGCACTCCCTCCGTGCGCTGCTGGCGTCTTAGGCACATCATAGCTGAAATCGTCGGGAGTTCTCTCTCGAGGGGGCCGGCGGAGTGGTTGGGTTGTGGTTAGATACGGCACCCTCCGCCTGTTCGCCATTCTCCCAGATAGTAATGCCATCGGTAATGTATTTTGAAAAAACAAATGAATTTTTTTTCTAAAATGTATTTTTTTGAAAAATACTTACCGATGGCATTACTCGAATGGCCCTCCCGCCTGCCCCGCTTGCCTCTTGTGGCTATGTGTGAAACTGACGAGGTCGCCCTGTGCTCGCCGGGATAGGGTAGTAAGGGGAGGCCACCCGGGGTCATAGTGCTTGGATCCCCGGTGTCTCCTCCCCAGTTGTGTGCTACACACAATTTTGCTGAAATCTATAGGCAATAGAGTGTATTCCCAGATAGTAATGCCATCGGTAAGTATTTTTCAAAAAAATACATTTTAGAAAAAAAATTCATTTTTTCGAAAAATACTTACCGATGGTATTACTGATAGGAAACGTTACCTAGCTAGCCTAATTTTAGCCAGAATTTGGTTGGTGTCCATGTAAGGGAGTGTTGGCAGGTGAGGGGCGCCATAGAACCAGCAGTAACCTGAGTAGCCTCCCTTTCGCCCCATCCGGGTACAAGCTCACCCGATATTCCTCAGTTTAGTTTCTTAGCGAACTTGCGGCAAACGGGGCAGGTGGGAGGGACCTTCAATTAATACCATCGGTAAGTATTTTTTCGAAAAAATTCATTTTAAAGAAAAATTCATTTGTTTCCTCAAAACACATTACCGATGGTATTACTGATAGGAAGAATCCCGAAAAGGAGGTGGGTGCCGCTATAGCGCCCCTAACACCAAATATACTGGCCCTCAGACCCGCCCTCCCGAAGCAAACTCCCCGGTAATTTTAGCTAAGATACCTGTGGCGCCAGGAGGGAGCGTTGCGCCGCTGCGATGTCTCCCACCAGCGAAAGGTTCTGCCGCTGGGCGGAGAGGTCCCTCTGGTAGAAGTGGGCGAAGGTAGTCTCAGCTCGCCATCCCCACGGCCGCCACAACATCCTTGACAGCGCAGTTGCGGTCGAATGCGAGACTTGCGGCCATGGCTCTGACCTTGTGTGCCCTGATGTTCATACATTTGGCTGCATCAGGGGCGAGGTCCTGGTAGGCAGAGCGAATCACCCATCGAAGCCAGGAGATGATGGTCTGGGCTGAGATGTCACGTCTACCTGGGGACAGAGGGAGAAACAGGCGGGTGCGTCCTCTGCGCAGAGGCTTGGTCCGGCGCAGGTACACATGTAAGGCTCTCACCGGGTCCTGTCGTCTGGTCTCCCGGGTGAAGTCTGTCACTCGTAAAGGGCGAAAAGTCATCACGTGTGGGGCAGCCAAGGCGACCGCTGCTTGGCCAGGAAGGTCGGTTCAGGTAGCAGTTGCACGTAGCCGTCCATCCGGAACTGCAAACAATCTGGGCGTGTTGACCGCACGTGAAGTTCACTGACTAGGGCCAACAGGAAGCACGTCTGGCATGCGCGCCAACTGAAGAGGTTCAAACGGACCGAGTTGAGCCACATAAGCACCCATGGTAGATCCCATCTCGGCAAAGCGAAGCAGTGCCAGGCGTTGCAGACCGAAGTGGGCCATCAGATTGGCGAGGTCTTTGCAGCTACCAGGGTCGGGCTGGCCCAAGTGCCGCTTGGTATCGGCGATCATGGCTAGGTAGCCCCGAATGGTAATTGGAGCCAGTCCCTGGTCGTTGAATAGCCAGAGGATGAACTCCGCCAGCTGGGTGGGGCACCGTCAGGTCCGTGGGGAAGAGGAGGTTGTCACATCAGTCACACCGCACTCGCCATTTTCCCTCGTAAACTCGTCTGGTTGAGGGTCTGCGGACTGTAGCGATAGCATCCACCGCCGCACTAGCGAAGCCTCTGCTGGCGATTGCTTGCCGCACAATCTCCAGCCGTGGAGGAGGAGACGTTCTGGGCACAGATGGTACAGCGGCTGTCGCGGTTGCTCGAGTATCGTGCGTGGAGGGCACGTGGGGAAGAGATGACCACGACTGGTGAAGTGACGAGGCGCACCGAGCCTGGAGAATGCCCACCTACCTTCGTAGACATAAGCAGAGGCGCTCCTCGTGGCTGCAGACCTTGCTTCCACCATAGCCCCCGCAAAGTCTCTAGCAGAAAGGGATAGCCGGACAACCACTCGTATGACTTCAGAATTTTGATTCTCGATGGCGAGCAGGGTAGCTGGAAGATATCTGGCCGTAGCGATGACTCCAAGAGCAACCGGCCTCGAAGAGCACTAACACATCCCTTGTGTACGTCAATCTTCCCCAGAACCAGCCATAGCGCTTCCTCTCCAACCAGATGAAGTGTCTGCCTGGGGAAGACGATCTGCTGGCGCACTAGCAGTCGTAATCGTCAACCCGAATGTAAGGCTCTGAGGGCCGCTCCTACTCTGCACTGCTCCCGCCCTACTGGAAGTCGTACTCGAACAGGACTAATTCCATCCTCGCTGGAATCCGCGTGAAGGTACCACGTAGGACCTGCCCCATAAACTAAGTAGCCTAGTCGACGAAGAATTGCGCGCAGGAACCTCTGCCGTCCGCCAAGTGCTTGCCAACTGGTTCCAAAATAGTCGGTCATCCAGCTGTAACGGGTCCTGCAGACATACCGCTGCCCTCAGGGCTCTGTCCGTCTCCATTCTGCCGCGACGCCGAGAGAACTTGTTCCTGGCCGACAGGTCGAAGATCGGCCGCCATATCCACCGGCTTGGGTACGAGCAAGAGTCGACTGTACTGCCGCGGAGTTGGAACGCCGGACCACCTCTAAGGTCTACGACTGTATGGTCCTGCCACGCTGTCGTCACATCTCATCTCCTGGTACTCGCGCCCCAGGCTGCGTGCTTCCACAGTATCATCTGTCATGTCCAAGAACCCCGTTCATACCAGCGAGACCTGGAAACAGGAAGGCTCTTGTTTCATCCTCGTCAGACCGCCGGGCATAACAAAGCCGGTGGGAGTGAATCCATCTTCTCTGGTCAGGTGCCTGAGAAGAACACCAGTTCTCCAAGTTGTCTCCACGCAGAAGTGCGAACCGCCTCCGCTAGGTCCCGAACCTGTTGGCTGAGGAGGAGACTTGTAGTGCTTGACCGCCGCAGAGCGAAGACCAAAGCCAATGCGACGAAGGGGGGCAGCGCTCCACCGGGAGAAGGATGCGAAGAGACGAGACGCCTCGTCCAACCAGGTGCGTAAGTCCGAACTGCATCCACTAACACGATGGAGAGCGATGTCGGCCCATGCAGCGAAGTCGGTCGGACAGCGTCCTGTCCCCGTGCTGACACCTAGTCCTACGAAGGTAGACTGCCTAGTTCCTAGCCATCTGCCGCATGCGGGGAAGTGGCTGCCACTGTCGTACCCAGGACCGCGCCGTCGATGTCACAGAACCGTCGCCTCCGTCCATCGGCTGCCAACCGACTAGTTCTGGCGCAGAGGACGAACTGCGCCTCCACGAAAGAGTGGTCCCTGCCAATCCAGCCCGACGATCTGCTGCAGTCTGCCGGCACGTCGTGCGTCGGTGTCCCTGGCAGGCTGCTACGTCCAACTCTGTCAACCACGCAACGCCGGCGCTGACCTCGGACTGCGTCTCCATGGAAGAGTGGTCTCTGCCAACCGGCCCGAAGGTTGGCTGCAGTCTGGCGACATGGCCTCCGTCGGTGTCTTTGGAAGGCGGCTCCATCCAACAAAGTCCTGTTCCTGGTGACCCCCTTCTGCCGGACCAATTCATGGAGGAGGGTCTGGCGGTACGCAAGGCTCGACCCACGGCCCTGCGGGCTGGCTGAAAGCGAGTCGGAGCGAGGCGGTTGGGCCACAAGTCCTTGTTAGCCTCCTTGACGGTCTGCCAGGTGGGGCCGAAGGAGTTCTCCACCAAGAGGACCCGGCGTAGCTGATTCTTCAACTCGATCGGCAGCGAGCAAGCGTGCAGGACGGTATCTTGACGCATCAGATCACAGTTAGCAGCCGCAGCCATGGCGTTGACAGCGGTGTGGTAAGCGGCCCAGTTGCCGGAAACTGCCAAGGCGAGGATGTCGGCCAAAAGCGGTGAAATGGAAGGATTCCAGGCCTCAGCGCGAAGGACAATGGCCTGCATCACCAGGTCCAGGAACCCCGCAGAGGGCAGGGAATTGTGGATGAGGGAAGCAGTCTGTGTAAGCCCAGGAGTGGAATCACGTCGTCGAAGAGAACCAGCACAGGACATCGCCGGAGGGTCCACCGCCGGGAGTGGGCAGGCGAAGCTCTGCGAATGTCCCGCGTACCACGTCTGACGGAAGGCCATAGACAGGTCCGCCGGCCACCTGGTGTCTGCGAAGAAGCCGGTGTCTCCCAAGGCGCCCTGAAGCAGGTGAGTGGAGAAGGCGTAGCGTAGGTCCCGGAACCCGGGTGGTTGAGGAAGAGACTTGAAGCGCTTGACCTGGCGCTTGGAGTCCACAAAGGCGGCAGCTCTCTTCTTGGCAGGGGGAGAAGGAGGGCAGTCTTCCGCGGGAAGACACGACGAGGCAAACTGCTTCGTCCAAGGCCCGAAGAGTCTCCATCCTATGGCTCAGCGTAGCTGGTGGCGAATACATCTCATCTCGTGACTGCGAGCATCGTGTAGGGGAGGCACCATCATCGCCAAGTAACGCCGAAACGGAGTACTCTGGAGCCAAGCTGATGGAGTCGTCCATCAAGCGCGCGGGGGGAACAGGGATGACCAACTCCCCCGGCGGCCCGACGAGAAGAGGAAGCAGCGCTGGAAAGGGGTTGTCTTCCGCTGTGGCGACGCCGCGAGCAGAAAAGCGCCAGGGAATCCCGCGGGGTCGTATGTGAAGATGCCGAACTGCCAGGGCCAGGCCAGTGGTCCTGAGGGGAGTGGCTGCGACGAGAGGAACGGGTCATGTGGGTGGATCGTACCTTGTCTCCCGTCGTCTGTGAAGAAGACCAGGGGTGACGGCTGTCCCGCGAAGTCCGGAAGGAAGAGCACAGTCTCAGCGGCCGGTCCCGTGAACTCGAACGCCGACGGAGATTCGTAGTCAAGCCGGTCCTTCTCTCGCGTAGTGTCCCAACGGTACTGGTACGTCGTCGTAAGCTCCTGTCCTGTCCCATATGTCTCTGTGTAGCGCGTGGGCGCTTCTGGAGTCAGGCGAACTGTCCAAGCGTGGCCGAGGGCGGTAGTCGGGGTCCCGTCGTGTGGTCGTCTCTCGCCTCTCAGCACTGCGTCTGGAGCGTGCTTTCCTCTCCACAATCAGGGCATTTGGTCGTGGCACATCTTTACTGACCTGGGATCGTGACGTGGAACGTGCAGCAGTCCTGTGGTGCTCGCGATCTCTGGATGCAGCCAGCTCGTGTCTGTCTATCCTGTGTCGGGAGCTGGCGCCAATCCGTGTAGGGAGTTTCTCTGGCCGTGGCTGCTCCTCACTGAGCTGCGAATGGGAAGCCTCTAGGGGCGGGATCCCGTTGCGAGTGTACCTCGTGTCTCTCTTCCCAAAGCACCGAGCATGACACCTTCTTTCTGTCAAGTCTGCATTCCGCCGTCTGGCCCGGAGCTAAGATCATCGTAAATTCGTGTGCCCACGTCTGCCCGGAAGTAGTAGGATTGGTCCGATTCATCACGGTCATGGGTGACTTAAGAGCCCCATCTGTGGTATTCTGCGCGGTGGTAGTTGTACTGGTCCAATTCTGGATGACAGCAAACAAGCTTAAACTGAACGACGACAAAACAGAAGCCATGCTGGTAGGCACTCGCCAGAAACTTTCCGAGCTCCCTCCCTCTCTCCACCTTCAACTCGACAGCACCCCCATCTCCCTCAATGACTCGGCCAAAAACCTCAGCGTTATCCTCGATTCCTCTCTTACCATGACCAGCTTTGTCTCCGCCACGGCCCAGGCATGCTACTTCCACCTCCGCCACATCAGTTAGATCAGAAAATACCTCACTACTGAAGCTGCCACCAAACTTGCTGTCTC
Organism: Semisulcospira habei; assembly: GCA_036245525.1. Lineage (NCBI taxonomy): Eukaryota > Metazoa > Mollusca > Gastropoda > Semisulcospiridae > Semisulcospira > Semisulcospira habei. Next base: position 223,586,272 of record BTPG01000001.1, on the reverse strand, counting down.
TCTCATCCTATCTCGCATCAACTACTGCAACTCTCTCCTTTCTGGCCTCCCTCACTCCACCACTTTCACTCTCCAGCGCATCCAGAACAATGCTGCCCGCCTCGTCCTCAGAAAGAAGAAATCCGACCACATCACTCCCCTTTTCAAACTCCTTCACTAGCTTCCCATCACACAACGCATCCAATACAAGATTCTGTCTCTCTGCTACAAATCCCTGAACAACTGCGCTCCTGCCTATCTCTCCAACTTACTTCACCCCTACACTCCTTCCCTCTCCCTCCGCTCCGCCTCCGACCCTCTCCGCCTCCACATCCCCTGCACCAAACTCAGCACTTTCGGCCCCCGCTCCTTCTCAGTATACGGTCCATCCACCTGGAACACTCTCCCAGTCTCTCTCCGTCAGAAACACTCTCTCTCCTCCTTCCAGTCCGCCCTCAAAACTCACCTCTTTCAACAGTTCTAGCACTATATCACCACACTCCCCACCCCAAGCTGACTGTCGTAATGTATTTCACTATTTGTGGTACATGAGTCGTTGTCTAAAGCGTGCGCATGCGTGCGCGAGTTGTGAGTGCGCGCTTAGAGTTATAATTATTATAAGATGAACACATTATAAATACCGTAATTATTATTATTATAATTCGTCACGGTCATGGGTAACTTAATAGCCCCATCCGTGGTATTCTGCGCATTAGTCGTCTTATTGGCCCGATTCATCACGGTCATGGGAAATTACTGGGCCCATCCGTGGTACTCTGAGCGGGAACTGATGGCTACACTCTGATAGGTGTCGGGCGTTCACAGCGGTAGAATCCCCACAGCTGGGACCATCTCTCCTCCAGCCAGGTGGCGCATACAGCACAGGGATGCATTGACTCACAGCCAGAACAGGGCAGGCAGACTGCATGCTCGTCACAAGGTCACTGAAAATCGCCACATTGTGTGCAGGTACGAACCTGGTAACTGCAACATAGAGGCCATAATGTAGAACGAGCGAGCGTGGCTACCGAGGCCGCACACCAACAATTACGCGCGCAAGGGTGAGAACAAACTCAATCAAGTGCACAGAGCGTGCCGACACCCGGCGCTCTTCCCTTTCCCTGAGCCTCGGTCGAGGGCAGTCACCTGGCCATGATGGAGCGAGAAGCAAACCCATGCCGGTTGAAGCGACGTCCTGAGGCGCCACTGGACTCACAGTCACCACCCCAGTCAAGGCCGTCACAGGCACGCTAAGTCCAAGTCACGCCGCACAGTTCAAAGTTCAAAACAGCTCAAGGCACAATTCGAGTGAGCTCCAAGCTAATACAATCCAAGTGAGCTCCAACGAGCACAAGCTACGCAGCCAAGTCCCCAAACGAAGCAAGAACAGTTAGGTAAAGTCACAAGACGACCGGTCACATCCACACAGTAAGATTCGAAGAGCGATGTATGAACACAACCGTCTACAGGTTAGCTAAGAACTAAACTGAGGAATATCGGGTGAGCTCGTACCCGGATGGGGCAAAAGGGAGGCTACTCGGGTTACTGCCGGTTCTATGGCGCCCCTCACCTGCCAGCACTCCCTTATACGGACACAACCAAATTTTGGCTAAAATTAGGCTAGCTAGGTAACGTTTCCTATCAGTAATACCATTGGTAATGTGTTTTGAGGAAACAATAACTTTTCAAGCCTCATTGAACATTCTACAGAACAGCTTTTCACCCACATGCCACTGTGTTTATAAAGTATTTGCCAGTTCAACGCAGAAGAGCTCTAACTGTCTTAGGCACATGGGCACAAAGAGGTGTCAGCAAGAGGCATAGATCCTAATGAGCCTTCACATGCTGGGGCTCATGAGGTCCTATGTCTCTTACAGGTACTTCAGGTTGATGTTTTCTCAGCATTAAAGGAGTTAAACAGTACGCAATCATAGGTTACCAGCCAGGCAGCAGCATACACTTTATGTGCCTGAGGTTGGGCTGTAGTTGCCCTTTTGAGTATCCGGGCTGGTCATCTGATGCCTCCTGCACATTCTGTATTGGACTCTGTGACCATGAGCGTGTGTTGTTGTTGATCCTGATCGTGATGATCTTATTCATGCATACAATAGCAAAGGCTAACGTTGGCCTCTTGCTTTCTGGATGTTTTTGTCTTCACAAAATAATATGGTAATTTGACACCAGTAATATACCTGATGTTTTTCTACATTGTTATTTTCAAGGGAGAAACAGCAGCGAGTTCAGCGTGAAAGGGCAGATGAGCTGGATTTCCTCATCAAACAGCTTGACCTTCTGACCCGAGAGGTCAAGGAGAAGATCAAGGTCATGGTGGAGGATGTGGAGAGAAAGGTTGGTTTGACACAAGTTTGTTTGTTTTTTTTTTTGTTATATGTTGATGAGATAGGATGGTATAGACAAAATATTACCATGCATAGCGCATTAGGAATCGTTGATTTTGTATGATATACGTCTGCCTTATAAAGGCAAAAGACAGTAGGTCCTTTTTTATAAGCAAGATTTTTGTTGTATTACAATGAAAATCTTGCGTTTGAGAAACAAAGTGGACCTTTATACTGTCTTTTGGTTTCACATGAATACATATATAATGAAATTTAGCTTTTCGCAAAAATGATCTTTCTTTTGCCTTCACTGGGCAGACATATTCTCTGAAGTAAATCGACACTGCATTCATGAACACCTTGAGTCCTTTGGTCAACACTTGGGAGGTGTCCACTGAAGACTTCATCATAGTTACAAAGACAGGTCCACCGTGATAGTTCAAGGGTGGTGCGAGAATAACTTGGTGTCTGTTGACCATGATAGTTCAAGGATGGTTTCCAGAATAGCATGGCGCCAAGTTATTCTGGCACCATCCTTGAACTGTCATGGTCAGTCCATATTCTGTGTATAGTTTGTCAAGGCTGAATGGGTCAAGCTCATGGAAATTTGGTTTATTTTGACAGGTGGCATCTGCCCTGAACGATGAAATTCGCCGATTGTCCCTGCTTGTGGAAGAATTTGATCGGCCATTCCACCCTGACCCAATGCTGCTGAATGTCTACAAGAAGGTCAGCTAGACTTTGTCCTTGTATGTGTGGTGATTTCAAAATGAAATAAAAATGTTTATTGTTAGTAGTTTTTTTTTAAAGAAAGAAAAATTGGTCACTTTGTAAGACCCTGTGAATTTGAATAAAATGTGAATTTTTATTTGAATAAGTGTGATTATTCATACCGCTGGCTGGCAAGGAGTGGCCTCATTTGCATCCCCAGTTGAGGTGTGAATTCAGGGGCTGGCTGTTACAAGACTGCGCATGCCAAAAAGTTTCAGCTATCAAGCAATATGGTCCTTGTACTGTCCTTACGTTTACTTGGTGCTCCCTACTTTCTGCATACTGATTGCAATTTAGAAATATTACTTGTTAGAATGGAAGTCATTTAGTTCTGGAAGTTAACCCTTTGTGTGTCAGGAGTGGTTTTAATTGCGATGATTCCGACAGGAATCATCGTGACTAAAACCACTACCAACACACAAAGGTTAAAGAGTTTACAATTTTGAGGCTTTCATTTTGTATTGTGCCGTTGCAATTGTCTTATATTTACCTCTGTATCCTGTGCTTCCCAAAGGATCTCCATGTGTTTATTGAGGGAAGCGTATGTCGCAATATGATTGGTCGGTGCTCGGCCAGCATCCAGCGTCGCCTGAACACTATGGAGTTGTTTTTAGCAGGTGACTCAATCAAGAATGAAACGCTCCTGCTTCTTCAGCTTTTTGCGTTCCTGTGGCCGCTTGGCTGAAACTGGCTGTACAGTTTTGTGTTGTTTCTTGTTGTGCTGTAGATGTTATACTTTGTATTTTCACATTGGAGAGACCTTTTTGCTTTTGTCTCTAGCAGCCGGTTTTAGCTAATGGTCCTTTGTCTCTAATAATTGCTTTTTGGTTAATCTCGTCCGTGCCACTGTACCTACACTACGTACATTTTTGTTTCTGAAATTTTTGTTTATTCAATGAGCACCCTCCGAGAGAGTTGGATTCAAATTGTTTTCAGCAAGAGGCATAGATCCTCATGAGTCCCTGCAGTTGCGGGGGGTCATGAGGATCTGTGTTTCTTGCAGTTGGACCATGTTCACTTTTTTCTCGGCGGTGCAGTGGTTAAAACCGCTGTTTGAAATAATCGAATTCTTCCCTATTTCCCCCTATTCATGGCTCAGTATGTAATGTGGGTACCTCAGAAGCTTAGGCAGGGGTGGGTTGGAGAAGAGGGCACATGGGATTCATCAAATAAAGACGGATTTATATGTTTGAAATTGAGATAAATGTATTCACCTTAATTAGTGCCACTTTAATTTTTAATTGAATACCACTAACTTAATTTTTTAGATGGTGTTATTTTAAGCGGTAAATTTAATGTAATTTCTTTTCTTAAATTTCATTTTTCAGCACACTGTTTTGTTGTTGGTCAGTGGTAGCAGGTCTCTGTGGGAAACTTTGTATGTGTCGGGTGCTGCTGTGGCATGTTTCCTTTTTTTACAGCTTTTCATTTATCACTCATTTTCAGCCCAAGCATGTGAAACCAACTGGAGATTTTCCCATCAGAAATGTTGGCATATCTGTGATTTAGACCTTATAGCTTAACCCCTTAGCTGTCAGGGCAAGGTGAATGCTGCCCATCTGCAAGAGGCGTAAATCCCCATGAGCCCCCACAGTCACAGGGTCTCATGATGATTCATGTCTTTTGTTAGTCCTGTGTACTTCATGCCTATTTTTACTCACTTTTACATCTGTATTCTTCACGTGAAATTCGGTCAGCGTGTAGTGGTTTTCAACGCGCTATTCATTCAATGGCAGTGAAGGGGTTAACCCATTCAGCCCGGCACATGTATTTCCCAAATTTTGGAGGCATCATCTAACGACTATGCACCTGTTGCAGGAGATGGATCGACCATGATAATTCAAGGGCAGTGCCAGATTAGCTTGGCGCCAACAGGCGCCAAGCTAATCTGGCACTACCCTTGAATTATCATGGTCGACCCATCTCCCTCTGTAGTGCATCAGGGCTGAATGGGTTAAGGCTGTAAATTTCAAAATCACAGACCAGCACACAAATTGTCATGGAACTAAGTGCAAGTTTGCAAAATGTGTGCTAGCATCATTTTTTCCTGTTACACCACAGAACTTCATGAATGTGTGATCTGTGATTTTAGACCATATGATTATGCTGTAAGGTTCAAAATCACAGGCCAGAATACAACATTTTTCATTGAAACTTGTCACAGTTTTGCTGCAATGTGCTTGTAGCATTATTTTCTCTTTTTTTGCCAAACTTTCTCGTGTCTTGCCCTTCTTTATGTGGTACCTAGTTGTGTTTTTGTTTCCTCTGTGTGCACTTTGGTTGGTGCTTATTGTTGGCAGGAAATGCATGCACATGTAGAGCAGACCCTGGGCCGAAACCTGCAGGCACGATGCTCCACAGCTCTGCTGCATGGGGTGGAATCAACCGAGAAACAAATGACAGGTTGGGCTACTGATGATTGTAATTTTAAAGAAAGAAAAAGAAGTGCTGAATAAAAGAAGAAAAAAAGATAAATAACGTGTAGTATAAAGAAAGTTTAAAAACAGTGGAACTGCTGTGGTAATTTTTATGAAGCAAGTATGAAATAAAGCAAGCAAATGTGTGGCATAAACTAAATAGAGGTTTATCTCTGAATCATTAGGACATAAGACATTTCATGGACTTCAGATATTGTGTGGATTCATCCATCCTGTTCCATCTGTAAGAGACGTATTCATGAGTCCCAGCAGTTCATGAAAATATACACTCCTTTTGCTCACACGGTTCTGCCTTATTGACATCCACAGTGAGCTACTTGTCTGGTGTTAACCCTTTTCATCCTGATACACCCTGGCTTGAAATAAATTTGACTTTTAGTTCAAGGGTGGTGCCAGAATAGCATGGCACCTGAGGCGCCATGCTATTCTGGCACCACTCTTGAACTAAAATAGTTGATCTATCTCCTAATCTGTCATGTAGTGTTTATAGGACAATAAGCAACTTTAACAAAAGTCAGCCTCAGGATGTAATGAGTTAACAGTACGATGTAATGGCTTGACTGTTACGATGGCACATGCCAAAGTGATCAGGGCAAGTCATTGAAATCGTTTTAGTCCTGCTTACGAATGGGCACAGACTACTGTCTTTCCTTACCATGAAGGGGTTCAATCTGCCGTTTTTGACCTGATTTTTTATTTAGGAATAATTCTAATTCAAACAAGATTTTTTTTTTTTTAGTCCTTATGGCACAGATAAGCATCTAAACTGCTCTGACCTTTTTTGTGACTTTTAAGCTGTGTGACAGATAAACAAACGTACCGGTTTCTGCAGCGGACTGTGCGTCCCTTTTGAAAGTTTTGGTATTTCATGTGCTTGCAAATCCTTAGTATGGATTGAATGTTTATGCAGTATGCGCTTAATCCTAAATATTCATGCAGTCTGCATTTAATTCTAACAAGCAAAGGGATTGAAACACTCGGATTGAAAAAAATGAACTCACACCATGTCTTGTACACCACACTTTTTTTTCAATAGCTTATTTTGAAGTCTAGAGCAAACAATACACCCCAAGAAATGCTTTCTGCTTTATGGTAATAATGAAGCGAATTTGAAAGTTTCAATGCATTTTATTTTTACATGTAGCTGATTTCTTCGTTCAAGCTTGGTGTATTTTGTTATTTGGTGTGCATTTTAGCTTTCAGATTTCTTGGACCAGTCACGTTCAGTAACCCTTGCATTTTTTTCTTTTCCCATCATTTATCACTTTGCATTTTTTGCCTAATCATTTCACGGTATACCATAACTGGCGCATTTTTTCACTCTGATTTTGCACTGATTTTAACTGTGTGCGCGGATGTGTTACACTATACTTTTCACTTTGGAAGTCAGTGTGCTTCACTTTGAAATCTAGAACCCACCATTAGATATTCATAAGGATGTGCTCATTTGTGATTTTGGCTTTTGATAATGGTCGGACTTTAACCCATTTAGCTCCAGTGCCCCACAGCAGCAGGGAGATCGGGCCAGATGAGCTTGGCGCCAGAAGGAGCCAAGCTAATCTGGCACTACCCTTGAATTATCATGGTTCATCTACTGCAGTTGGTACATATTTGTTACGGTAGGTGACACCTCAGAAATTTAGGAAATGGTGCCTGGGGCTAAATGGGTTAATGTGATTTAGACAAAAGGTCCAAAGTCACAGACAGGCACACAAATAACAGATGTACATGTAATTCAGTGTAATAATACTGGTCGATCAGAATAGAATTTATAATGCATATTTTTAGTTGCATAATTTTAGGTTAATAATTGACATTTTGTAAAAGAGGCACTGCAATAGTAACGTAAGAACACATTTGAGTAGGTGAATGAAGTCTCTTAGATATTTCTTTTTCAAATTATCAAAAGTTTTATAGGGAGAGGGAAGGAGTATTTTGGGGCTTAAAAGTTTGAGCGATAGATTAGCCATGATAGTTCAAGGGTAGTGCCAAAATAAGTTTAGTGCCTTCCCCAGCACCAAGCTAATTGGAATTGGAATCCACTCTTGAACTGTCTTGGCCTATCCATCTCTCACATCTGGTAAAACCCTTTTCATCGTGATATGCTATTGCTTGAGATACATTTGATTGATAGTTCAAGGGTGGTGCCAGAATAGCTTGGCGCCTCAGGCGCCAAGCTATTCTGACACCACCCTTGAACTTAACTGGTCGATCTCTCTTATCCGTTACTAGCCTTCATAGGACAATACGCAAATATGAAAAAATCAGCCTCAGGATGTAATGGGTATGAATGTCTCCCCAGGTCATGAAAGTCTTTATGAGGCATGAACAAGCTTATTGTTATAAAAAAATATATATAAGCTCACACTTGTCAAAGTAATTTTACACAGTCGACTTTTTGTATGACAAGAATGGATACAGTAGCGTCTGTTTTGAGTAACCACCTTTTTTTGCAAGGAAAATTAGTCTTAAAAGACAGGTGCTCTCTCCAGAGTCTTGAAGAACAGGACAGTGTCACCTGTTATTACAGCCACCTACCGGTAAATGGTAGTATTTAACCCATGTCATACTGAGGCTAAAAGCTTCAAATTTGTACACTGCCATGTGCAAGCTACATTATATTACTTACAGATAAAGATATAGACCAATGGCTTTATTTCAAGGGTGGTGCCAGAATAGCTTGGCGCCTAGAGGCGCCAAGCTATTCTGGCGCCACCCTTGAACTGTGTTGGTCAAACGTATTTCACACACTGGATGATAAGGGTTAAACCATTGAGGCTGACATTTTTCAAATTTGCTTATTGTCCTATGAAAGTTACATTACACATTAGGAGACAGATCAACCATTTTAGTTCAAGAGCGGTGCCAGAATAGCTTGAACTACTGGTATCATTCAAATTTATTTCAAGCAGTAGTGTATCAGGATGGAAAGGGTTAATGACAGGTAAACTCTCATAAGGGTGTTCACGCAAAAGTTGGATGTAACAATGCTTTTCTGAAGTCCTGGCCACACTATGAAAATAACTTTGTTGGTAACAAACTTGAGTATCGGTAATAATGAAAATTTTCTGGTGCCCCAGTGTTTTGTTACTTATGTGAAGTTTACCCTCATATTTTGGCTCTCAAATTTTTTTCCCACTCATTATACAAACACTTTTCATCACAGATCGCCTGTCCTCCATCTTGCCTGAAGACACACGCCAGCAGCTGTTCAACTTAATTCCCAAGCGTGACTTTGAGATCGCGTATCGCCTGGACTGCCGCAATTTGTGTGCGGATTTCCGCGAGGACATTGAGTTTCGATTCTCTTTTGGGCCGACGTCGTTGCTGCAAAGACTTCTGGGGTCCAAGAGTAATGCCAGCCTGTTGGTGGGGACAGCTGGTTCAGTAAGTTTGATGCTTTTCAAGAGCCACAGATTCACATGAGCCCCAGCAGTGGCAGGGACTCTTGAGAATCTGTGCCTGTTGCATGTTCTAATCCATGCCCATACCTGTACATCATTTGCAGTTGGAATGATTTTCAACTTTTTTTATTTAAATTAGGGTGAATTAGCTTTTTTAAGCTAGGGTTAATTGGCTCGAAGGTGCAGCATGTATTTTTTTTTTTTTTGCTTTTCCTTTTTTTTTTCTTTTTTTTTTTTTTTTTGCTTTTTAGGTCGGTTGTTGGTGTACGTTCAGTATTCTTTTGTGGTTTTTTCATATGCAGCAGGCAGATTTTGAGAAATAAAGTAGTGCACAACCAACTACAGATCATTTTACCCTTATGATTTTTGCTTATTTTTACACAAAATTTGAGCTTTAGTTTCTTCATGTTATACATTGTAGTTTCTTGTGGTCAGATTTTGGGACTGAGTAGTTTGGTTGTTCTCAATTTTAAGGTGTGTACAGTTCTGGTCATTATATGTACATGTACTTACATGTTTTTGTATGAAGCATTTGGAACAAATATTTTATTTAACACCTGGTATGCAATTTATGGAATTTGCACGGGTCAAAATAATAGATTAAAAAGCATTAAAAGTGTTCGTACAAAAATAGTACAGTGATTTCTTTGCAAGTCTGGCTTCTGAACCACAAATTAGAAAATGTAAATATTTGCAATGAAATGAAAGAAAGATCAACTGCAAAAAACAAGATGTTTGATGAAAATGAAATGCTCTGTGTGATTTATTTTGTATCAAATATTGTGCTCTTTCGATACAGCTCTGTGGAACCTAAGCATCATGTCACTCAACACAACAGACACTGCACATCTCAAACAGTGCAGCTAACTATGAACTGTTAATGTTTTCAACAGTCAACTATATTCTGCATGCTTGTAAATTTTTAGAACATATTTCATGGGTGAAACTTTTTCCGTTTTAGAACGGAATCCGTTTTTGAAAAAAAGCTGTAGACGGAACTTCCGTTTTGAGGAAAAAAAAAAAAAAAAAAGCTTTTTTCTGTGTTGCGATACTGATGACAGTGGCGTAGCAGGCAAAACGTTGACAATAGTTATGATGTTGAAGACAGTTAAATGTGGCAAGGTGACATTTTCTTCAGCGCCGCAGGGCGTTGCCCCTGCACCCCACCAGGGGCCACGCCCCTGGACCCCCTTTCAGTTTTTCAAAAATTTGGCTGTTTCACCCATGATATTTTCATTTTCAGCTTGGACAGCCAATGTCTGGCAGCAGTGCTATGGCAGCTGCCTCGGTGCAGGGTCTCCACGACAACGAGATTCTGACCACTTTGCTGACAACTTTCGCCTCTTTCACCTCGCGCACCACCTTGGGGGCTGTGGCTGTAGCCGGACTGGTGAGAGAGAGAAAGTTGGTTGTTAACTTGGATACAAAGTCATGTCAGCAGGAAGCATAGATCCTCAAGAGCCCCCGCAACTGTGGAGACTCATGAAAATCTATGTCACAAGCAGTTGGATCATGTTCTCATTTCCTCAGTAGTGAAGGGGTTAAATCATGAATAAACATTGGTGTCTCGTAAAGAAATTTCTGTATTTTTATAATTGTACACGTTCTTTCACTATTGATAAAAGTAAAATAAAAATAAAAAGTGATACATGGCGAAATATGTAGCATACACAATGGCTTGAATTAAATCAGTTGAAAAATTATCCCAATTTTGTGAATCAACTGCAGAAATTTAGGCAACAGATTGACTGTGGTATTCCAAGGATGGTGCGAGAACTATCATAGTTAAGTCATATCTCGTCGCATGTCAGGGCTGAGTTGGTGCATTGCAGGTTTTTTTTGCTTTGGAGCGTTGAGCATGTGCGCTGTTCTGTCATTACAGCTGGCCAAAGCAGCAGGCTGGAGAGTGATTGCAGTCACAGGAGCTCTGTATGGGCTGCTATATCTGTATGAGCGACTCACATGGACCACGCGGGCAAAGGAGCGAAGCTTTAAGCAGCAGTACGTGGAATACGCCAGCAGCAAACTTAGACTCATCGTGGATTTGACGTCCTCTAACTGTAGTCACCAAGTGCAACAGTAAGTTGTTGGTTTTTCTTCAACACCCTTGTGCTTGTGGACACTTGTACTGTTAACATTACCAATGGCTGCATGTACATAAGGGTCAAGTCATGCTGGTGCATGCCACGTTTCAGTTTTTTGGGTGAGACAGGTGATTGACAGGTGAACTGTCAGTTTAGTTCACTCAACTAAGGGCAAGTCATGAAAACAAAATGATTTTAGCTCATGTGATAGTAAATGTGAAGAGTCTGTGTGCTGTAATTCATCTATGGTCTGTAATATATACTGACAAGCAAAAGAAATGCGACATAATTCGAGTCATCAGAACCATTTTTAAGTCCCTTCTATTTATAGAAGAGACTTTTAAGATGGGTCGTGCTGGGGCGAATTTAATAGCATGTCCATGATGTCAAAGGTGGGCAGGCCTACACCTCTCACAATTGAAGTAACAAGATAAAAATTACATCATGTCTAGTTACGCTAACCTCGCTGCTGAATGTACATTTGGCACGAAGCGCCATATGTGCGTATGTATGTGTGTACGTATGTATGTAAACAAGAGAATCTCTGATATTTCTGGACACACAAGTTTGAAACTTGGCGAAATACTTTCTTAAAGGGAGAGCCTCCGAGCATATTGTAATTGAATTTCTCATTTAAGACATAAACAACCGTTTATAGGAAGTCGGTTGACCCAGATTAGAGTCCGTAATTTTTATTATATTTACTTGAAATGTTCGATATAGCTAGTTTGGATAAAGACATTGGATGAGTTAATTAGCCAGCTTTGCATCCTTTCAACTTCTTTAGTAAAAATTAATTCTTTTCAGAAAAGAATTAAAACAGTAAAAAAAAAAATTGACTTTTAGAGAAAGTCAGACAGTGGCAGTGACGTAAAAGATGCAACTCCGTCACCACACAGACATTGACATAATACTCTAAATATGACGTAATTCTCTCTAGCGCACACCAAAGTCTGTCTCTCTCACACAGACATGCGCGCATCTCAAGGAGGGATAGATCCTCATGTGCCCAGATAGCGCATGAGGATCTATGTCTCTTGGAGATGTTTGGAGCATGCACGCACTAACACGCACACACACACACACACATTGTCGCGCTTTTCAGAAGAGCATGCAGGTGACCCGATATAGCTTGTTTGGAAAAAGACATTGGATGAGTCCGTTAGCCTGCTTTGTACCGTTTCAACTTCTTCAGCAAAATCTTTTCTCTCTCTCTCTCTCTCTCTCTCTCTCTCTCTCTCTCTCTCTCTCTCTCTCTCTCTCTCTCTCTCTCTCTCTCTCTTTCTCTCTAGCACATGTGCGCATCTCCAGGAGGCATAGATCCTCATGTACCCGGATGGCGCATGAACATCTACATGCCTTTTGAGGATGTTTGGAGCGCACGCATGCACGCACGCACACGCATACACACACATCGACGCGCTTTCACAAGAGCATGCAGGTGTACTTAGTATAGCAAGTAGCTAGTAAAGTCAACTTGATTTCACACAAATTATAGCAAAACTGAAATTGTACCGTGAAATTCTAGTTTTGTCATCATTTTTGCAAGTCTTGAAGCGAAAGCGAAAATAATATCACGTTAAATATAAAATTACGTAAAAACAAAAAAAAAAGTCATGACAAATGACGTTTGACAAACCAATGATGCGTATGCACTGCGTGCACCCCTTATGGAGTTCACTATGAGGCATTCGCACATCTGCGAGGCTTTTTCAAAAGGAGATATTTGAACATCAGAATCAAGTCAAAGACAAAAGGTAGAGACAGCGAAGACAGCTCTCATATAGAAGGGACTTTGTGGGTTATGGTTCATCCCATCTTCTTGTGTTTCTGATGACTCAAATAATGTTGCATTTCTTTTGCTTGTTGGTATAGTACAGAGATAACTGTTAATGAGATTTTCCTAGTCATGCTAATTTGGCAGCCCCTCGGAAAGGTCAGAGGGACAAAAAAATGTCGATGAAAAATTTTCTAAATGAAAATGTTACTGTTTTTCAGAGAGTTGTCATCAACATTTGCCCGTCTATGTCATCATGCAGACCTCACCAAACAGCAGCTGGAAGAGGAACTAAAACAACTAGAGGGTGACCTGCAGCGGCTACTGGAGGTTGCGTCCTCCGCCAAGTCTCTCAGGTAACATTTGTCAGGCTGCCTCTCGAAGACCTTTCTTCTGTGTGCTGGCATCAGATTTTCTCCGCATGTGATACCATTAATTTACCAGACCGGTTGCTCCCACTCTGCCGGCCACTTTATGAATTTCAGATGCAAGCAGACAAAATTTCTGGAACGTTAACTCATTCAACTTCGACATGCCACGGCAAGACATGGATCGAGCATGATGGTTCAAGGGTTGTGCCAGAATAGCTTGGGCATAGGCGCCAGGCTATTCTGGCACAACCCTTGAACTATCGATCTGTTTCCAGAAGTGTAATACAGTCTTCAGGAGGCAACTTCAGAATTTGCGTATTTCGGGCCTGGAGCAGAATGAGTTAATTGCTGTGCTCACTCTTCACAGCATACGATTATGATGTGTTTGTCTATAGGATGTGAGTGAATGTATTTTTGTCATGTGAACAAACACGTTGGGTTCAGTTTGTTGGGCTTTGAGCCAGTTAGTAGAATTAACCCTTTGGCTGTCAGTTTTGGTTTTTGTCACAATGATTCCTGCAGGAATCATTGCGACTAAAACTGCTACTGACAGCCAAAGAACAGTGCCTACCTTTTATTTTTTTTTTCAGAAACAAGGCTGATTTCCTGGACAGCGAGCTCAACAGCTTCTGCACCCAGTACCTGGAACAGAAGGACTCCTAGTGCTGCAGGAATATCATGATACCAGGCAGATTTCTTTACACAGTCATGGTGTCGGTCTGATCTCTGAGTATAATTCATTTGCTGAGGTGATATATTGTACAGTGATGATGCAGATACCATGCTACTGTACAGTAAAGTGGTTAGTGTACAGATATCTTGGCATAATAATGAAGATATCAGTTTGATCACGGAAAATGATTCGTTTGCTGGGTTATGAGAAAGAACTCGAAAATAGTTAACAGACAATACTGAATATATTGAATTCAATAAATGTAGGTTGATGAAAAAGATGAAAGAACACGAAGACATCTGTGGTCTAACCCTTTGACTGTCAATAGAGGTCTTTGTCAAGGTGATTCCTACAGAAATCGCTTTGACAAAAAGTGCTACCGACAGCCAAGGTGTTAATGCATGTATGTGGACAGAAAAGTTGATCTAGCCTAAGTTAGAAGTTAGACTAGAACCTCCGACTTTGACTAGGCCAACATTTTCAGTCTTTCGTGCGTATGACACGTGATTTCTTAGGATGAACATTGCTGCAGCTATGATTTAGTTGGAAGCAAACGTGTCATGATTTGAAACAAGTGTTGTGTTTGTGCATGCTGTCGCAGAGCTAAGAATACAGATAAAGAAAAGTAAGCCTCAGAGGCTATCATTTTTCAGCGTGCGAGTGTGTGTGTTCGTATGTCTGCATGAGGCTTCGCATCCGAATGTTTCAGTGTGAAACGATTTATGTATGTGTACCCTTTTGTAAATAGAGCTGTGATTCACAAATGTGTGCAGACAGAATTGTGTGCATTGTAAAACTGCAGCAGAACCTGTGGCTACCATTATGAGAGATCACCTGCCATCAGAGACCATCTTGGAGGCAGCTGTAGCCACCTAAATGATGGTCTTTTACCCCTTCACTGACAAGAAAAAAGTAAAGACGACCCAACTGCAAGAGACATAGATCCTCATGAGCCCCCGCAACTGCGGAGGCTCATGAGGATCTATGCCTCTTGCCGAGACCAGTGTGTATCCATGTTTCTTGGACGGTGTTGGCTTTTGGTCGTTAAAGGAACCAAACTTTCGGAAACAAAAATGTACGTACAGCGCGCGTTCAGTGTAGGTACAGTGGCAGGGAAGGGGTTAATGACAGCTGACACCTTTTGCCCTTCAAGACTTCTCTTGAGAGAGCATGAATTGTGTCTTTTAAGAGCATCTTTTTTCTTGCCAGAAAAGGTGGTTGGTCAGAACAGGTCCTGCCGTACTAGCTTTCCACGTTGTGATGTATGAAATTACTTCAGTGTTTATTATAGATTGACAAGCTCACATTGACAGCGCCATAGATTCTGTGAATGAAATGAATGTCACTTTGCATTTTGGAATCGTAGTGTGTGGTATCTTTCTGTCTGTTTTTGACACGGTTCTTTATGAATGTTGAAATGGGTAGACCGCGTGTACATATTCTGTCTCGTTGAAAATGTGTAAACCACAGCTGATCCCATATCTGTGCAGATACATACTCCTACTCATTTAACTCATTCAGCCCGATGGCCGTATTTCCCAAAGTTTGGAGGCGTCATCTAATGACTGTGCACGAGTTGCAGGAGATGGATCGACCATGATAATTCATGGGCAGTGCCAGATTAACTTGGCGCCAACAGGCGCCAAGCAAATCTGGCACTACCCTTGAATTATTATGGTCGCTCCATCTCCTGCTGTAGAACATAGTTTCAAGCACACTGGTTGTCTCCCTTGATTCTCTTCTGCTATCAGAGGTAGCGAATCGTGGGAGACAACCAGAGTGAGTTTAAAGTAGAATGAAATCAAGATGCAGCAAAGATGAACATTTTCATTGAAGTAATGCAATGAATTTGAAAGGAATGCATGATGATGATGCATTTCAGCTTTTAACAAAGAAAATTGTTTAAGCACAATGATCTGAATGAAATAAATCTTGGGTTTTTGCGGACTCTGTGTTCCATTGATTTTAATGTTCTTGCGATAGCTCATTTTATACCTTAACCTACAATTTAAATACCATAGTGGTTTTTTTTTTCTCCATTTGTTTGTATATACGTATTTAAATAACTTAGCTGCTGCTGTTAGCAAGATCAACGTGTGTATTCTGTGCGTTTATTTTTGTATTGCTTGTTTTAAATTGCAATAAATTTTTTCTTTTCTTATCTTCAGTCGGAATGGATTAGCTGGGAGGGCTTTGTGCAGGTAGAGATGGGGGGGGGGGGGGGGGGGGGGGGGAGGCGTTCAAAATATTTATTTTTATACCTTTTTTTGTTAATGCAGCTGTTACATGTATGGTAGTAAAGTCAGTGTCTAATCTTGACTGAAACCATCAGACTGAGGCACACCAATTAACCCATAACGCCCTGAAAGACTACGACAGGATCTGGATCGACCATGATCTTTCAAGGTTGGTGTCGGAATAGCTTGGCGCCTACAGGCGCCAAGCTATTCTGACACCAACCTTGACATATCATGGTCGATCTGTCTCCAGAACTGTTATATACCTCAGAGGATATCTGCAAAAATATATTATTTCGTCCTCGGGGCTTAAGGAGTTAATGAGGCCCGTACTTGGCACTGATGCTTGTGATCCCCAGCAGACGATGAGGCTCTTGAGTAAGGGTCTGAGTTTAACACTCTTGAATATGGGTCTGAGTTTAAACTCTTGAATAAGGGTCTTGAGTTTAACAAGTTTGTGCTGTGTTTGTCTAGTGAAGGGGTTAGTTTTGTACAGAACACAGCTTGGAACTATGGTTCTGAAGTTAAACTTTCAGGTTTGTGTTGTAAAGCAAAGGAATGAATTGATCATGGATTATTTTAATGTAACTCCAGAACTGCCATAACTGAATGACTTCCACTCTAAAGAATGGAATCACTTCTGGAAGTTAATGGATTGCCTGACCCCTTCACTGTTGCTGACACCACTGTTCAGTGAAAAAGACATGTAGTGACGCATCTTTTCTGTTGAGTAGTATTGTTGGTAGCAGTTGAGGTGTTAATACTGCCATTATGATTGCACTAAACGCAAGAAATCTGATTTGGTTGTGTTTTGTTTGCTTTATAAGCATTATTTATACAATATTTCTGTATTCTCACTATACTGATGAGCAGAAGAAATTGGGCATTTTTGGAAATGGAACAATATGGGCCCGTGATGGTTCCAAAAATGTCCCATTTCTTCTGCTCGTGAGTATATTGACCCTTTGGTTGTTGGTAGCACTTTCTGTCATGTTGATTCTTGCCGGAATCATCGTGACTAAAAGCACTACCGATAGTCAAAGCGTTAATTTTTCTATCCTTAGGGCAAGTACGCTGTTCTCTTTGATAAATGTTTTTATGTGTCCATTTGTCTGAAAAGAAAAGGGGAGACTGCCAGTGCTAATATTTTAGGAAGGTTACAAAGTGAGGTAGGTAATAGCACTGTCAGGGGAGAAAAGTGTGCATCGATCATGCACACTTCTCTCCCCTGACAGTGCTATTACCTGCTTTACTTTTTAACTGTCCATTTGACTGTTTATTTATAATTGATGTCCATGAAATATAGAATGCTGCTGCCAGAAAGCTTAACATGTTTTTGTCATTTCATATTTTTCTGATAATAATCTTGATCATTATTTACTTCCTATCTATGATAAACAACTATAATCACAGTTGATGGAGGTGCTTTTACTGGTATTTGTGCAAATCACAAACCAAACGAGAGAGAAGAAAATCCTAGTTGACTTCAAAATAGCATTTTAGATCATGGAACCGTCGTCGACAAAACGATTTGAGTCAAAAATCATTTTATCCTGCTCTGCAAAGTACTAAATGGTCTGCTTTGAGGCTTGGATCCATGATAAAGCAGTGCGATACAGCATTGGGTTATTATGGTTCCAGGCCTTTACACACAGGTAAATGTGACGCCAGCATGAGGCATAGATCTTCATGAGCCCCTGCGACTGCAGGGGCTCATGAGGATCTATGTCTCTTGCATTTGGGTGGGTGTTTGTTGTGCTTTGGCAATAAAAGGGTTAATTTGTTGTTTCCTTTACTTGACAAAGGATCTGGTTTGAAACATTTTTATGTGTCATCAGACACAGCACTGGTAATGCATACTGGTTCTTTCATTTGGACTTTTTTTTGCGTTTATCAAACTTGGTCCCTGGAAATGTAAAGTGTGAGAGTATGCAGTTAGAATTACCATTGGTCGCTTTG
This sequence comes from Semisulcospira habei, assembly GCA_036245525.1. Taxonomy (NCBI): domain Eukaryota; kingdom Metazoa; phylum Mollusca; class Gastropoda; family Semisulcospiridae; genus Semisulcospira; species Semisulcospira habei. The sequence continues at coordinate 223,568,240 of BTPG01000001.1, read as the reverse complement.
TTGCTAGATTTATTTTTATTGCTTTGTGTTTGTGTGACTTTTTGTAGTGCTCAGCATATATCACAAAGATTCTATGTGCAGATTTGTTTGTAGTTTTTAAGTGAAAAGTGAACTGTTTTATTTGCTTTTGTAGAAAAGCAAGTGCTTGAAAACATTTATTCCACATTTCAAAATAACTGAAACATAATGTTACAAGAGTTTGGTGATAGAACAATATACAAGTATATGGTATGGTCTGGTGCAACATGTGTACAGCCACACATGGAATTTATAAAGGAATACCTTGGAAAAGAATCAGAAATACAAAACCAAAGTCATACGTTTCAGGGAAGGACTTTTTTTTTTTTAAATTTTATTTGGGGGGAGGGGGGGGGGGGGCTTACACGACATTTTGATTTGAGCGGACAAAATGTATTTGGCAAATTGCATAAAGTGAAATAAATTGATGTTTTCTTTACACACAGAGTTGCATATTATGTTTTGTGGTGAGCATGCATGTGTATGATCCAAGAGCATGAGAGATTGACTAACTCTTTTTTCCATTCTTTCTTATGTATTTGTTCACCGCCACCTTTCAATTAATTAAGTTAGTGGTTATTTATTTATTATCTCGAACTTTTTTCTGGGCTAGAAACCGCTATAAAAAGTGTCACCACTGAGCGATCAGAAACCCATTCGCTTTAACCAAGGGACGTCACTCCTATGTCCGTGTCTATAGCAACGCCGGAAGCCAAATGGCCGTCGGTGTTAAAAGTGTAGGGCTCTAGTAAACAGACCCCTCTGCTTCTGACTTACATCTTCTTGTATCACCGGTAAGCCACACTTCTCTATAATGTTCTGTATTGAAGTAGGTGTCTGTGAGGAATGAGTACGTGTTGTGCGTTATACTTATTAGAAATTATGAGAAATTTTACGACTGAAGAACGTTTTCCTTAAACTGTTAGGCATTACCGTTGAAGTGAAAGTTGTGAACAACCGTATAGAAAAGAGAGAGAAACGTGTGCTGGTCAGTGATTTTGGACCTTACGGTCGGCTTCCAGCCGGCCGTAAGGTCCAAAATAACAGACCAGCACACAAATAGTAAAAACGAACACAGTGCAAGTGTAGTGTCAGCATATCTGGTGCGTGAATCGCGAAAATCAGTATAAAATGATTCTTGAAGGCCTGATACATGTGCGTGCCACACCCGTGCGGGCCAAATCGTCTGACTGAATCTGAAAACGATTGTTTTAGAAACATAATTTATGTGTGACTGTAATGTGTTGTGTTCAGTGTGTGAGCAAATGTGTATGTTTCAGGTGAGCTTGTGTGTTAGGTTCAGTTCACGGTAGTACATCAAACCGATTTACAATGCACAAAAGGTTATTTGGATTGAAGTCAGCAGTGCATGGGCAAACGGTGTTCCGATGGCCTTTTTCGCATTGGGAGAGAACCAATAAAAATGTACAGGATACTTTTACAGGGATGGCCTAATGCAGGCTGCCAATTGCTAGTGCAGTGGCCAATAAAAGTGAAGTCGATTGAGGTGGAAACACATTTTCTCTTTTCTCTTGCCCGTATTTGGAGATTTAAATTTCAAAATCTAGCAAGTGTGTAAACTAAATTTCTTTGGGCCCTTAATTTTTGGCTCACGTGCAAAGCAAAAGTGAGTATGTTTTGGGCCAGTGGTCGTCCTTCGTCCGTGGTAAACTTTAATGTTGGCATTTTCTTGGAGACTATTTAAGCCTGTCTTCAAACTTGGCCCAAGGATACTTTATGGCAAGACCTATCTAACAATACCAATTTGAGTGACCTCTCACAAAGGTCAAGGTCACAGGGGATAAGGAAATAGTTCAAAAATAGCTATATTTTGACCTAATTTATTTTTTCTCAAATAGTATTACTATTCTCAACTTCAAACCCAAACTTTGTACAAAGATACCTGAGGGTAAGATCTTTTTATGCATACTAATTTGGTTGATCCTTTGGAAAGGTCAAGGGTCACAAGAGCTCAGAAAATAGGTGAAAAATAGCTATATTTTGACAAAAGATGTTTTTTTCTCAAATACTATTCACAATTCAAACCCAAACTTGCTACAGAGATACCTGATGGTAAGACCTATCTTTGCATACTAATTTGGATGAGCTCTCGGAAAGGTCAAGGGTCACAAGAGCTCAGGAAATAGGTCAAAAATAGCCATATTTTGACGAAAGATGTTTTTTTCTCAAATACTATTGACAACTTCAAACCCAAACGTGCTACAGAGATACCTGATGGTAAGACCTATCTATGCATACTAATTTGGATGAGCCCTCAGAAAGGTCAAGGGTCACAAGAGCTCAGGAAATAGGTCCAAGACAACCATATTTTGACAACAAATGTTTTTTCTCAAATACTATTGACAACTTCAAACCCAAACGTGCTACAGAGATACCTGATGGTAAGACCTATCTATGCATACTAATTTGGATGAGCCCTCGGAAAGGTCAAGGGTCACAAGAGCTCAGGAAATAGGTCCAAGATAACCATATTTTGACAAAAAATGTTTTTTCTCAAATACTATTCGCAACTTCAAACTCAAATTTGGTACAGAGATACCTGATGGTAAGAACTATCTATGCATACTAATTTGGATGAGCCCTCGGAAAGGTCAAGGGTCACAAGAGGCAGGCAAATGTGTGTAGAATGCCAATTTTGATAAAATGGTAGGTATTATCAACGTTTTTGCAAATTTTTCAATCAATTTTGTCACTAAGGTAGCTGATGATAAGACCTTCCTATGCATACTAATTTAGTCGACTCATCGCAAAGGTCAAGGGTCATTGGGGTTGACAGATGTGTGACAAATGCTTACATTTTGAGAAAACATGAATTTTGCTGGTGCAGAAGCCAGCCCCTTACTTATTGTCACAAAGGTCACACATATGTAAATAGGTCATCCATGTGCGCCATACTGGCTTTGCCTTTCTTGTTTTTATGGGAGGGGGTGGGGTGAGGGCGTGTGGATGGCGCTGCACGCATCCTTGATTTTACTTCGTCCAGGGCTTGGTTGACCCATTCTTATCATCATCATCATTATTATTAGATACCTTCAGTAAAATAGTTATTTTCGTTTGTGTCGACACAGGGTGTGGTAAAGGTCTCATCATGTCTGACATTCTGTCCACCTTGTTCCGATTTGAGTCGGTGTGTGAGGAGCTGGGCATTCCTCAGCACCCCTATGTCGCCAAGATGCTGGAGAAAGAAAAGGAAGCCAGTATTATGTAAGTGTCTTTGTGTTGTTTAAACTTCTTCATAAGTATCATGTCAAAGGAATTAATAAGCCAGTGAGAATGTGAAGAAGAGATTACGTTCATCAGAACTTGTCAGGGTCTGTTTAACCCAGGATCGATCCATGGTGGTTCGTAGGTGGTGCCAGAAAAGCTTGGTGCCGTTAAGCACCAAGCTTTTCTGGCACCACCTTTGAACTGTCAGCAGTGGCATGGTCTATCCGTCTCTGGAACATTTTAATTGTAGTCTTTAGAGGACATGTTCCAAATCTGGAAATTTTAACCATAGGCTTAGGCCTCATTGTGTTCAGTGGATTCTATTGTGCATGTATTAAAGTTAACTCATTTGAGACATGCTGCATTCAGATACTTGGCGATATGTGCAGCACATGCACTGAGTTAGTTGCTGTCAGACAAAGTAACATTTCAGTAGATTTACAAGATGGAAAACAAACCAAGAGAAGTTAATCAAGATATATAGGAAAGAAAAGAAGAAATAGATGTTCATGGTGTAGTGGCTGATTTCTTGCTCAGCTCAGATCGATCACATTTCAAATGAGTGGCGTGTCACACCTTTGCCGTGAATCTGACAATTGGAAAGCGAGAGTAATATTTGTAATTGATTGCACATATTGTCTTAATTCACGTGATGACCTGAAGTAGGTCTGCACTGTGTGTTAACTGTTTCCGGTCATCCTGCACTGTGGATATCTCTGTCTACACAGTTTTGTTTTTCTCTGCCATGCACCACCTTATGCCACATAGGGGGTGGCCCACCCTCTTTTTAAACTCCTTAGACCCTGAGGACGAAATTATCAAATTTGTGTAGATATCCTCTGATTTCTGTATCACAGTTCTGGAGATAGATCGACCATGATATTTCAAGGTTGGTGTCAGAATAGCTTGGCGCCTGTAGGCGCCAAGCTATTCCGACACCAACCTTGACATACCATGGTCAATCCACATCTTGTCATAGTCTTTCAGGACTTTTTGGGTTAAACAAAGGAGTGGGAAAGATTGGAAAACTAAACCAGTAAAGGTGTTCTTGTTATTTTATCACCATATTTTGCTTACCCATTTGTGACTAATAAAAACATAATTTCTAATTCCACATCACAGCGCACAAAAACAGGGAGGGTAAGTCAAAAGATATTTCAGCATGCTGACTCCCCCTTTTCTTTCAGCATGCAGTATTTATCTCTGTTTATTATCGGACTGTCTTTGGTGAACCAGCATGGATTACACTGTGTTGATCATTTTTAACCCTTTCGTGGTCAGTAGCTTCTTGGCAAAGTGATTCCTGCAGGAATCACCTCGACAAAAGGCACTATCAACAACCAAAGGGTAACTAACTCTCTTTGTGCTGACTGCCCTTTATTTTTCACACCTTTGATTATTGGGTTTCTTTTGTATCTTCAGTACATCTCACTGACTGTTTTGCATGGTGATTTTTCTGTTTGGGATGCTTTCCTCCTGGTGCCACGGATAATTGTTTCCTGCACAGTAGTCATCTTACTGAGTATACATGAGGAGGCGTACAAATTCTCAGCATGTGACTTTTAACAAAAAATACCAGATATATATATATATATATATATATATATATATATATATATATATATATATATATATATATATATATATATATATATATATATATTCTTTGAAAATGCACTGCACCGACACAGTCAAACCTGTCAAGGCGACCACCTGTATAAAGTCACCACCTGTCTATACAGACCACCCGTTTTTGGTCCCATGGTCTTCTTTTACCTAGTTGAGCATGTCTAAGATGAAAAGTCCACTGAGTGGTCGCCTTATACAGGGAACCCCATTTAGCCCTGACACACCACACCAGGAGATGGATGGACCATGATAATTCAAGGGTAGCACCATATTAGCTTGGCGCCTGTTGGCGCCTGATGGCGCCAAGCTAATCTGGCGCTACCCTTGAATTATCATGGTCGATCCATCTCCTGCAGCTGGCACATGGTCGTTTAGTGACACCTCTAAAGTTTGGGAAATTCGACCTTGGGATTAAATGGGTTAACTGTACTGCACAAACTAGCAGGCAATCTGCACAGAATTTCCTCATGCATACATCGTACAAAACGCCTAGTAGTAGCATGCACGACACTCTCAACTTTCAACTTCAGTGACTGGTATGTTTTATTTCTATGTCTTCATTTTCATTCATGTACAACTCAACTCCTGACTAACACACCTTATACTTGGACAGGTATGTGGGCTGTTCTGTGATTTTGGACCTTACGGCATAAGCAGTAAGGTCCAAATTCACAGACCAGCACACGTCTGTGAACTGTGACCCTCTTTCTCCAGCGTGCACATACCGTACAGTATCCCATGTTTTGTGTGTGCGGCATATCTTTTTTCAGTGGTGAAACAACCGTACCCATAACACTGTAAATCTCATGTAATCTGGAGTGTGCACTGCTGTGTGTTGCATGTATAGCCCTTTTGTTTTTCTTTTTTGTGTGTGTTGTTTTTACAAGTGGGTGTAACGAGTAATTATGTTCTTTTGTATGTAACAGGTGTCCATATAATTCATATTGCAGGAAAGATGATTTCATTGAAAGCTATAGACGTGATTTATGTTTGATGATTTCTACCCTATTAAAAATACGGTAGACTTTGAGATGGGGCTGGTCGGAGCACGTTCCGTAGCATGCCGCAAATGACGAACGGCGGGCACACATCAGACTCTGACAGTGAAGTATCACGATAAAAATTCCGTCAATCCTAGCTATGGCCGGCTGTGCTGTTAGAAGTACATTTACCGGGAAAAGCCGTGTGTTTGTGTGTGTGTGTGTGCGTTGTGTGTAGACACGACTGCGGTTTGTGTCTCGGTGTACGTACACTGAGGTATGAAAATTTAGGAAATACTCCATTCAACATCTCGGGGTTCTTTTCAGCATTTTTAGATTGGATTACTAATGAAAAAGAAAAATTGCCGTTTATATACTAAGTCGGTTGACCCGCCGGCATTTGAGTCCGTAATTTGTGTTGAGTCATTCAAAATTTTGAATACAGCTAGCTTCAAGAAAGATATTGGATGAGTTCGTCAATCAGCTTTGTAATATATTCAATGCTTTTGTAAAAAAAAAAAAAAAAAAAAAAAAAAAAAAAAAAAATCACATCGCAGAAAAAAATGTCGAGTTGACACGAAGAATTCTCGAGTTCAGATAGTGACGGTGACGTAAAAGCACTAGCTAATGACATTATATATTATTGCTGTACATTGTTGCTGAACTGACGCAAAGCACCAGACATGCCATTGTTATACATGAATGCACACAAAGAAGCTCTCTCTCTCTCTCTCTCTCTCTCTCTCACACACACACACACACACACACACACACACACACACACACACACACACACACACACACACACACATAACACATACTACACACACACACACACACACAGAATTTGATTTAGGAAGACCACTTATAAAAAGTCGGTTGACCCACATCAGTTTGAGTCCGTCATTTTCGTTCTGCCTATTCACTTGGAATTTTGGATAGCTATAGCTTTGAAATAGACATTTGATGATGAGTTCGTAATCCAGCGTCGTCAGGTATCTCTTCAATTTTTTAAAAAATTATAATTACTTCATTTTTGCAAGTTTTGGATCTGCTTTATACTCCCATCAAACAGTCAGCTATGCCCTGGCAGAGGCTGTGTGGAAGAAGTCAGCCCTGGCTGCGTGCCTTAGATGAGTGACGTGAAACATCAAATGCGTCACTGTGTACACAGCGGCGTCGGTAGGCTAGCGATGTCATGACGTCAAGCCTATAGTGACGTCATTTTGCTGCTAGTGCTATTATTCTTCAGAATTCCTGTCGCTACACGAACCCACAGAACATACTCAGTGGCGGGAAGCGTCGTGTATCCGTCTTAGTTGTGTGCGCTGGCCGATGTGGTGTTGATCAGAGCCCGGATTGGCTTAGAGGGGAGGGAAATGGATCAGAAGGATCAGTTTAGAAATATGAACAACTCTGAATGCTCCTCAGTAAAAGAAAAACGCACGTGAGCTCCAAACAATACGGTAGACTTTGAGATAAAATCCTCATCTTGTCACCCAAGTTATGTTTAGTCATTGGTGTAGTCCTTTCAGTTTCAGTTGAAGCTTTTCTTGTTCAGTTTTTGGTCAGCAATTTCCTCAAGAGGTGTAACATTTAGCGATTTACATGACTGACTAAAGTATTGCCTACGACTAGTAAGAGTACTTGCATGTACAGATCTTGTGTAATTCTCATTGTACAATGTTCAAATGAGGAGTCTCAGTTTTCGTATTAGAGACGTGCTGCGGCATTTCGATACGTAGCTTTATGCCTCGTATACAGATGTGGCAGGTCTCAAATGGTTTTATTGCCACACATTCTGCCCCAGGACCGAAATCCCCAAATTTTGAAGTTGCCCTCTGATGGACTGTGTGAACTCTAGAGACAGGTCGAGCATGATAGTTCGGCAAGGGAGTTGCCAGACTGCTTGGCGTCTATGGGCCAAGCTATTCTGGCACCACCCTTGAACTATCATGCTCGATCCATGGCTTGCTGTGATATGTCGGGTCAGAATGGGTTAACCATTTGGTTGTCAGTGGCGCTGAGTTGGTGTACCTCGCCCTGTGCCTAGGTTAAACGCACCAGCGGCGCCATTGTTGCTATTTTCGTACCAGACCGGTCGCTCGGCCCAGTCATGTGCACCAGATCAGTTTAGAGCGTGTGCTTTCTGCACCTGTAATGAGCAATCGTGGAGAAAAAAATCACGTGACCGTCGTTTGATTGCTGCAAAATAAGAGGAATAAAGAATAAACCCCTTCCCATATGCAATCCGGCAATAATGCATCCTTATGCTAGCACCAGGAAACATTACACGATTTGGCAGATTTGACAAATAGCTGTTTTCCTCAGTGGTGGTGATTTTGCGACATTTGCATTGTTTGAGGCAGAAAGCACCGTCGTAGTTGAAGTTCAAGAGATGTGCACACTACAAGTACAATGGACTTGATTCAGGGGCATGGGGCATGACACAAGCCTCCATCATCTCTACACAAAACTGGCGTGTTAGGGGAGGTAAAAGGCGCTAAAAGTAAAACCAAAAACGAACCGTTTTTCAACTGCGGTCACAATCTTCTGCGTGAACGTACGAGACCAGACTACAAGTGCAGAAGCCTACCTGTGTGCGCAGTTCTGGTGCACATGACCAGTCCGAGCGACCGGTCTGGTGCAAAAATAGCAACAATGGTGCATTTAACCTAGGTACAGGGCGAGGTATACCAACTCAGCATCAGTGGCCGTGTGTTTGGTTGAGGTGATTCCTTCAGGAAATACCACGACCAAACACGCTACCAACAGCCAAAGGGTTATTATGATACTATTACTTAACTATACTGGATATATGTCTGTTATCATGCCACATGTTGCTTTTCAGGATTCATTCAGATATGTTGTGGCAAAGTAATTGGACTATCACCCACGTAATCTTTTTAGAGCAACTCACTATCTCACTACAAACATCATAACTGAGTTATTTCCACTTGCAGGGATTTCAAAAGCAGCATGCACCTGTACTTAGCTGGCAACAACAAACTGTTGACAGAGGTTCGGCTGGGAGACATTGATTGTAAACTCATCAGCCGACTCTTACACAACAACGCTTTTATCACGTCACTCGACCTTCGCTACAATAACATTACGGAGGCAGGCGCCAAGATGATAGCAACCATGCTAGAAGTATGTTTTTGTTTTATACATCTTTGTGGTTGCATGTCAAAATGTTTAAATTATTGATATTACAACTGTTAAAGTAACATTTTGCAAAAATTTGAAGACACATTTCTGCACCATTTATGTTTGTTATGCCTATCGTCACACCTAATGAACTTTAACAGTAGTTGGGACATGCAGCAAAAGCACACGCGTAATCACACTTATTTATTCTGTGCAACCATTAGCGTGTCAATCTATCTTTTGTTGTTTCTCGTACTGATAGTGTTGTACTTAGAATGGAGTGGAGTCATTGTCAGGTTATTTGATATAAAGACGACATGTGCTGAACTGTGTCTAAATGAACCATAACTAAACCTGTGTGTAGCATTTCGCAACCATCTGTTAAAGAAGTGTATCATTGAACAGCTACAGCGGTAGTGGGCCTTCAAAAATATAACTTTTGGTGATCTAAATTATGCTCGTCAGTATAAAGAATGATCTATGAATTCATTGGTTGATTAGTTGGCTGGTTGGCTGGGTGCATGGATGGGTTGACTGATTGATTGACTGATTGATTGTACATCGGGCCGACGGTGGCCGCAGTTGACCCATGCACAGCTATGCACTGGCCAACACCGGCCTGTGCATGGCCATGCGCAGGCCGACGGCAGCCTGATGGCCTTTGCGCACTGGGCTGTAGCCAACATGAGCCCGAGGACATTTTGCTCATTGGGTTTCTTTTTCTGCAGGAGAACACAGCCCTGCGAGAACTGAACTTGATGTGTAATGAGATCGGCCCAGCAGGTGCTGAAGCCCTTGCCAAGGCACTACATGTAAGCTATCACTTTCAGTTTCAGCAGAGTACTGATTGCTGGCATGCGGTTTGAATATGTTTGAGGTCGCTTGTACACAGTTTACCACCTTAACTATATACCAAGATAAGTGAACACAGTGCAAGAAACATAGATCCTTATTAGTACCCACAGTTGGAGGGGGGGGGGGGGGCTTCTGAGGATCTATGTCTCTAGCTGACACGACTTTGAATCCATCGTCCTGAGATGACTTGGACCCTTTGGTGTTGGATTAACTCATCCAGCCCGAAGGCCGTATTCCCCAAATTTTGGAGGCGTCATCTAAAGACTATGCACCAGTTGCAGGAGATGGATCGACCATGATAATTCAAGGGCAGTGCCAGATTAGCTTGGCGCCGACAGGCGCCAAGCTAATCTGGCACTACCCTTGAGTTATCATGGTCGATCCATCTCCTGCTGTAGTGCGTCAGGGCTGAATGGGTTAAACAAAGATTTCAGAAACACAGTGTACGTCATGCAACTGGCATTGATGGAGGCGCTTTGCATATGTTAACCCTTTTCATCCTGATACACGCCTGCTTGAAATTAATTTGACTATGATAGTTCAAGGGTGGTGCCAGAATAGCTTGGCGCCTGAGGCGCTAAGCTATTCTGGCACTACCCTTGAACTAAAACGGTTGATCTATCGCCTAATCTGTAATGCAGCCTTCATGGGACAATAAGCAGATCTGACAAAATCAGCCTCAGGACATAATGGGTTAACACACAGTGATCAGGCTTGTCTGAAAGGTTGTTTTGTTTTATAAGACATGAATGCAAGCATTATCAGGATGCAAAGGACGTTCTTGTTGAAACAACATGTTAAGCATCTGTGGTTTAATTAACTCTTCCGCAGCACGCAGTCAAGAAAACTTGACCTCAAAGAAGCGCACACCAGCGTACGCACGCCAATCTGTGGAGCAGGCGTGACCTAAAACACTCAAAATTCCATTTTTCAATACTGCTTTCTGGACCCTTCCAGCTATAATGTACTTCTTCTACAGACGTTGAACTGGTTCCATTCACCCTTGAATGAAAATGCATGAAAGGAACAGAGTTACATAGGGGACATTTAGCATACTAAATACAACAAACATTTAGTTTTCCATTCCCCAAGTATCACTTATCACCACCCACACCAGCAGTGACAGTGTCCGTCTAAACCATTTACTCCCAATTTATCACACCTGACAAGGTTTATAAACATCTACACACTAGTACCGAGAGAAACATACAGAAATAGTATGAGAAGGGTCTGTGTGATACTGGGCAAGTTTTCCTGCCTGCGTGCACGCATTAAAAGTCATGAAAACTTGACTGCATGCACTTGGAGGTTGGCTGCCATGTGCGGAAGAGATAAATTATTAACCCCTTCTTTGCCACGGTGCATACATTTTGTTTTTTATAAATCTGTGTTCATTCAACGACCAAGTAGCCAAAACCTTCCAAGAAACATGTATACTAATTGGTCTCAGTAAGAGGCATAGATCCTCATGAACCCCTGCAGTCATAGGCTCACGAGGATCTATGTCTTGCAGGTGGACAGTGTTCATTTTTTCTCAGCAGTGAAGGGGTTAATGGACTTGGGGGCAATCGTCGGGATTAACCCGTTGCATCCGGAGGCTGATGTTGTTTTAGTCTGCTCACTGTCCTTTGAGGGCTACGTTACAGATTAGGAGACAGGAGGTCATCCGTTTTAGTTCAAGGGTGGTGCCAGAATAGCTTGGCGCCTCGGGCGCCAAGCTATTCTGGCACCACTCTTGAACTATCATAGTCAAATTCATGTCAAGCAATGGGTGGAACAGGATGTAAAGGCTCAATAAAGCAGTTAAACAGGGACTGACAAGATACTAGGGTTCTTTCGTGTAAACTGTATGCTTATTAGATGTACTTAACCCCTTGGCTGCTACTGATGAAAACTTTCTGCGGAAAAGACGAGTAATCTTTTCTGCTGAACGGTATCGTCGGTCGTGGATAAGGCATTAATTCTGGTTCTCAATTCATCATTATAAGATTAGATAACAAGTTAACCCATATCATACTGAGGCTTAAAGCTTCAAATTTGTACACTGCCATATGCAAGCTGCATTATAGTACTTACAGATGTAGACCAACAGCTTTAGTTAAAGGGTGGTGCCAGAATAGCTTGGCGCCTAGAGGCGCCAAGCTCTTCTGGCACCACCCTTAAACTATTTTAGTCACACTTATTTCACACACTGGTGTATTCCGAATTATAAGGGTTAATGTGCTAATGTTGGTAGGTTTGTTATTCATTTGTTTATTTATTTATTTACTTATTTATTTTCTCAGACAAATGAGACGCTTCTATCCTTGCGTCTGAATGGGAACAAGCTAGAGACGAAACAGCAGAAAGGTGGCATGTATTTCGCCCAGGCACTGCAAATCAACAACACTCTTCAAAATCTAGACTTGGGAGACACAGACTTGGTAATGTTGTATTTATTGATGTCAGTGCCTGTGTTTGAAAATGAACCAACCATGATGACTCAAGGATGGTCAGATTTGTACCTGAGTACTGTGCTATTTCAAAATTGCACCATGATAGTTCAGCTTCAATGCAAGTAACTGTCTGCAGATAAACTTGCTGCCCTTCCAGGCACTAAGGCTGAGTTGGTATACCACGCCCTGTGCCTAGGTTAAACGCACCAGCGGCACCATTGTTGCACCATCGTAGTTGAAGTACGAGAGATGATCACACTACAAGTACAATGGACTTGATTCAGGGGCTTGGGGCGTGACACAAGCCTCCACCATCTCCAAGTCTACACAAAACTGGTGCGCAGTTTTGGTGCACATGACCGGTCCGAGCGACCGGTCTGGTGCAAAATTAGCAACAATGGCGCCGCTGGTGCGTTTAACCTAGGTACAGGGCGAGGTATACCAACTCAGCGACACTAAGGTGATCCAGCATGATCATGACCGATCCATCTCTCACAGCTGGTACACAGTCTTTATAGGCACTTCTTCATTCACATTTGAAATGTTCATTGATTAACTCATTCGAGACGTGCCGCCTCCGGATACGCGGCTCATGCCGCGTATCCGGAGGGGGCATGTCTCGAATGAGTTAACCCTATGACTGCTACTGATGATACATTTCAGAGGAAATGATGTCGTCTTTTGTGCGGAGAGGTATCTTCAGTATAGCAGTTAAAGGGATTATACGACTGAGCTCCACGGGTCAGAATTCCCAAATATGGGAGTTGTTCTCGTGCAGACGACTACATTACAGGTCAAAAGACATTTTAACCATTATATTTCAAGGGTGGTGCCAGAACAGCTTGGCACTTCAGACGCCATGCTTTTCTGGCACCACCCTTGAACTATCATTTTCACTTTATGTATCCTGTGTGACAGGGTTATGACAGGTTTAGCCGCTAGGATGTAGAGCAGCCATTAATTAACCCATAATGCCCTGAAACAGCGAAAGACTATGTCAGGATGTGGATCGACCATGATATTTCAAGGTTGGTGTCAGAATAGCTTGGCGCCTAGAGGCGCCAAGCTATTCTGACACCAACCTTGAAATATCATGGTCGATCTGTCGCCAGGACTGATATAGACCTCAGAGGATATCTAAAAGAAAATTGATAATTTCGTCCTCAGGGCGTAAGAAGTCAAACATACGGTACTAGTGGCAGCACACACACACGGGTCAGTTATAGTTATTGGCATTGATGCCAAGCAATAGTCCCACGCATAAGTACTTGTTGACCATGCAGTACTTTTTTTTTTTTTGGATAATATTTCAGAGAACGGAGAGTGTGATAGCCCTGGCTACAGTACTTCTGCACAACACTGCGCTGAAAGCCGTCAACGTAAATCGACCCATTCTTTTCACTAGCATGGGAGATACCACCGTTCATTACGCCAAAATGCTCAAGGTAATTCTTTAAGATGGCTCAGAACATAAAAAAATAAACTGCTTGTACTACTGTTACTGCTACTGATAAGGGGGATCACTTGAAACTGGTTCTTTTGTAATTATACTAGATTAAGGGTATGAAATGCCATTTCTTGCAGAAAACTATTGTGTTTTATTCTGGCATTTAAGGACTCGTTACTTAGCTTTTTAACTCCTTACATCCTGAGCCTGAATTTTTAAATAATTTGCTTGTTGTCATATGAAGGCTACATTTACGGATGAGGAGATAAATCAACCATTTTAGTTCAAGGGTGGCGCCAGAATAGCTTGGCACCTCAGGCGCCAAGCTATTCTGCACCACCCTTGAACTTTTATAGTCAAATTCATTTCTGGCAATAGTGTATAAAAATGAACAGGGTTAAAGAAATTGAATTGATTTGATTGTTGTTCTTTTTCCATGCATCAACAGGTAAACAAAACTTTGGAGGAGCTTCACCTACAGAAGTACGACATGCGAGACTTTGGAATGACTCGGATAGCAGAAAACCTCATGGAGAATTTCACCCTCACATACCTGGATCTTAGCTGGTAGGCAGATCTTTTATTTTTGCCAGCAATATTGTTAGGGTTACAAACTTACCGGCTAGTGAAGGTGTCTTCAGTCATGAAGTCACATATGGCATTTACGCAACCTTTAATTCACTGCATCTTGAGGATGAATTTTTAAAATTTGCTTATTATCTTATGAAGGCTCTGTTGCAGATTAGGAGATAGATCCACCATTTCAGTTCAAGGGTGGCGCCAGCATAGCTTAGCACCTGAGGCACCACGCTATTCTGGGGCCACCCTTGAGTGATGATAGTCAAATTTATTTCAAGCAATCGTGTATCAGGATGAAAAGGGTTAAATTAAAAACCCATGGAGAAAGAAACACGCTTAGAAATGACAGTTACAACATAGTGGTCTTGTAACTGTCATTTCTAAGCATCTTTCTTTCTCCATGCGGGTTCTTTCGTGAGTTCTGCACCCTTGGCATGCAGTCACCTTTTGGGTCTGGATTTCACATTTCTTACACAACCCTTGATATTCACATGTGTCTGTCACTTTGGTTCAAAAGCAGTAGCAAAGTCATCTTTCTTCTGGCTGTCATCCCATGGTGGTATATATAATAGGTGATTTCCATAAATCCGAAGGTGGTAAAAAACTACGCATGTTTTGACACAAATGGTGGTTTAGAAGCCTGAACAAACATGCAATATTGCATGTTTGAACAGGCTTTTGGTCCACTGTTTTCGGCAAAATGTGCAGTTTTTACCTAGCTACTTCTCATTTCCTAACAATATCTATTGTATTTCTGCAGCAATCGCATTACAAGAGATGGAGTGAAGGAACTAGCCAAGGTACTGAAGCTGAACACAGCCATTCAAACTCTGGATCTGGGCTACAACCGACTAGAGGATGATGGCGCCATGCACATTGCTGAAGCACTGGCCACTTTCAACACTACATTACGGTGGTAAGTTGTAAGCATTCCTGGCTTAAGGTATAAGATATCTTTCGATGCTTAACTCATTCAGCCCTGATGCATTACAGCAGGAGATGGGTCGACCTTGATAATTCAAGGGTAGTGCCAGATTAGCTTGGCGCCTGTCGGCGCCATGCTAGTCTGGCACTGTCCTTAAATTATCATGGTCGATCCATCTCCTGCAACTGAAGCATAGTCATTAGATGACGCCTCCAAAATTTGGGAAATACGTGCGCCAGGCTGAATGAGTTAATGGCCCTTTTAGATTGTTTAAAACTCTACGCGAAACACACACGTTTTGCTTAGATTTTCCAACAATCTAATGTGTGTGCTGATGTTTATTTTTTTCAGCCTTGTGATTGTCTACAACAACATTGGCAGTGCAGGACTGTGCGCGATTGCGGATGCTATGAAGACGAACTCAACTCTCACCAACGTGTACATTTGGGGGAACCGCCTGGAGGAACCTGCTTGCATTGTAAGTTCTTGGATCACTCAGTCTGCCCCGATAAGCTACAGAATGAGATGGCTCAGTCATGAAAGTTTAAGGGTTGTGCTTGATAGTCTTATTTTTTGTCGAGTGCCTTTCTCATTTTTAAAGATCAACTAGAGTTGAACATGGCTTCTGCCAGCCATACAATTATTTGCCTTGTTTGAAGTCACGTTAAGATGGTGCTCATAATTCTCAAGTACTTGTGAAGAAAATCACCCAGTGAGCATAAGCACCTCATGCCACCTTCAGCCTTTGATAGCCCATTCATGCCTTTTGCATGAACTAATGCCAGTGTCAGCCCAAAGATGTTTTGCTCACCAAACATCTACATGAGATCCAGAGTCTGTGATATCCTGAAGCACGTCATACAGAGGCTACTGTGGTTTATTTCCAGATGATCATGTTAAATGGCAGAGATTAATCCATTCAGCCCTGACACACTAGATGAAGGTATGGATTGACTAGGATAGTTCAAGGGTGGTGCCAGAATAGCTCGGCACTGCATGGCGCCAAGCTGTTCTGGCACCACCCTTGAACTGCCATGGTGGCACTATCTCCTGAACCATAATATAGTCCTCAGAGGACAACTTGAACTTTTGGGAATTGCATCCATAGGGCTCAAAGTGTTACATTGTTTTTGGTAATTTTTCAGGCATTCGACAACCTCATCAAAACAGATCGCTTGGAACTTCGAGACACAGATGTGCAGCCCTACATTGTTGACGGGGTGACCTACCTTTGTGAGCTGAGCCACCAGATTCACAGGCATTACTACTATGCGCCAGTTTATGGAGACGACATTCCGAGCTGGCAAGTCCGAGGCGACAACCCACGCAGCGGCAAAATCAGGGTGAATAGTGGGTTTGGGGGTAGCGATAACGCCCTTGCTGCATTGGAATCATTTGCTGCTGTAGACTCCTTTTTCTAAATTAAAGAAAAATCAGGTAAAAGATGGTAGGTGGTGCCCCATAACATTCAAGCATTGTTCAGGAATTGTTTCTTTCGATCACCACAGCATGTGTCTTTGTACCAGCATAAGGATTAACCCTGGATAGGTATCCGAAAGTGGGAGCATTGAATAGGTGACACTTTGCTAGTAAGAGACAGTTATATTCTCATGAGGCACCGTGGCCACAGGCGCTCTTGAGATTCTGTGCCTCTTGCAGGTGGCACGAAATTGGCTGAAACCATTGAAAATGTTAATCCCTTCACTTCAGAGAAAAACTCAACACAACCCAGTTGCAAGACATAGATCCTCATGAGCCCCAGCAGTCGCGGGGGCTCATGAGGATCTATATCTCTTGCTGAGAGCAAATTTGTATTGCTATTCCTTGGTTGTGGCTTTGGGTTGTGTAAGAATAAAGATTTTAGAAACAAAATGCACGTTCCGAAATGGAGTTAACTCCATTTATTTTCAGACCTACTTGTGATTTAGGGACAACCTCTATTAGCGCCAGCTTTTGCTGCTGTTGATCGTGCAGGTCTCTCTTCTGAAATAGCATCGGCCATTGATCGCAGTACGCAGCACTGGCGATCCTTCCTCAGTGAGGAAAATGTCCTCAGGCTGGCGTCGGCAGCAGTCTGCCCGCACACAGCCGTCTTCCACCAGAGTGATGACGGGTGGAATAGGGATTAGAAATCACACACATTTGGGATGATGCGGGGTTATACAACTGGCATTTGCATTTAGGATGAAGCAAGGGGGTTTAGCTGGCATTGGGCTACTATAAGTATCGGAAAATACTTAACCCTTATCATTCGGAATACACCAGTGCATGAAAGAAGTTTGACTAAAATAGTTTAAGGGTAGTGCCAGAATAGCTTGGCACCTCTAGGCGCCAAGCTATTCTGGCACTACCCTTGAACTAAAGCCATTGGTCTATATCCTTATCTGCAAGTACTATAATGTAGCTTGCATTATATGTGCACAAATTTGACGCTTTTAGCCTCAGTATGGTATGGGTTAATGCATTGCTTGTGGTACACTTTCACTTTGAAGGCCCATGTGAAGAAATGTTGTGTCTGTTGTCATGTTTAACCCCTTCACTGCCCAGAAAAAAAGTGAATGCAATCCAACTGCAAGAGGCATAGATCCTCATGAGCCCCCCGCGACTGCGGGGGCTCATGAGGATCTATGCCTCTTGCCGAGATCACTTTGTGTCCATGTTCTTTGGACAGTTGGTTTTAGTCGTTCAGTGAACACAGATGTCGGAAACAAAAAGTACGTCTATTGGCAGGGAAGGCGTTGAAATGAGTGTATTGCTTGTCAGCATTGATATGTGTGTACTGTTTGTCAACTTTAAACTTGAAACTGTCCATTGCAGATATGTATACAGCTAGGTAAAATTATGTACAATATAATTACATCTTTGGGATATAGTGTGTGTGTGCATGTGTATATGTTTTGTATGTGTGTGCACAAGCTTGAAATATTTTGTGCATCATTGTGTAATATTGCATGATCTACATGTATAGGTACATGAATTTGTTGTCTCCGTCCTCTGGGTCGATCATGCCTTTGCGAATAAGTACATCATGATGGTCTACAGGTGACTATTTTTGTGTCTGTGCTAAACTCAGTGCATGCACAGGCTGTTAACCCCTTGACTGCCCAGAAAAAGTGAACACAGTCCAACTGCAAGAGACATGGATCTTCATAGGGCCCCGCAGTTGTGGGGGCACATGAGGATTTATGCCTTTAGCTAACACCACTTTGAATTCACATTCCTTGGATGGCTGGGTCTCTTCGGCATAAAATGAAAAAATATTTTCGAAACACAGCATGTGCAAGAAGAAGGTTAAAGGGTTAACACATTTGAGACATGTAGTATTTGGACCATATGCGGTGTTATGCCACATATCCAGATGCGGTACATCTCAAATAACAGTTCATCACCGTAACAAGTGTACCTTGTCATAACATGAATAACATAATAATTATTTGTCTATCATCTTCGAAGTTACATCATTGTGCTGATTCATCCTGCGCTTACCATTGTGATTTTGTACCTTGCCGCTGGGAGTTAAAAGGTCCAGAATCACAGACCAGCACACAGGCATTGCCATGCCCGCATACTGTATGCCATCATATTCCCATTTCTCGTACATGTTCATTCTTCACCATTTATCGTTCATATTCATCACTTGTTTGCAGATCGACTTTCAGCACGATGAACACAAACCGTTGATGTGTCTGAACATCATGCGGATGACTATGCTTTACAGTAGCACAATCAGTATAGAAATCCCTTCATCAACTAACTCTGACGTGTCGTTGCGAAGCAATCCCGATCTCACGCGTGCACCCGTGGGAGGCAGCCACCGCAATCGGTACAAAGAATTTTGCCGTCATTTTTCATATCCAGGCTTGCAGGCAGGAGAAGAAGAAGAGGTTAGGGAGTAACAGAATAAACTTATTTCTGCCCGAGGGGCCAGGGGTGGGGGAATAAGGGGTCGTAGGAGGTGGGGGTGGGGGGGGGGGGGCGTTCTTTTTTGAAGTGTGGGAGCAATTTTTTTATTTTTTGGTTTGGTAGGAGTGCGGGCATTTCCATGTTCTATTTTTAACAAGGGGTAGTGGTGATGTAGGATGGCCTGGGTAAAAAGACAGACACTTTTTTTTTATCAAGTGGTCTATCATATTTATTTAATACAATTTTTTGTCCTTTTTATAAACACCTTTCAGTTTTTCTGTGTGTATTACATGGAAAACAGTTGGCTTCCCTTTTCGAAGCACATCCTGAGCATTACTTGCCCATACATTACCATATTTTGGGCACTGCTGGTACATGTATATTTAACTTTTTGGTTATCTGTAGCGCTTTTTGGTGAGGTGATTCCTGCAGGAATCACCTTAACAAAAAGAGCTGTGGACAGCCAATGGGCTAAATTGGGATTTATTTCTTATCAACTTTGTCAAGTCCTCTTGTTTTGTCTTCTGATTTTTATAACCAAAAAAGAATTTAAAGACACTTTTTATGTACTGTGATCAACATGCACACCACCGGTACCTTCCATTTTTACCAACAAAATGAAACCCCCTTGTGCATGCGACCACTGGTACTGTTTACAGTGGCTGCATGCACAAGGGTGTTAATTGCCATGTTCACACAGTCAAACATTATTCACTGTGAATTAATGCAAATATATTGGTTTGTGTGAACAATTGGACTTTTTTGTTGAGAATGTATATGTGTATATTAAATTAACATGACTGCGTGTGTCGCTACGTGTGCATGTGTGTGATTGTGTATATTTTGCTACATCTTTCTGTGTATCAAACGCACTCATACCCACGTACGCAAACAACTAAAAGTATTATTTATTACAGTGTCCAAGTGTTTAAACTTTTTGTTCTCATGCAAAATATGCATTTGTGGGGATCAAAGTCACACACACTTAAACAGCGAATGCATATTCATAATGCACGCACACAACTTGCACTCACACACACACGCAAGAACACATCAAAATACAGTGAACTTCAGATATAACAAATCACCCAGACACCCATTTTTTGTTATAAAATAATAGTAATAATAATGTGTATTTATATAGCACTTATTCCAAAATGGTTTTCAGCACTTTAGAATTTGAACATATGCAGTAAATATATACAGATAAGGACAAAGTTTACAAATACACAAATGAGTGAGTAACGTAATAGCCAAAGTTTTGTAATATGCAAAGTAATTTACAGAGAAAGAGTGTTGTCAATAACCACTATAGTATAAAAGTGTTGTTACATCGACTTGTTATATCCGACCTATTCATAAGCAAAGTTGACTGTATCTGCATGTGTACTATGAAACATGATACAGTCGACTTCATTTATAATGCAGTCACACTTATATGCATTTTTTTCGGACTTCCCCACCACACGGTTTCCATGTGGATTGCTTTGTTTATGACAAACTTAAACCCATTCAGCCCTGACGCACTACAGCAGGAGATGGGTCGACCATGATAATTCAAGGGGAGTGCTAGATTAGCTTGGCGCCTGTCGGCGCCAAGCTAATCTGGCACTGCCCTTGAATTTATTATGGTTGATCCATCTCCTGCAACTGGTGCCTAGTCATTAGATGACGCCTCCAAAATTTGGGAAATACGGCCGTTGGGCTGAGTGAGTTAAGAAACATTGGGTGCCTTGACATCTTGTTATTTCTTATGTTCACTGTACCAAACCTTTCACTGGGTAGTGAACGAGATTCAACTGCAAGAGACATACATCCTCATGAGCGCCCACAGGCGCTCCTGAGGATCTATGTCTCTTGCAGTTGAAGTGCCAGCGGGGGCTCATGAGGATCTATACCTCTTGCTCAGACTAATTTGCTGATCTGTGTTCTTTGGATGGTTTGACTTTGGATCACTGATCACTGAATGAACAAAGAGCTCAGAAACAAAGGATGTGTCCAGGGGCTGGGAGGGGGTGAACATTTCAAACATGCATGCTTTAACCCTTATCATTCGAAATACACCAGTGTGTGAAATAAGTTTGATTAAAATAGTTCAAGGGTAGTGCCAGAATAGTTTGGCGTCTCTAGGCACCAAGCTATTCTGGCACTACCCTTGAACTAAAGCCATTGGTCTATATCCTTATCTGTACGTACTATAATGTAGCTTGCATAGGGCAGCGTACAAATTTGAAGCTTTTAGCCTCAGTATGACATGGGTTAAAAAAAGCAAACGGTATTGCAGCAGCTTGACAAGTATGTTATCAAACCACCCCCTTTCTCATCCCGGTCGCTCTTGCAGATTTATTAAAAAGCAAACAATATTTCATGAGTGTACACAGTGCTTCAATTAGCAGTACATTACTGAACAACTGCTTGGATGTGTGTACATCATACATGCATATGCAACTTCTAGTACTCATAAATAAGAAAACGTGTAGTCTTCTTATTGTGTACCCAGGTACTCATTAGTCCACTCAAGCCTAACAGGCTACAAGAAGTTATGGATCAACCAAGGGTGATGATAGATCAGTTTTGTGCCACTAGGTGCCATGCTATTCGAGCACAGCCTATCATGGTCAATCTGTCACATTTATTGTGTAGTCCTCGGAAGTCAACTTTAGCACTCAGAAATTGTGTCCACTCTCTTTGTCCACTCTCAGAGTGACTAAAAGCCATGATTATTTCATAGATCTAAACAACTAATATTGCTAGATGTGCTGAAAAAGGAAATAATGCACTAAAATCATGCTTAGCAGATCACACTGATACAGGAACACTGAAAAGGTTTCAACTTTGTAATATTACGGCATTAATCTTTGCAGCATGAATCTATCCAGTGAAAATCTACCCTTTATGACTCCATCCACCCGTGAATCAACCAAGTGTAATTTTGCTGCACCACAAATTCATCCTTTTGATTCCTAAATCTGCCCAGCATAAATCCACCTAGTGTAAATCCAGACAGGCTTGCATCCAACCAGCTGAAACTTCTGGGAGAAATGGCGACAGCACAAATCTACATTGGTGGATTCATACTGCATAGATTTTCTCTGGGTAGAATTCTGCCTAAACATAATGCAGCTGACACTCTTCAGCGATAATGGTAAAGTAGCATCTGCTTTGAGCGACCGTCTTTTTTTGCAAGAAAAAAGTGGTCTTAACCCTTTTAGCCTCAGATCCCTACAGCAGGAGATGGCTTGACCATGATAATTCAAGGGTAGTGCTTGGCGCCTTTTTTGCCTATGGATGTCGACTTCAGCTGCTGTGAGATTATTTCCCCTCGAAAACTTGGCGGAGAGATCTGCACAGCCAAGGTTCGCTTGCAGTGCATGTGCTTGGTATTTTTAGTGATGAATGTGTCCTTAGAAGCCATTAGTTGGCATGCACACTGAATCCAGAGATGAACTCTTTAACAAAATTAATTATTGGCACAGTACATAATACAAAGGAATTACTTAGCACTTAGTAAGCAAAGAGTTAAGGACAGGTGATCTGTCATAACCCAGTAGGCAAAGGTCCTTGGGTCCAAGACAGCTGCAGTGGGCCCGTGCAAGGCCATTGTGGGACCGAAGACGTTTTGCTACTGGGGAAGAGTCATGGCTTAGAGCAGGTTCTACTGAACATACCAGATTCAGCACAAACTCTTCAGCTTTTTCCCACCCTCTGCTCTTTCAGGATATTGAAGGTCTCACTGACGCTTGGGTGCATCGTGACAACAGCTATGTGGAGACAACGATCAAAGCTCCTCGATACACAATCGTCCACTTCAGTAGCTAATTTCCAGGGGGAGAAGCTTGGCTCGGGAGCACAGTGGGATGATGTTCAGACGGCAAAGATTCAGCTTCAACTTGGACGCATGAGGGTTTAGCCAAGAGATCATGTTTCCGGAGGTAGCATGCTTCTTTGTATGGCGGGTTGATGGGGCACTGGGTAGGTGCATGGTAGGAATAACCCTCACCCTCCTTTAGCTGCACAGGAGAAAAGATAAACGTGAATTATTTCCACGGGTATTGATTTTTTAACCTTTTTCATCCTGATACACCACTGCCTGAAATAAATTTGACTATGATAGTTCAAGGGCGGTGGCAGAATAGCTTGGCGCCTGAGGCGCCAAGCTATTCTGGCACCACCCTTGAAATAAAATGGTTGCTCTATCTCCTAATCTGTAATGTAGCCTTGATAGGACAATAAGCAACTTTAGAACAAACAGCCTCAGGACTTAATGGGTTTTTCCACAAGTATTGGCATGATGCCATAAGCCTTAATGTCCAAAATCACAGACCAGCAAACAATTATATATTATGTATGGCAGCAATAGGATAAAAGTGGTTACAATAATTTTTGGACTAAAAAGCAATATGAAATATATATGCAATGCGAATTATACATGAAATATTATACATGGGCTAGCTTGTAACAGGACACTCCCATCCCGAGAAACAGACCAATATTTCTAGTATTGTTAAAAATCACATAATACATATAATGGATGATGTGTCAGCATCAAGTGCTTGCAATATACCCTCAGAAAAACGAGGGGCTATGCAATGGTACATTTAACAACTAAATCCAGACCAAAAAGGTGACTCTATGCCGACACTTGGGCTCTATTTAACAATAACATGCTGAAAACGTTTAGTAGTTACCGTGTGAAAAGAAAGGAAATGTTCCACTGTACTGTTTAGTCTGAAAACTGGGATTGCTTGCTTATTTACACATGGGAGACAATCAATTTAGGTAGTCGCTCCCCAGTGCACTCTTAAATACTTGTGTTAATGTTTAACACAATGTCAATGTTTAACTCCCTTGTGCATGCTGCCACCAGTACTGTTTACTGGTGGCTGCATGCACGAGGTAGTAAAGGTGTGTATACATGAGGGGGTTAAGATATGTTAAGGTATGTATATATATATAGAAAGCTGCAATTTATTTAATTATATATTGTTTTACATTTGTTACCAAAGCATTTATACTTACACTTGTTTTGCATGTTCCAGTTGTAATTTTATATTTTGAAAAAGGAGTAAATAAAAACACAAAAATTAACACAGATGAATTCACTGATATGGATGCTAACTGATTTAAAGTTGTACGACTTTTGTGGATAATACTGCAGTATCGGGGAACAGCAGGCCTACAGCAGTTACGTTTGTTATGGCAAAAACTAAATCTGTGTGTGTGTGTGTGTAGGTGTGTGTGTGTGTCTGTGTGCACGCACGTGCAATCAAAGTAGATGAACTATTTATTAGAGGACCATTTAAATTCATCAGAAACTCATAAGAAAGTCTACAGTTCTTGGGGACATTTTCTAACATGTGACAATAAAACCTACAGATTTTTTTTGCAGATACCGACATTGTACACATCACTGAGAGCAGAAGACGTACTGAATTGAGTTTGATACAACTACAAAGGTGACTATCATGCTCTCTTTGATATGACTCCTTTCCTCTCTTAACCTCTTCACTGCTGGACTGAACACCACCCAACTGCAAGAGGTATAGGAGGGCTTGGGGTCTTCGGCATTGAATTTACAATCGTTTCAACAACAATCTGTGTCCACCGGCAGTGAAGGAGTTATCCTTCACATGCGAGCAGTAAGACATACTCTTCACAGTACTGGTGGCTGCAAGACCATGCACAAGGGAGTTATAGCTCATTCAAGCTGTGCCACATCCGGATACATGGCGTATCCGGGTGTTTATGTTGATCAATATTACTCTCATTAACATCACCTTGCTACTTTTCACTGTAAAGTGTAAGAAACATGAATTTTTCTCTAAAATGTATTTGTTCGAAAAATACTTACTGATGACATTACTACTAGGAAGATATGCCTAGCTTACCTAATTTCAGCCTAAGAACCTGTTGTGTTCCTACACAACCATGGAGGCAACTCAAGGGGGCCGTAACCAGGGACCCTGAGTAGCCCCCACGTCCCTGCCACGTGGTGTCACGCCAGTCGGAAATGCTTAGCTTACTGGTGGCAAGTGGGGCAGGTGGGAGGGTCCTCCGAGTAATGTGATCGGTAAGTATTTTTCGAAAAAATACATTTTAGAGAAAAATTCATTTGTTTTCTCAAAATACATTCCTGATGACATTACTACTAGGAAGAATAGCAAAGAGGAGGAGTGTGCCACCCATAAAATTACCCCCTATGTAAGGGGTTAGCCAGACCCGCCCTCCCCGGAGCAAACTCCCGACAATTTCAGCTAAGCAAAGCCTACAGCGGAGGCGCCAGGAGGGAGTGTTGCGTCGTGGCGATGTCCCCCACCAGGGCCAGGTTGTCTCGCTGGCCTGCCAGATCCCTGAGGCAGAAACGGGCGAAGGCTGATTCTGCCCGCCAACCCACAGCTGCCATAATGTCTCTGACAGCAAGTTGCGGTCGAAGGCGACGCTCGTGGCCATGGCTCTTAACCTTGTGTGCGCGGATCTTTAGCCTCTTGGCTCCCTCCGGGGAGAGGTCCTGGTAGGCGGACCGGATGACCCAGTGTAGCCAGAAAGATATCGTCTGGCCGACATATCAATTCTGCCTGGGGACAAAGGCAGAAAGAGGTGGGACCATCCCCTCTGGACGGGCTTGGATTGGCGAAGGGAGACGCGCAGGGCGCGCAATGGATCTTGCTGCCTGGTCTCCAAGGGAAGTTCAACTCTTTCAGCGGCCGAATGGTGATCACGTGGGGCGCGGTCAAGGGAGACCTAGTCTTGGCGAGGAAGGAAGGATCGGTGAAAAGTTGCACGGAGCCATCCGTCCTGAACTGCAGGCAGGCAGGGTGCATGGAGAGCATGTGCAGCTTGCTTACTCGGGCAGCCGTGGTGAGGGCCAACAGGAAGCAGGTCCTCTGAGGAAAGTCCGCGGACTGGGCCAGGGGGGAGTGGTTCAAATCGATCCGAAATCAGCCACGTAAGCACCCAGGGTATGTCTAAGCGTGGGATCAGCGAGCGCGGGACTGGCAGCTGGAGGCCGAAGGGGCCATAAGGTCGGCGAGGTCCTTGCAGGCACCGGGGTCCGGGAGGCCAAGGTGGCGAAAAGTGTCAGCTACATGGCCCGGCAACCTCCAATGGTGATGGGTGTTAGGGCCTGCTCGCTGAAGAGCCAGACAAAGAACTCGGCGAGCTGTGGGGTAGCCAGATCGGCGGGGGAGATGCACTGGACGGCGCACCAGGACCGTAGGACTCGTGACTCTCCCTCGTAGATGCACCTGGACGAGGGTCTGCGGGGTGTAGCGATAGTCTCCCTCGCTGCATTCAAGAAACCTCTAGCAGTGAGGGCGTGCCGCACCACTCCAGGCATGCAGAAGCCACTCCGGGCACGGGTGGAACCGCCTGTGGTGGTGTCGCTGGAGCCTGGTGCGTGGGGTGGGCAATAGTAGTGGGGGGGGGGGGGGGGGCCGTGGCAAGACTCAGCAGGTCGGGGCTCCGAGACTTGGTCCACGAGAACTGGGCCACCCGTAACATGACCGCGCTGCATTCCCTGCGCAGCGCAGGACCATGGGGACTAGCACTGTCGGAGGATACACGAAAGCGTTGAGGCCGACTCCAGAGCTGGAGAGCGCGCCAACTGCCCAGGCGAGGGGGTTCGGGACGGGGGAGACGAGGAGGGGGAGCTGTCGATTCCACCTCGCAGCAAAGCGGTCGATCCTGGGGGTCTCGCACTGAGCGCAGGTTATCTGAACGCCATCCGGCCGAAGAGTCCGTTCTTGTGGAGGAGCTGGCTGCGCCGAGTGAGGAAGATGGCCGGGATGAACAGGAGGCCAGGGCCGTGTCGCGCTTGGAAAGCAATGCTGTGATCTTCGCACCAATGGCAAGGACGAGGAGGTCCCGGTGTAGGCGATGCGGTTCCCACGCGGTGAGGCGAGGGGTGCTCCTGACACGAGCCACGTGAGGTTTGTCCTGCGGCGCAGCGGGAACCGGTACCAGGGAAACAGTCGTGGGAAACGAACACCAGGGGGGAGGCCGGGGCTGTGGCCAGAGACGGGCAAGAAACGCGTACTCTTGAGACACCTGTCGGATAGGGAAGCCAACTTCCTGGACCGCCGTTCCGGAGGTGCCCCTGGTCGAAGTTGGTCAGAACTCCATGCGCAGGCGGCGAGATCGCAGAGGTAGCAGCGCCTCTCTGTCCTTGTCCAAGGCAGACTCCTGCACATTTCTTCAGTATACATCGTCTGAGAGGTCCACCAAGGGGGCCCGACTGGATCCGGCGACGACGGTGTCCAAGATGCGAAGCACCCCTCCACTGGCTGAGGTCGAGGCCAAGGGCAGCTCCCTGACTGGAGACGACGAGCTGGAGGCGAAGTGCCATAAGATCACGCGGGGGGAGCCAGGGGACGAACCCATAGGTGCCGATAGGTCCAGACCGACGGGGCCATTATAGGGAAGCACCGCCGCCCCGAAGTCCCGGCCGTCGGCATGCAGCACTTGTCTCGAGGCGAGTGGACGAAGACGGAGCGCCACTAGTCGTCGGGTTTGGGAACCAAGGAGACGGCCGCGTAGGCTGGGGGGTGGAGATCCAGAAGAGCGTCCTCGACGCCTGTCTGAAAAGGCGACAGGATGAAGTTCTCAGGAAGGGCGAGAAGGACGGGAGCCTGGCGTCCTCGACGCATCGGGGAACCACTGTGTAAGCGACGCCGGAATCCCACAAAGGCCTGGGAGCCATAGACGAAGGTCTCCGACCTAAGAGCCAGGAGGGTTGCTGGCATCGCAGGGCTGTCCGCAGGGCGCACGCCGGAATGAGTAGATCCACAGCTAACACCGATGACGCGGGCGCTCTGCCGACTAGGAGTGAGCGGGCGGGTCAGGTCACAGTCTTGGGCCCTGAGGTGTAATCACGGGACCGACTTGTCGTCCTCTCCCCAAGGCCGGAGTGGGCACATCTGGTCACTTCTCCTAGGAAGGAGGGGGGGCACCATGGCGGACGGGCAGTCGCGTGTCAGGCGCTTGCGCCAGTAGCAACTCCAGAGCTGCGACCAAGTGCGACCAAGTTTCTCCAGCCAAGTGGTGCAGACATCATAAGAGTGGTCGGAGGTGCAGCCGGAACAGGGGAGGAAGACCGGGTGGACATCGCTCGGACATCGGAAGTCGCCGCACTGCAGGCAGGTGTGAACTTGGCCGCTGCAACACATATAAGACGTGAAAAGGCGACCGGGCGTAGGCCCCCCGAGGCCCTGCCAAACGAGTACAAGTGTTTGACGCGAGTGGTCATACGAGCAACAAGAAAGCACCCCTGGTCGAAGTCTCTGTCCGGGACAAGGGCCGGTCGAGGGCATGGACCGAGGCCTTACCTTGCCATGGTTGCAGGGACGGGTGGTGGGGGAGAACCTGCCACATGGCCCTCCGCACGCGCCGGGCGGGAAGGTAAAGTCCCAGAAGGCACACGGTAAATCCAAGGAACCACACCCGTACAGACCTTCATGAACAGTTGCCTTAGAAGAATTTTGAAAATCCAATGGCCAGAGAAGATCAGCAACGTCAGACTCTGGGAGAGAACAGAGCAGATAACAGCAGAGAATGAAATTGGGCGAAGAAGATGGGGATGGATCGGTCAGTCTGAGAAAGCCAGCTTCCAGTATCACTAGGCAGGCATTGTCATGGAACCCCCAGGGAAAGAGGAAAAGAGGTAGGCCGAGAAACTCCTGGCGTCGAGACCTCCAAGCAGACATCAAGAGACTGGGAACCACCTGGAGTGGAGTAGAGGGAGAGGTGCAGGACAGGAGTCGCTGGAGGTCTCTCGTCGACGGCCTATACCCGGGTAGGGGTGACAGGCGTAAGTAAGTAAGTAAGTACACCCGCAACCATGTAAATCCAAGGCACGACGGGGAACCACAAGTAAACCAAGGAACCCACGTAATCCAAAAGTATACACGAATCCAAGGAACACACGTAATCCAAAAGTGATCAGCCCTTTAAGAACCGGTCGCACCGTACACAACCAAAGGTCCTGTAGGCTAGAACACAACCATTCACGGTAAGCTAAGCAAATCGACTGGCGTGACACCATGTGGCGCGTGACCGGATGGGCAGGGACGGGAGGCTACACAGGGTCCCTGGTTACGGCCCCCTTGAGTTGCCTCCCTGGTTGTGTAGGAACACAACAGGTTCTTAGGCTGAAATTAGGTAAGCTAGGCATATCTTCCTAGTAGTAATGTCATCGGGAATGTATTTTGAGAAAACAAACCCACTCACCTCTAAGGGGTATGTTTTGTCCGAATCAAACCCACTGAGGTCGCCACAGGCCAAGAATGGAACGATCACCCGATTTGGACCTTCCAAGTTGTTAAAGTCAACATCTGGATTAAAATTTGAAAATATTGTTACCCACAGCTTCTCATCTCAGTTAAGCCCTACAAAAACAAAAAAGGACAGCTATGTCAGATAATTACTGCACCAGGCTTTGAACACCTAACCTATTTCCATTCTTCATGTCCCCACAACAAGAAAGTGTTCAACAGCCAAGGGCCTGTTTGGCAGAGCAAAAATATTACCAACTGCAATTAACGTCAGCCCCATTACCAACAATAACACACTGTTTTTAGCCCCACCACCAACAATAACACACTGTTTTAGTTTATACCTACTGCAAGCTGCATCAATACTGTGCAATCACATCCAACAGAAACGAATCCAAAGGATTTGTTCAAGAATAGACTGTGTGGTGGTCTGATACATTGCACCTTACTGGTTCCAAAACTCTACAAATTACAAACCATAGTGGTGGTCCAAGAGAGGGTTGGACATGTTGGGGACATATCCTGCTGGTGGACTGTAGTTCTGACACACCACAAACGCCTCTGAAAACAATGCCAAAAAGACAATGATTTCATCGCCGCCAACCATGCCACACAGCTGTGCATTACAAAAATCAGCAGCTTTAACAATGAATAGTATAAATCTCCAAATGTGGGAATTGTCCTCTGAAGACTGAAAACAGTTAACCCATTTAGACCTGGGACCCTGCAGCAGGAGATGGATTGATCATGATAATTCAAGGGTAGTGCCAGATGAGCTTGGTGCCTGAAGGCACCAAGCTCATCTGGCACTACCCTTGAATTATCATGAACAATCCATCTCCTACAAATGGTACATAGTTGTTAGGCAACACCTCCAAAATTTGAGAAATGGGACCTTGGGGCTAAAATGGTTAAGGAGACATATCAACCACAATAGTTCAAGGGAGATGCCAGAATAGCTTGGTGCCTCTGGCGCCAAGCTATTCTGGCATCCCCCTTGAACTTCCATGGTGAATTATACAGTAGAGCCTGTTTTGAGAACCACCCTTTGTGTAAGAAACTTGGTCCTCAAAGACAGGTGCTCTCTCACGAGACATCTTGAAATTAATGGGCAAAAGTGTCACCTGTCCTCAAAGACCTTTATTTGCGTTGATTGATTGTACATTGCTTAACGTCCCAACAGCAACAAGACTTTCTCAGGACGTGCCTGCACTGCTTGTGAAAAAAAACAACTAAACAGAACATTGAATGTATGTTGCCAGCCGGTCCAAAACGTTAAATAAACCTAACACATGGGGCCTAAATAAGCTATGACCATTTAGCAACACACATCCAATATCAAGAGCTACAGGCAGCGCAGACAGTAGGGAGAGTTTTAAAAAGGCAAATACAGGTGAATGGACAAAGGGTAGACAGAAACACATGCCCCAGAATAGAGAGGAAAACCCACCCTGTGGGGCTGACCAGGGTGACCCTGGGAACTAAAAAGTAGTTAATCCCACCCAAGTCCCCCAGGGCAGACCCGGGTGGGGGCTTTATTTAGGTGGCTCCAGACACCTAAATGAGGGTCTTTAATGAGGGTTGATTTTGCGGAGGGTGGTTGCTCAAAATAGGTCCAGGTACGTATCAGGAGTTAACTGAAAACAGGTCCAGGTACGTATCAGGAGTTAACTGAAAACAGGTCCAGGTACGTATCAGGAGTTAACTGAAAACAGGTCCAGGTACGTATCAGGAGTTAACTGAAAACAGGTCCAGGTACGTATCAGGAGTTAACTGAAAACAGGTCCAGGTACGTATCAGGAGTTAACTGAAAACAGGTCCAGGTACATATCAGGAGTTAACTGAAAACAGGTCCAGGTACGTATCAGGAGTTAACTGCCACCACAAAAACGACAAACATCCTGAAAAGAGAGCCCCATTTACCAATGCTGGAATTTCTGCTGCTTCGAGGTTTGTGAACTGTGACCAAGGGAAAGAAGATCTTCAGCTGGGAGTACAGCAATGTCACGTCCTTCCCTCGGAAAATCTGCACACAATACATGTGTTGTTTTTTTTAAATCACATAATGATAAAGCAAAATCTATACATAACATATTGCACAAACACGCAATCGATTTGGAGTGTTGCAGTGATTAGCATCATTCATGCCTTATAATGATTGTGGGAATAATCGACAAAGAGTGTGTGTAAGGAAGGGGATATAGATCAGACAAACAGTTATGGGTAGTGTTGGATTAGCTTGGTGCCTTCCAGCATCAAGCTAATCTGGCACTACCCTAAAACTATCATGGCTGATCCATTGCCTGCTGTGGTGTTTTAAAGGGTGACAGTGTCAGACATACACATAAATGTAACTTCACCATAATTTCTATTATAAGTATGCATAGTGTCATCTTTTTTTATATTAACCCATGTAGCCCCAACACCCTAAAGCAAGAGATGGATTGACGATGATAAGAAGCTTGGCGCGAAGCTAATCTGGCACTACCCTAGAATTATCAACAGCAGTCCATCTCCTGCAACTGGTGCATAGTCGTTAGGTAATTAACACTCCCATAATGCGACAATGCGGCTGTGGGGTTAAATGGGTTAAAGAAATTGCATACCTTGGCAACAAATGTCCCTCCTTGTTTCAACACATGGGTGGTTATGTTCAAAGCCTGAAACATGAACTCCAGTTACTGATAAGGCCGTCTACTAAAATTTACCACTAACTTCAATTATGTGATTTAGCTTAATTAATGAACACCAAAAGTCCTGAACATTTTTTCAAAATTAATGGCAGGTAATGTCATACATTGTATTCCCTGAGATAGTGGGAATGATTTTTCCAAAAGTATGAAATTCATGAAGGTCTATCAGACTGTAGTCTACCAATGGTTGTTAAAATTAATTTTTCTCTAAAATGTATTTTTTTGAACAATACTTACCAATGACATTACTAACTGGAAGCTTCGCTTAGCATGTAATTTTAGCCCAAAAAACTTATTGGTGTGCCATTACCAGGGCACTCCCGAGTGGCCTCCCGTACTACCATATCCGGTGGCGCACTCACCCTTACTCGCCAGTATCTGAGCCTTAGCTCTAAGCGGCAAGCGGGGTAGGAGGGAGGGACGTCTGAGTAATGTCATCGGTAAGTATTTTTCAAAAAAATACATTTTAGAGAAAAATTAATTTATTTTTTCAAAATCATTACCGATGACATTACTAACTGGAAGAATTGCGAATAGGAGGCGGGTGCCACCTGCTAAGAACACCTCCCATTGCCGGCGCTGAGCGCGCAGTATCGAGGCCCCTCCCTACACACCCAATCCGGACAATTTTAGCTAGACAAACCTAAGGTGCCTGAGGCACTGGGAGGGAGTGCTGCGCCGCCGAGATGACCTCCGCCAGGCCCAGGTTGATGCGCTGGCCGGAAAGATCTCGTTGGTAAAGGAGGACGAGAGAAGACTCAACCCAACCCACGGGTGCCACAGTATCCCTCTCTGCCCCGTATCGGACATCCGATGCTCTCCACCACTGTTCAGACTCCCTGCCTGAAGGTCTGGATGCACATGGTTAGGTTTGCTCCGGCCGAGCTCTTGTGTGGGGACCGAATCACCCATCATAGCCAGCAGGAGATTATCTGTGCCGAAACGCCTCGTCTGCCCGGAGCCAAGGGCAGGAACGGTGCGAGCATCCTAGTCGTAGCGGCTTAGAACTGTGCAGGCACACTGTGGCCGGAGTCCCGTGCCTGATCCGTCGCCCTGAGGGTCAGACAAAGACGACTTGTGGGGCTGTCGCCGGAGAGCGGTTCCTTGCCCGTAAGCAGCTGTGAAGCTCCATAGGTCCTCCATTGGCGACAAGAGGGACGTACCGAAGGCATGTAACTCACTGACAGGCGCTGTGGCAAGTGCAACCAGAAGCAGGTCTCCTGGTAAGTCTTCCAAGCACTAAAGGAAGAAGCTCGAACCTCTCGAGTACAGCTTGGTGAGCACCCAGGGGATGTCCCAGCGCAGGACCGCTGCAGGTTTACGGGACATCCGAACTGCCAAGTCGTAGCACGCTCCCGGGCGTGACCGTCCCCGGCTTCGGTAGAGTGCCCCCATCACCAGGAAACCTGGGAGGGAGGCGCTAAGTTTTGTCAGAAGAACCCTCCCACGAAGAACGCGGCCAACTGGGGTTGGTAAGTTCCGTGGGGAACAAGCCGCTCTGTGGCGCATCGAGGCTGGAGAATGCCCACTTGCCTTCATAGACATGACGAGAGGCGCTCCTCCTGGCTGCAAAGCTCACTTCCACCATAGCCCCTGCAAAGCCTCTAGCAGAGAGGTATTGCCGGGCAACCACGCGTAAGACCTCAGTACCTCTGGGCACGGGTGGAACAGCCGTTGCCTTGGCTGCTTGGGGACCATACTCGTCGCGGACGGCACCCGCGAAGGGTCCGTCGCAAGATCAAGAGAAGTGCGGTCCAAATCTTCGACCAGCTGAATGGCGCCAGTAGTCTCAGAACCGTATTCCTGTCCCTGCACACCTGCAGAACTCTGGCCCCAGCATCGACAGCATCATGCTTACACCAGGAGTCCGACCCCCGGGAAGACAGCCGCGACTAAAGTCCAGGCTCGCAGATCTGGAACGGAGGAGACGAACAGAGGAAACCTGTAGTTCGATCCTTGATGAATGGACAGACCAACGGCGATTCCCCAGGGTGGGCAGGGTAGCTGGCACCAGCGTGATGGTACCACGTAGGACCTGCCTCCGTAGACTAAGGAGCCTAGGCGACGAAGAATCACCCGCAGGAATCTCTGCCGGCCGCCAAGGGCTCACCAACTGGATCCGTAAGTCGGTCATCCAGCTGTATAGAAGTCCTGGAGACGCACCGCTGCCCTCAGCGCTCTGTCTGTCTCCATCCTGCCACAACGCCGAAGAACTTGTTTAGGGCCGACAGGTTGATGATCGGCCGTCATTCCCCACCGGCTTGGGTACGAGCAAGAGTCGCTGTAACTGCCGTGGAGTCGGAACGCAGGACCACCTCTATGGTCTAGTACTGTAAGGTCCTGCAACGCTGTCACCATGTCCAATCTCCTGGAACTCACATCCCCATGATGCGTGCTTCACAGTGGAGTCTGTAACCTGCTGTCACCCCACGAAGCTGTGAACTGATCCCCCCTCTGCGCGGAGACCTCAGACGCTAGACTAACGACTGTCTTGCCACGTCCAAGAACCCCGTTCACACCAGCGAAAGCGGAACCGGGAAGACTCTTATTCCATCCTCGTCAGTGATCACTGGCTGCACCTTGCCTGCAACAATGCGCTCTTGTCCACCGCCGGCGGGTACCTGCATAACAAAGCCGGTGGAAGTGAATCCCTCCTCTCTGGTCAAGAGTGCCCGAGAACACCTGCTCTCCAAGTTGTCTGCACGCAGTAGTGCAAACCGCCTCCGCTAGGTCCCGAAACCTGTAGGTTGAGGAGGAGACTTGTAGCGCTTGGCCACCGCGGAGCAAAGACCAACGCCATGGCCCTACTTACCAATGCGACGACGGGGGGCAGCGCTCCAGCAGGAGAAGGATGCGAAGAGACGGGACGCCTCGTCCAACCAAGTGCGTAAGTCGGAACTACATCCACGAGAACGAAGAAGAGTGATGCCGGCCCACGTAGTGAAGTCGGTCGGGCAACGTCTTCTCCCAGCGCTGACACATAGTCCCACACAGGTAGACTGCGCACCTCCTCATCGTCTGCCGCATGCTGAGAAGTGGCTGCGACTGCCGGTCCCAGGACCGCACCGTCGGTGTCACAGAGATGTCGGCTCCATCCATGTCATCCAACTAGTTCCGGCGCTGACGTCAAAACTGCGCCTCCACAGAAGAGTGGTCCCTGCCAATCCAGCCCGAAGGTCTGCTGCGGTCTGTCGGCATGGCCTGCGTCGGTGTCCCTGGAAGGCTGCTACGTCCAAGATCTGTCAACTGCGTGACGCCGGCGCTAACCTCGAACTGCGTCTCCCCTGAAGAGTGGTCCCTGCCACTCCAGCCCTAAGATCTGCTGCAGTCTGCTGACACTGCCTGCGTTGGTGTCCCTGGAAGGCGGCTCCATCCAACAGCAGTCCACCACGCGACGCCGGCGCTGACCTCGGACTGCATCTCCGCGGAAGAGTGGTCCCTGCCAATCCAGCCCGAAGATCTGCTGCGGTCCGTCGACACGGCCTGCGTCGAACTGTCATCCGAGCAACCCTGGAGCTGAGGTCGAACTGCGTCTCCACGCAAGAGTGGTCCCTGCCAGTCCGGTCCGAAGATCTGCCGCTGTTCGCCCCCACAAGCTGCGTCGATGTCCCCGGAAAAACCACCTCCGCCCAAGCTGTCATCCGCGTCGAACGAGGTCCGTTGCCGCAACACGCTTGAACTTGTCCGCCGAAGAGATTAGGGATAGATGAGACATCATCACGAACACGGAGTCCAAAACACGCCGTCTCCGTGCGCCGTGAGTGCTCCTTCGAACTTATCCATTCCTGTGTATGCAAGACGGGGGTGTAAAGGACCAGAACCTCGGAAGCGAGGCCCCTCCCCGTCTTGTCGGCCATTTGCACCGACTCCACCCATACCGCAGAGGCGGTTGTCAGTGCTGATGGAGTGCTCTCCATGGCTCTACCCACGAAGTAGGGACTCTGAAGGATACTCCCTTGGCCTGATTTCCTCCAATCCTCGCTGTGTCTTCCAAACGGGGGTGTATTGTACCAGCGTCTGCCCTCAGCAGGAAAGCCCGTCTAGTCGGCCAAATTCACTGACTCCATCCATACCGCAGCGGCGGTTGTCAGTGCCGTTGGAGCGCTCCCCAAGGCTCCATCCTCAAAGTAGGGACCCCGAAGGATACTCCCTTGGCCTGATCTTCCTTCCAATCCTCCCAGTGTCTTCCAAACAGGGGTGTAGCATAACAGCGTCTGCCCTCGGCAGGAACCGCCCGTCTATCGGCCAAGTACTGACTAACCTCATACATCAGAAGGAGGTTGTCAGAGAACGATGCCGTGACACGTTACCACTGCCCGCTGGTCCGACGAAGAGGAAAGGGAAGATGACACATCACCACGAGTATGGTGTCCTACACGCGCCGAATCCGAGCGCTGTGAAATCCTTTGATCGCCTTTCATCCTTCCATATTTAGGACGGGGGCTACCAGAACCTCGGAAGCGAGGCCCCTACCCATCTTGTCGGCCATTGCACCGACTCCATCCAAACCGCGAAGCAGTTGTCAGTGCTGGTGGAGGACTCTCTATGGCTCCACTCTCGAAAAAGGAACCCCGAAGGTTATCCCTTAATCCTTATGGCCTGTCTTGTCGGCAACTTAACCAGATTCCCCCCTGAGCGTTGCCTCGAAGTTGTGACCCTCTTCCTTTTTCATCTTATACCGGCGCTGACATGTCCAATGGCTGTAGGGTCCAACGGGCTCAGGGGATGGTTCCACACGACTGCTGCCTGAGTTCTCTTTTATTCCTTTTTTGCTTGCCAGGAGGGCATGAAAGAGACCCAATCCGTGCGGGGAACCGAGCTCACAACGCCTGTTTGCCACTAGGTGGCGGACCAGGGTCAGGCGGAATCCTAGAGCAAGAAGCTCTGAGCTCAACGGTGCTGTGCGAGATGGAAAATCTCATCCGCTGCCTGTCTTTATTAGTCTCCAACGCCCGCTGGGGAACGTGGCAGCTCAAATAATTAGCACCAGAGGGGGCAGCAGTCCCCTCTTTGCGCCCGACAAGCACACGGTATCCGAAGTTTCATTCCTCTGCTTCATCTCTATGGCTGCGGTCGATATCAGCTGACGTACAGATCTCTCTCTGCGGTAGCAGGCCCACAGCTGCGACCAAGGTCCTCCTTCCAGGCTGCGCAACGAATGCAAGGTCAACTGGAGGGACAGCCCGAGTAGAGAGGGCAGACATCATGTACATCATCAGGTCATAGGGGAACGCCACAATCAGTGCCGGTCCTCACCTGAGCACTGTAACATAGGACAGACAAAAGGCCATTATGGGCGCTCGAAGCCTCCTAGGAGGGTCCGAATTCCCGGTCAGCCTTGTACATACAAGCAAGGGCCAAAGATGCGACCCGGTAAAAAACATAATGCCCGCTGAGGCTATAGTAACCGAAGCTTTACATTGTCATGTCCTAAGTGCGTAATCCCCAAGACCCAGCACCAAAATCCTTGCACCAAACCACACACACACAGAGGAATCCTTCCTTTCCTTCCATCTCTTTTTTTTTTTTTTTTTTTTTCCACAATAAGTCCTCGTAAGCATAGTTCACAAACTACCGTCGGAGCACACGTTCACACGACTGGTCTGACTCAGCTAAGCGAAGATACTGGCGAGTAAGGGTGAGTGCGCCACCAGATACGGTAGTACGGGAGGCCATTCGGGAGTGCCCTGGTAATGGCACACCAGTGATTGCCTCCCTTAGAGGGTATCACAGTAATTTTTGGGGGCTAAAATTGACATGCTAAGCAAAGCTTCCAGTTAGTAATGTCATCGGTAATGATTTTGAGAAAATAAAGAACATTTTGCATTTTCAAGGAATACATTTACTCACAACAAATAATCATTTGCACTGCCAGAGGCGTCGCTACAGAGAGTGCACATCCAGCTGTATGAGATGGATCAAACCTGGACTGTTCAAGGGTTGTGCCAAATTAGCTTGGCACCTTCAAGGTGCCAAGTTAATCTGGCACTACCCTTGAACTATTTAAGGGTGAATGGATGACCGGTAAACTCAGTTTGTGACTATGAAGAAAAAAAACCCAAAGCAAATAAGAAAGAAACCTTCAAAATGTATTACTTACTGCCAGCAACAACTGAGCCTGGATGTATTCATCGATGTCATGAAGACCGGTCACTATAAAACAGACACGAATAGTTCACATCGTTCACGCTTCCATCAAATGTTCCAGAATTTTACAAAATGTAGGAGGCATTCTAGGGTGACTGTGCACAGTCAAACCTGTCTAGTGAAAAGCAGTCCCCCGCAAATGTGACCACCCATAACTCATTGTCGATCATTACTGTCCTGTGAATTGACCCCATGACTGCCAAGAACATGAAAACACAATCCCACCACAAGAGACATAGATCCTCATGAGCCCCTGCAGCTGCGGGGGCTCATGAGGGTCTATGCCTCTTGCTGACACCTGAGTTCATATCCATGCTACTTGGAGGGTTGGGACTCTCTGGCATTAAATCAACAAATATTTCAAAAACACAATCTGCCTCCACTGGCAGTGAATGGGGTGAACTAGATATTGACAGCCATCTAAGCCTGTAGGGGTCAAGGGAGACCCTACCGTACCATCCCCTTTAACCCTTATCATTCGGTATACACAAGTGTGTGAAATAAATTTGACTAAAATAGTTCAAGGGTAGTGCCAGAATAGCTTGGCACCTCGAGTTGCCAAGCTATTCTGGCACCACCCTTGAACTAAAGCCATTGACCAGTCTATATCCTTACCTGTAAGTACTATAACGTAGCTTGCATATGGCAGTGTGCAAATTTGATGCTTTTAGCCTCAGTATGATATGGGTTAATGCACAAGAGGTATAGATTCTCATGAGCTCCCTCTGACAGCTGCAGGGACTCATGAGAATGTACACCTCTTGCCAATCAGAACGTGCTGGTCCTGACCAATGAGTATGAAATCTGAACAGAAATTGTTTTTCTCCACTTCAACACAAATTTTCTTGGGGCAGTTTTGGGGAAATATTACACAATGTATCATGAAGGAACAAGAAAGGCAAAGCCCTTCTGGCGCACGAGTATGACCAATCTACATGTGTGACCTTTGTGACAATAAGTAAAGCGATGGCTTCTGCACCTGCAAGATCCACGTTTTCTCAAAATTTAATCAGTATTCACACATCTGTCAACCCCCGATGACCCTTGACCTTTGCCATGAGTTGACGAAATTAGCATACACAGGAAGGTCTTATCATCATCAGCTACCTTTGGGCCAAATTAGATTGAAAATTTTGCAAAACTTTTGATAATTACAATTCTATCAAAAATTGGCATTTTACACACATTTGCTGACCTCTTGTGACCCTTGACCTTTCCGAGGGCTCATCCAAATTAGTATCCATAGATAGGTCTTACCATCAGGCATCTCTGTACCAAGTTTAGGTTTAAAGTTGTGAATAGAAAAACATCTTTAGTTAAACTATGGCTATTTTTTACCTATTTCATCAGCTATTGTGACCCTTGACCTTTCCAAGAGGTCATCCAAATTAGTATGCATAGATAGGTCTTGCCATGAGGTATCTCTGTACTAAGTTTGGGTTTGAAGTCATGAATAGTATTTCAGAAAAAAACATCTTTTGTCAAAACATAGCTATTTTTCACCTATTTCCTAAGCTCTTGTGACCCTTGACCTTTCTGAGGGATCAACCAAATTAATTAGCATGCATAGAAAGGTCTTACCATCAAGTATCTCTGTACCAAGTTTGTGTTTAAAGTCTTGAATAGCATTTGAGGAACAATAAATGATGTCAAAATATAGCTATTTTTGACCTATTTACTGATCCCGGTGACCTTGACCTTTGCGAGAGGTCACTCAAATTGATATGCTTAGAAAGGTTTTGCCACAAAGAATCCTTGGGCCAAGTTTGAAAACTGTGGCTAGAATAGTCTCCAAGAAAATGCCAACATTAAAGTTTACCACGGGTGCCGGATGACAGCTGGCGGCGGACAGACGACAGATGGACGACCACTGGACCAGAACATAAACTCACTCTTTCTTCGCACGTGAGCCAAAAATGGCTACAACAAAAATTAGCATACCATCAGGGGCCCCGTCACAAATGACAAGGTCTGACTTTTCTCCCTCAAAATGCCGAATGATTTCCTCTGCTGTAGATTTCTAGAAGAACCAACACACAAAAAAGTAATGCACTGTGGCATTAGAAGAACACATAAATTATGATAAAAAAATTGCAACAATTAATGTGCACCATTTTGAACAAAAAAACAACAAAACTACAAAAAGCAAAGAAACAAAAAGAAAACAAGCTAGAACTGCGACTGCATGGAAATAAAACATAACTCCTGGTCCAGGAGACATGATGACCACGACAGATCAAGGCTGGAGCCAGAATAGCTAGTTCAAGTGATGTTGAATGCATTAAAATGCAATATTTACGCAACATACCACAAGGCATACATGTATTGTTTTTCATTTCCATGCAGATTGGAGATGAACGATTGATTGATTGTACATTGCTTAACGTCCCGACAGCAACAAGGCTTTCTCAGGACGTGCCTGCACTGCTTGTGAAAAAAAAACTAAACAGAAAATTAAATGTATGTCGCCAGCCGGTCAAATACGTTAAATAAACCTACAACATGGGGCCTAAATAAAGCTAAGACCATTTAGCAACACACATCCAATATCAAGAGCTACAGGCAGTGCAGACAGTAGGGAGAGTTTTAAAAAGGCAAATACAGGTGAATGGACAAAGGGTAGACAGAAACACATGCCCCAGAATAGAGAGAAAAACCCACCCTGTGGGGCTGACCAGGGTGACCCTGGGAACTAAAAAATACCTAACCCCACCCAAGTCCCCCAGGGCAGACCCTGGAGATGAACCATCACCCCTGTTGCCAAGCAAAAGTGGCCGTAAACAGCAGGTGACCGCTCACAGCTGGTACGATAGAAATGGACCCAGAAATGTAAATCTGCACACAACTAGCCACTACTAGTGTATGCTAGTGTATATCCCCTACAGTGCAAGTTCGCAGCCTTAGTGTGTGTAAAATCGTCACAGTCAAGACAAAAGATGTGGAAAAAAATACATGTATAGAATGCACACATACATTGTCCTTGTAAAATGTTGAACATGTAAACGTTTGCACTTCAAAGTCGGTACGGCTTCATTTTGTTGCCACATTACACCCAATGAAAACGGAAAAACCCGATCAACTCCTAACTGCACATGTAAGTTTCAAGCTTAACAATCAGTCACCGTAGTGCATACCAACAGAAAGATATGGGGAAAATGGAAGCATTGACATGTTTACGATATTTGCAACTGTGAAATACCAGTGTATCTTTTATGAACACAAATCTTCATCAGTCTTTTGTAGTTTCCAACATTGCATTTTGTGCGCATGCGTAGTGATTTGTGCACCTACCGGAACAGGAGTTCGCTACACATACTCAGCTCAGAGACTCCAAGGTGCGTGAAAATCTATGCCCCTTGCAGATGTGCGTTTTGCAGTGTGGGTGTTCTATTCCCCCAGTTAATTGTCAATCCCATTGATATACACTGCCCCTTTCACAAGGCGTCTCAATCCAGCGTGAAGCAGATGGCACGCGCCTGTCATTGCGTAACAACACGACGCTTGACTTTGTCAAGGTGTGTAACGGCGAGGTGTTGAGTGAGCAGTCATTGGCCTGTTGCGCGTAACTGCTTTATCACTCCAGTCTGGCCATAGCCATAAATTCCAGGTATTTTTTTCGTTTTTGGCTCCGATACCCTGACCGTTGGTCGTGTTCAAAGGTGACCATATAATCCAGGTACTATATATAGTAAACATCGTTCGTACATCGCGAAAGTGACCGTAAACGGCAGGTGACCATAAAAATGGTGATCATGCAAAATAGGTCTTTCTGAACAATAATACTAGAGTAGAACCTCTTTTGAACAGACACCAAATTTTAAGGACAAAACAGTCACTTTCACGATGTACGGACGATGTTTACTATATAAAATACCTTGATTTTATGGCCACTTGCTGAATGCGGGAAATGGTCAGCATATCAGATGGCAAAAATACCTGAAATTTACGGCCATGGCCAGACTGGCACGGTAAAGCCATCATGCGCGACGGGTCAATAACAGCTCACTCGGCACCTAGCCAGCTGCCACACACTCTGACAAAGTCGAGTCATCATGCAATAACGCACGTGCCATCAGATGGCCACTGAGTGAACAGTCCATAATAAAGGTCGCGCTATCTCTTCGACCGTGTCCACATCTCTTTTTCAAGTCAGTTTATTTGCAGTCATGCAATCTTCGGAGGCGATGACCCAAATTTGCTCTTTTGTCCCAGGCGCCAACTTCACCACACCCCTGCAGATGGCGTCAGATGGAAGCGGCTCATGAGAACCAAGTGCATATGTGTGTGTCTGTACCACAGGCCTAAAAATCCATATCAGCACTCTTACACTATACAGTGTGTATTGTATATGTGCTGAGATGGGCTGGTAGGCCTGTGGACTGATATTTCAACTCATGCTGGGGCCCCGGCAGACCACAGGGGCTCATGAGAATCTAGTGCGCACATGCGCCAATGCACATGTCTTTGCGTTCGTAATTTCAGGAGAATGTCCAGAACATTCGCTTCTTTGGGAGATTTTTTAATTCCACACCTCAAAAGTCAAGAAATCACGGTATCAAAACAAATCAGTGGCGGTCAGTTAGTGCTAAAATTATTAATTTGCCAGTTTCTATGTGCCAGCCACAAACCGTGAACAGTCAGTACTAACGATTACATGCTACACATGCGTGTGCTTAGCCGAGGACAAATAAAATGGTGAGAGAGAAAAAATTGAATTTTTCTCTAAAATGTTTTTTTTTTTTTTAATACTTACTGACATTACTTTATGGGAGTGTCTACTAGCTTACTACGTAATTTTAGCCTAAGAACCTGTTGTGTTCCCACACAACCAGGGAGGCACTCAGGGAACCTTAACCAGGGCCGAGAGTAGCCTCCCCTCCCTGCCCATCCGGTCACGTGCCACGTGGTGTCAAGCCAGTCGGAATACTTAGCTTACCAGCGGCAAGCGGGGCAGGTGGGAGGGTCCTCCGAGTAATGTGATCGGTAAGTATTTTTCGAAAAAATACATTTTAGAGAAAAATTCATGTTTCCTCAAAAACATTACCGATGACATTACCAGGCATGGGAATTAGAAAAGTGAAAAACGTCTGAAATTTCCAGTGGGGCGGGGGGGTGCGGGGGGGGGGGGGGGGGGGGGGGGGGGGGGCGGGAGCATGGCTGAAACCAAACGACAGGGGGGGGGGGGGGGGGTAGCGTTGGCCTTCATTTCAGCGGCCAAAAAATCAAACGACGGAGGGGGGGGTGTGCTGCTTACCAGATCATGATCACATGCACACTAAACGGCACTCTGTCTTGAACAATATCCTTTCTCACCGCCATTTTCAACAACTCGTGATAGTACCGCCATTTTCCCACACGTACAGTGCGCGAGACGGGAAGCGAGCATGAAAACAGTGCGTTCAGTGTTGTATTGCCCGCTTGCACGGTAAAGTAACGACTGCGTTAAAGCCACAATTGGTGACGCGTAACTCTAGCGGGCGGCATATCACTTGAACGAATGCCTCGCAATGTATAATGACCGGTGCTCAGTTACTTTTTGCACCCCAATTTTTTTTTTTCGGCGGACAATTTTTTTTTTTGTTTTGGCGGCTGAGCAAATCATTTCGGCGGAAATTAGCCTTTAGGCGGACAATTCCCATGCCTGCATTACTTTATGGAAGAATTGCGAAAAGGAGGAGGGTGCCGCTTGCAACTTTACAAGAACCCCCCGAAGGGACTTAGACAGACCCGCACTCCTGATTGCAAACTCCCGACAATTTTAGCTAAGTATACCTACAGCGCCCCCAGCGCCGGGAGGGAGTGTTACACAGCGGCGATGTCCCCCACCAGAGCAAGGTTGTCTCACTGGCCTGCCAGATCCCGGAGGTAGACGCGGGTGAAGGTTGATTCTGCCCGTCAGCCCACTGGTGGCACGATGTCTCGGCCAGCACAGTTGCGGTCGAAGACCACGCTCGTGGCCATGGCACTAATCTCGTGTGCACGGATCTTTACCCTCTTCGCTCCCTCTGGGGAGAGGTCCTAGTAGGCGGACCGTATGACCCAGCATAGCCAGGAAGATATCATCTGGGCTGTTATGACAGTTCTGACTGGAGCCAAAGGCAGAAGAGGCGTGACCGTCCCCTTTGGACGGGCTTGGAGCGGCGTAGGTATACGCGTAGGGCGCGCACTGGATCTTGCTGCCTGGTCTCCCGGAGAAAGTTCACATCTTTCAGCGGCCATAGGGTTATCACCTGGGGCGCGGTCAAGGGAGACCTAGTCTTGGTGAGGAAGGAAGGGTCAGTGAGCAACTGCACAGAATCATCCGCCCTGAACTGCAGGCAGGCAGGGCGCGCTGAAAGCACGGGGAGCTTGCTTACTCGGGCCGCCGTGGCGAGGGCCAACAGGAAGCAGGACTTGCGTGTCACATCCGCGAACCGGGCCAAGGACAGCGGTTCGAATCTGTCAGTTAAGGTTAA
This sequence comes from Semisulcospira habei, assembly GCA_036245525.1. Taxonomy (NCBI): domain Eukaryota; kingdom Metazoa; phylum Mollusca; class Gastropoda; family Semisulcospiridae; genus Semisulcospira; species Semisulcospira habei. The sequence continues at coordinate 223,523,528 of BTPG01000001.1, read as the reverse complement.
GCCACGTCAGTACCCAGGGTAGGTCCCAGCGTGGAATCAGTGAGAGGGAAACCAGACACTTAAGGCCAAAGTGTGTCATAAGGTCAGCGAGGTCTTTGCATTCGCCGGGATCCGTGCAGCCAAAGTGACAGTAAGTGTCCGCAATCATGGACAGGTATCCTCTGATCGTGATGGGGGCCAATCCCTGGTTGCCAAAGAGCCAGAGGAAGAAGTCAGAGAGCTGGGGAGCAGTCAGTTCGGTGGTGGAGAGTTGCTGGTCAGCGCACCACGACTGTAGTACTTGCCCCTTTCCCTCGTATACGCGTCTGGTCGAGGGTCTGCAGGCTGTAGCGATTGCTTCCACTGCTGCACTCGAGAAGCCTCTTGCGGCGAGGGCTTGCCGCACAATCTCCAGGTGTGAAGGAGAAGCCGCTCCGGGCACGGGTGGAACAGCGGCTGGCGGGGTTGCTTGAGCATCGTGCTTGGGGTGGGCAGCAGAAAGGGGGGGGGGAGCCCATGGCGAGACTGAGCAGGATGGTGGTCCAAGATCTGTTCCAGGAGAATGGGGCGACCAGTAACATCCCCGCATTGCATCCTCTGAGCTTGAGCAGGACTTTGGGGACGAGCACCGTTGGGAAGCCACAGGACTGAGCCGTTTCTCTCTATCCAGGGACACAACCATGGGCACATGGAATGTCAGGACCATGTACCAGAGCGGCAAGACCGCCCAGATAGCAGCGGAAATGCAAAAGTACAACCTTTCCCTGCTAGGTATCAGTGAAGCCAGATGGACGCAGTCTGGCCAGAAAAGGCTGTTAAGTGGGGAGATGATTCTGTATTCAGGTCATGAAGAGGAGAATGCCCCCCATGCAGAAGGAGTAGCATTCATGCTGTCACCAGTGGCACAGAGAGCGCTGGTGGGCTGGGAACCTCTTGGGCCAAGAATTATCACAGCAGCCTTTAGAACCAAGAAAAAGCTCAAGCTGAACATCATCCAGTGTTATGCGCCCACTAATGACAGTGACGAGGAAGAGAAACAAGAGTTCTACGACCGACTCCAGAGTGCTGTGGACAAATGTGCGGAGCGAGACATCACCATCGTCATGGGCGATTTTAATGCCAAAATAGGGGAGGACAACACCAGATACGAAGAGGTGATGGGGAGACAGGGACTAGGGGAGATGAGTGAGAAAGGGGAAAGGTTTGTAAACTTTTGTGATCTAAACAGACTTGTCATTGGAGGCAGCATCTTCCCACACAGAAGAATACACAAAGCAACTTGGGTCTCACCTGACCATACTACAGAGAAGCAAATAGCCCATATAGACCATAGACCATATCTGCATTAGCAAGAAATTTAGAAGATCCCTTCAAGATGTTCGAGTGAGGAGGAGAGCAGATGTCGCCTCAGACCACCATCTGCTTACCTTAAGAATAAAGCTCAAGTTAAAGAAAAGCCGCACAGAGACAACAAGAAGACAACACTATAATGTAGGCCTCCTGAGAGAGACTGGAGTGAGAGAAGAGTTCAAACTGGTGCTGTCCAACCGGTTTCAAGCGCTACAGGAGCTAGTAATTGAAGAGGAGGCGGTCACCACAGAGCAGCAGTGGAAGGCAGTTAGAGAGGCGCTGAACTCAACCTGCAGACACTGTAGGGTTCAGGAAACACCATCACAAGGACTGGCTGTCGGCACAGACCTTGAAGAAGATAGAAGTGAGGAAGCAGAAGAAAGCAGTTGTCAACAACAGTCGCACGAGAGCAGCCAAAGCAAGGGCACAGGAGGAATACTCGGAAGCCAACCGCGAGGTGAAGAGGAGTATCAGGGCAGACAAGAGGGCCTACACAGCAGCAGAGGCCTGGCAGCAGAGGCAGAAAAGGCAGCAGGCAGCGGCAACATGAAACAGCTCTACGACATTACGAGAAGATTGTCGGGCAAGTATGGCCATACAGAAAGACCAGTAAAAGACAAAGAAGGCATGCCTATTGCAGACAGAGCAGACCAACTCAACAGATGGGCCGAGTATTTGAAGAGTTACTGAACAGACCTAGCCCACCTGACCCCCTAGACATCCAGCCAGCAGAGACTGACCTACCCATCAGCTGTGACAGACCCAGCCAGGAAGAGATCAGAAGAGCAGTGGCATTTTTGAAGAACGGCAAAGTAGCAGGGTCAGATGGCATCCCAGCGGAGTCTCTGAAAGCAGACCTAGAGACAACATTAGAGATGTTGTACCCACTGTTTGGAAAGATCTGGGAAGAGGAGTTGATGCCGGCTGACTGGAAGGAGGGGTACCTAATCAAGCTTCCCAAGAAAGGCGACCTCAGCAAGTGTTCCAACTACAGAGGAAACACCTTGCTGTCAGTACCAGGAAAGGTCTTCAACAGGATCATCCTGGAGAGAATGAAGAGCTCCGTTGACCCCCAGCTGAGAGACCAGCAAGCAGGATTCAGGAAAAAACGATCATGTACAGACCAGATTGCCACTCTCCGCATCATCGTGGAACAGTCTCTGGAGTGGAGCTCCCCGCTGTATGTCAACTTTGTGGATTATGAGAAAGCATTCGACAGCGTGGACCGAGAGACTCTGTGGAAACTCCTACGACACTACGGTGTACCGACAAAGCTCGTCTGCCTGATCAAGAGCAGCTACGATGGCATGACATGTCGCGTGATCCACGAAGGGCAGTTCACCGGGGAGCTCCAGGTCAGAACCGGTGTCAGGCAGGGGTGTTTGCTGTCCCCGTTCCTCTTCCTACTGGCCATAGACTGGGTCATGAAGAGGACCACAGAGCACAGACGAAGTGGAATACAGTGGACACTGTGGACACAGCTTGACGACCTCAATTTTTGCAGACGACTTGGCTTTACTGTCCCACACTCATCAACAAATGCAGGACAAGACCACGAGGCTTGCTGACATCTTGTCCCAAGTGGGCCTCACCATCCACAAACAGAAAACAAAGACAATGAGGCTGAACGCAACCAGGGAAGAACCAGTCTTGCTTGCTGGCACCCCATTGGAGGAGGTGGAGTCCTTCACCTATCTCGGGAGCATCATAGACAAAAAAAGGCGGCACTGATGCAGATGTCAGAGCACGAATCGGTAAAGCCAGAGCAGCCTTTCTCCAGTTGAAAAAAGAGAACTGTCACAACACACCAAAGTCTGGATTTTCAACTCCAACATAAAAGCAGTTCTCCTATATGGAGCAGAGACTTGGAGATTGACAAAACCACAGTCAACAGAGTACAGATCTTCATAAACAGTTGCCTTAGAAGAATTTTGAAAATCCACTGGCCAGAGAAGATCAGCAACATCAGACTCTGAGAGATAACAGAGCAGATAACAGCAGAGAATGAAATTGGGCGAAGAAGATGGGGATGGATTGGTCACAGCCTGAGAAAGCCAGCTTCCAGTAAGACTAGGCAGGCATTGTCATGGAACCCCCAGGGAAAGAGGAAAAGAGGCAGGCCAAGAAACACCTGGCGTCGAGACCTCCAAGCAGACATCAAGAGACTGGGAACCACCTGGAGTAAAATCGAAGGAGAAGCACAGGACAGGAGTCGCTAGAGGTCTCTCGTCGACGGCCTATACCCGGGGAGGGGTGACAGGCGTAAGTAAGTAAAGTAACCGTTGGGGGATACGCGTACGCGATGAGTCCGTCCCACGGAATGGAGAGCGCGTCGACTGCTCAGGCTAGGGGGTCTGGAATCGGGGAGACGAAGAGGGGAACCTGGTGATTCCACCTCGTGGCGAATAGGTCGACCATGGGCGTTTCCCAGTGAGCGCAGATCATCTGAAAGATGTCCAGATGTAGTGTCCATTTCGTGTGGAGTAACTGGCCGTGCCATGCGAGGGAGTCGGCTAAAACGTTCAGGTTTCCTGGAATGTGTCGAGCTCAGAGGGCGATGCCGCGGTCTTCGCACCAGCGCATTAGTTGGCAGAAGAGCATGTATAGGTCGGGGGAGCCCGTTCCGCCCTGTTCCTGAATGTAGGAAACCACCGTGGCGTTGTCCGAAAGGACGAGTAGCTCCTGGCGACCGAGGCACGCCTCCCAAGTGATGAGGGCTTGCCAAACTGCTTTCAGTTCTAACCCGTTGATGTGTCTGTCCGCTAGGTCCGGAGGCCAGCGGCCAGACGTCGTAAGGAACCTCGGTAGCAGATGAGTACCCCACCCGGAGAGACTTGCATCCACGCAAAGCGAGAGCTGAGGAGGCGGTGAGGTGAAAGGAACTCCCGAAGCGAGCCACGAAATGTCCATCCAGCGCTGCAGATGGGGACGAAGAATCTGAGTCACCGGCACAAGGGCAGCAACGTCGCCGGAGGATGGACGCCAATGGAGAAGGAGGTGCAGTTGGAGCGGCTGGGAGTAAAGACGACCGAGGGGGAGAAGATCCGCCACTGCATTCATCAAGCCGAGAAGCTGAAGCCAGACTCTGGCGGGAACTGCATCCTCCTGGGCCACCTGGCCGGCTAAGGCGGCCAGCTTCTGGATCCGAGGCTCCGGTAGCCTCACCCTGTTGAGGTCGGTTGCGAAGAAAATGCCGAGGTGTATAAACTGGCGCGAAGGAGTGAGGTCCAACTTGCCCGCGTTGACCAGGAAACCCAGCCGCGACAATAACTGGAGCAGCGCATCTCTGTCCGTCAAAAGGGTGGCCTCTGACATGTTCCAAGTCTAGGTAGTTCGAGGTCGGACTGGAAGATGACTATCTGGCCTTGGCAACGATGGTGTCCATGATGCAGGTGAAAACCCAAGGGCTGAGGTTGAGACCGAATGGAAGGGCCCGAAACTGGTAGATCACGTCGTCGAAGGCGAAGCGGAGATACCTCCTGAAGGTGAGGTGCATGGGGACGTGGAGATACGCATTGGACAGGTCCAGACTGACCGCGAAGTCCATGGGCTGCATGGAGGCCCTGAGGGCCCTGGCGGTCTCCATGCGTAAGGTTGGGGCCGCGATTTACCTGTTCAGTGCCGAGAGATCGATGACGGGTCGCCACTTGCCGCCCGGCTTGGGCACCACGAAGAGGCGGCTGTAGAAGGCTGGGGAGTCGGGACGCAACACTACCTCTGTGGCAACCTTCTGCAGAAGCAAGGCAACCTCTCCGCGCAGGGCGATGGCCTTGAGCTCATCGATCAGAATCTCGGTCCACAGTGGAGAGAACTCAGTGGCGGTGGCGAACGGAAGGTGATCAGGAGGCCCTCGTTGATGGTGGAGAGGATCCCAAGCTGCTAGGTCAGCAGTCCGAGTTCGCGTCCTTCACCGTCTGCTAGGAAGCGCCGAAGAGGAGGGGACCACCAAGGGGAGCGCGACGGAGCTGAGTCCTCAGATCGGGAGGCATTCCGCGGCAGTCTTGCAGCACGGCATCCCGACGCATCAGGTCCCAGTTGGAGGCAGCAGCCATGGCGTTGACCGAGGAGTGATACGCTGCCCGGTTAGCCGCTATGGCGAAGGCGAGGAGGTCTCTTAAGAGGGGCATAACAGACGGGTGCCAGGCGTCCTCGATGCAACCAACGAATGGTTGAGTGAGGAGCTCCAGGAAACCCGAGCAAGCCAAGGTGTTACGGACCAGGGACGCAGTCTTGTCCAAGCCATGGGGAAGGGCGCGCTTCAGCTAAGCGGCGTTGCCAGCCTGCACTAATGCCGGTGGGTCCACCGAGGGTAAGGGACAGGAGAAATTCTGAGAATGGCCCGCATACCAGTCCTGGCGGAAGGCGATGTCGAGTCCAGCAGGCCACCTACGGTCAGAGAAGAAGTCGAACTCCCGGGAATAGGCCACTTGGAGCTGGGCGGAGAGGGCATCCCTTAGGTCTCTAAAGCCGGGGGGCTGGGGCAGCGACTTGAACCTCTTCACCTGGTGGCCCGCGTCGACGAACACGGATACCTTCCTCTTGAGTGGGGTGGCCTCCGTGGGAAGAGCGGCCACGATCAGACAAGCTGCTTCATCCAGGGCAAGAAGAGTCTCCGCGCGCGGCGCTGAAGGGGTCCTAGGCGACGCAGGATTGTCCGGCGAGAACAAGCAGGGTGAGGGGGAGCGGCTGTCTACACCGAGCAGGGCCAAGACGGAGTCCTCGGGCAGCAGGCTCTGGGCCTCATCATCATCAGGGGGGAGAGAAGTCCGGCGGGGGGTGGGGGGGGGGGGGAGGCGGGGAGGTTTCAGGTCTCACCAGCAACATCCCATCGCAGGGAATGAGATGAAGGCAAGTGTCGAATCCCTTGTAGGCCCCTCTGCCGAAGACGGGGCGACAACAGTAGCGAGGCGCGCCGGGGCGAAGGGTGCCTGACACGGGGAGAGCGACTGTGAGGATGGGAGCGTGGCCGGCGATCTCGTACAGGGGAGCTCCTACTAGGGCGCCTATGGGGCGAAGGCGATGGATGTCGTGGCCGGCAAGGAGAGGCGTACCAGGATAAACGTGAGGTTGGACGAGGAAACGAGGCGCGTGACGTGGTCGAGCGCGACGAGGACGAGGAGGGTCGGGGGCTGCGTCTGCTGTCGCGTAGCGCATCACGGTCCATCCTATGGCCGTCACCGGAAGAGTTGGAGTGTCTGGAGCCTCTGGCGTAGTGCACGGTCTCAGGTCTGCCAGTAGTCTGCGAACGAAGGGACACAGGTCTCTGCAGGCCGGCCTCAGTGAGGCGGGCGCTCTGCTGGCTATTTGACCCCCAGTAAGAGTCAGCGGGCTTCTCCATGTGAGACACATCAGGACTGTCAATGGACAAAAGACGGCGCGAAGTGCATCTCTGCAGGCTGGCCTCAGTCAGCACTCTGCCGGATATATGACTCCCCGTAAGAGTCAGCGGGCTTTGTCCAGGCGGGTGCCGTGGAAGGCGCAGTCCTGTGGTGAGAGCTGTGGTCATGTGTCCGGCGTGTCGTTCATTCCAACAGGTCGGAGCAGGCGTGTCTGGTCACTACTCCAGGCACTGAGGGGGGCGCCAAGATGGACAATCGGTCGCTTGCCGGTGTCAGGCGCTCGTGCTGGTAAAAGCTCCAAAGCTGCAACCACCGTTGTTCAGGCCAGGCGGAACAAACATCGCAGGCATGGTCGGATGTGTAGCCAGCACAGGGAAGGCAGCTCATGCGGTTATCGCTTGGCCATTGGAAGTCGCCGCACTGCGAGCAGGTGAGCACTTGGCAACTGCAACACACATCAGACATGACAGGCGACCGGGCATGGGCGCACGAGGTCCTGGCAAACGAAGTCGAGAGTTTGACGTGAAAATGTATGAGCGAAATGAAGTGCCTCTGGTCGAAGCCGGCGCCCGGGCCGAGGGCTGCCTGAGGGCTGGGACCGATACCTCTCCGTAGTTGCGAGGGAGGGGTGGGGGGATGGGGGGAACCTCCATACCACCCATAAAGCACGCCGGCGGGAAGAAGTCCCAGCAGGCCCAACGAAGTGAGAACCCACATGCAACCACGTAAATCCACAGAGGAGGGAACCACCAGTAATCCAAGCACACGAAAGCACTCCAGTAATCCAAGAGAGCACAAAGTCCAAAGAAACACCGTAATCCAAAGACGACCGGCCCCAAGAACCAGTCACACCGTACACAGCCAAGGTCCCATAGGCTAGAACACATCTGTTTACCGTGAGCTAAGTAGAACGACTGGCGTGAAACCACGTGGCACGTGACCGGATGGGCAGGGACGGGAGGCTACTCTCGGCCCTGGTTAGGGTTCCCCGAGTGCCTCCCTGGTTGTGTGGGAACAAAACAGGTTCTTAGGCTAAAATTATGTAAGCTAGTAGACACTTCCATAAAGTAATGTCATCGGTAATGTTTTTGAGGAAACAAATGGTAATACAAAGACTGGAAAAGAAGTGCAGCGCATTCTGCCTTTGGTAAAATAAAGTGCAATGCATTTTGCCTCCGGTAAATTATGGGACAGTAAGGTGACCGGATATTGCCCCCGGCTCATGCCAGTGCCACGCCCTCCTTACTCCACCCCCTCCTTTCCTATCTGCTTAAGACAAGAACACAGCAGCAATACACATTGACACGTGTTGCTGCTTCTCCCTCTCTTCCGCCGTGAGATGGCCTTAGTTGCCTGCTCGGCGTTAAACCCAAATAACTAATTCTCCCTCCCTTACTAGTACACACAAACACAATTTCAGTTATTTTCTTTCATCACTGAAGATAATGAAAAGTAATGAAAGTACATGTATCACACTTTACAGAAGTGTGAAGAGGTCGACAGCGGTCCCATTTGGGTGTAAACAGTGATGACACACCCATATACTCCGATATAGATCTGAGTGTCACAAGCAAGCCTATATCACAGTCTCCATCAAACCTTTAGTGAACGGTCACCTACTGTTTATGGCCCCTTTTTTTTTTTTTTGCAACAAGGGTAAGTTCATTGGAGGTTTTACTGTACCTTGGTAATATCCCCCTGAATCTGAATGACCCCTGGGATTGGTGCCATTGCCTGAAGGTCAACAGCCACAATTTTCACATCTGATGCCTGGTTGTCTGGTCCCCTGAAAAGAGTTCAGTGCTAGTGGATATATGCAGTCAAGAGTTTTTATACTTATGGGTTTTACTACACTTTTGGATGTACTACACTTTTTGTCCATGTTTTGAAAATGTTAATTTGCCCATGTCAAGTGAACAAAATAAACTCATGCAAGTTTCACTTGAAACATTTTTGGAGCAAACAAAAGTGCAAAGGCACTACCTTACCATTGCTGATTTATCATCCTCAATTGAGACAAAGCACATAGCAAAATGGCTTCCTATATTTTACCCCTCACATGACGTCTTCTCATCGGAGATGAAATGATCACAGTTGAAGGGTAGTGTCTGCTTGTTTAGCTTGACACCTGGGAAGGTGCCATCTTATCTGGCACCATCTTTGAACTAATGTATTACACTTTTCAGGCAATTTATTTGTTGATAGTGCATGGCTTCCTATTTCACGTACACAACACTCACCTGAGCTTTTTGGAAAGAACTTGACTCCAACTGCCAGGTGCAGCACACAGGTCCACCACCCTCTTTACACCTGAAAAAGATGATGACATGAGACGTTTTTCAGAAAACAATGAAAATCATAAAACTTTAATAACCTTTTAAACGCTACTGATGATACCGCTCGGCAGAAAAGATGCATAAAAATTTATATATGTGACCCTCTCTCACAAAATTAGTTTTAACTCGCATTTTGGATGTTTTGACACTGTATATAACATTTCTTCTTCAGGACGACGATCGGTGTCCGTCAAGGATGCTTGCTCTCTCCTGTCCTTTTCAACATATTCCTGGAGAAGATCATGCAGGAAACCCTCCACGACCACCATACTTCAATCTCTATTGGTGGCAGATCCCTGTGCAATCTTCGATTCGCAGACGACATTGACCTCATGGCAGGCAGCAATAGTGAGCTCCAAAACCTGACAGACAAACTTTCAAGTAGCGCAGGGTCTTATGGCATGGAGATCAGTACGGATAAAAGCAAAGTGATAATCAACACCACAAGCGACAGCAGCAGCAACATTCACATGAACGGCCAGAAGCTAGAAGAGGTCAATAGCTTCAAGTACTTGGGAGCCACCCTGTCCAAAGACGGTAGTTGCATAGCAGAGATCCGTATCAGGATAGGTACAGCAACATCCGCAATGGCCAGGCTGGACAGGATATGGCGAAGTAACTCCATCAGCTTCACCATCAAGTACAGGCTTTACACGTCCCTCATAGTGTCTATTCTACTCTACGGCTGTGAGACTTGGACACTGCTTGCAGACTCAGAAAAGAAAATCCAGGCCTTTGAGAACAAGTGCCTGAGGAAGTTGCTCCGCATCTCGTACCACGAGCACAAGACCAACGAATATGTACGGAGCATCGTCACTTCCCTGGTGGGCCCACATGAACCCCTTCTGGCAACCGTGAAACGGCGCAAGCTTGCTTGGTTTGGCCACGTGACCCGACACAACACCTTGTCCAAGACTATTCTCCAAGGCACTCTCGAAGGAAGTCATCGGCGAGGTCGTCAGAGAAAGAGTTGGGTCGCAAACATAAAAGAATGGACCGAACTCGAGATGCCAGACTTGCTTGCCACCGCCCAAAATAGAACTCGGTGGAGAGCACTGTCTGCTGCTGCTGCCTTTCAGTCCCCCCAACGCCCAGTTCGGGCAAGGGACTGATGATGATGATGATGATGATAACATTTCTGAAAACTACAGTGTTTGCTGATTAATTTGATATATATCATATGACTGTATGCTGTAGTGCAAAAATTGTAGAAGTTATTAGTGTTTAAGGTTGTTAAAGCCTCCGGTGGTCATTTTGAGAAAACAGCCTGAGAAGTTTCTGTGTGCAGCATAATTGGGGACAAGCGCAGACTTTTAAAATAATTTTTAACCTATTTAATGGCATTTTTTATGATAAAGATTTTAACTATATGATACTTTGGTGTATGTAGAATACATTTCTGCAAAAAAGTGAAAATGACCCAGATTGACCCCTACCACATTTTTCGTGTAGCAATGATCGGCTCGCTGCGAGTTAAGACTGGTTTCGTGAGAGAGGGTCACATATAGGCTTACTACTAGGTATAGCTGAGCTGGTATACCTCGCCTGTGCCTAGGTGACATACACCAGTGGCGCCATTGTTGCTATTTTCTGACCTAACCGGCCGCTCAGACCAGTCCTGTGCACCAGATCAGCTTAGGGCAAGTGCTCTCTGCACTTGTAATGAGCAATCTCGGAAAAAGAATCATGTGACGTTTGATTGTTGCAAAATAAGATGAATAAAGAATAAACCCTTTTCCATATATGCAATCAGACAATAATGCATCCTTATGCTAGCACCACGAAACATTAAATGATTTGGCAGATTTGGAAAATAGTGGAGTTTTTTCAATGGTGGTGATTTTGCGACATCTGTGTCTCTTTGCGGCAGAAAGCACCGATGTAGCTGTGGTACGAGAGACGAGTGCACCACAATGGACTTGATTCAGGAATATGCAAGTTCTGATGAGAATGAACTATCCCTGAAGACCTATCTTTTTCCAATGGGGACGTACCCCCTCGAACATTTTATGCTCAAGGGTGGTAATGCTAAAACCGGAAATGAACCGTTTTGACTGCGATAACAATCTAATCTTCCGCGGGAACGTACGAGACTACACTACAACTGACAAGTGCTGAAGCCTACCTGTGCGTGCAGTTCTGGTGCACAGGACCAGTCCTAACGACCGGACAGATGCGAAAATCGCGGTAATCGCGCCACTGGTGTGCTTAACCTAGGTACAGGGCGACGTATACCAACTCAGCCTAGGTATAGGTACGTGTCCCAGCTGCTTTCACTAGCACTGGTGACATCTAGGGAAATCTGCGGGATTAATCAGGAAGACCTGCACCTTCTGAGCAATTAATTACCATGAAAGATGTTGAAGTCATCATTGATCTGCAGAAGTTTAAAGGCACTGCGAGCTCTCCATCCCTCCTCCTTCGCCAGGCGATAATAAACATCACGCTTGTCCTTGGAAGATCGTCCCATTATTTGTCCAAGATATAGTGTTGAAATGGAACAGGGGTGGCCAAAACAATCTTCGGAAAAAGTAATGAAACTGTAGACCTTTGCAAATTATGTTATTCAAAATTTGAATTAACCCTTTTACTTTTAGCCCCACAGGTGCTTTTCCCAAATTTTGTGTTACTGAATGACTATGTACCAGTTGCAGGCAGTGGCTTGACCATAATTCAAGGGTAGTGTCAGATTAGCTTTGTGCCTTAAGGTGCCAAGCTAATCTGGCACTACCCTTGAATTATCATGGTCAATCAGTCTCCTGCTGTAGGGTGTTGGGGCTAAATGAGTTAACTTGTAGTAGAATTGATGTTGGCCTGTGACGTACTTTTTTACTATACAATTACATCCATTGTTGTTATGAAAAAAAAAGTTTTGATTTGGGTTCTTATGACATCAACTTGATCAAGACAAAAACACTGATTAGCATGAAGTGGAATGCATCGTTCGTTTTCTCCATTTTTTTTGGTCCCTCTGCACCGAGGTGATCAGGGACAAGTGGAATGCATAGCCTGTAGAAAAATATAGAGACGAGAGGTTGAGGAAATGAGCGTCATCTGGCACAACACAGAGTTTCTTACATCTTTTCTAAACTAATTTCTTGCAGTAATCTTGCCTTCGTTTATCAGTATCGCAGCTTATCACAAAATAATGTTCACGATGTTACTGTCTGAAACGCACCTGGTAGGATAAGGGTGAAACTAGCAGCAACGGAGAGCTGAACACTATCACGTGGAAAAAGTGTGTTAAACTGCTCAAGTCAAAACATGTACTCAATCCCTTTACGTGTCATGTCAGTTCACTCAATTGTTTGCACGCTTGTTTAACGTTTCATTATTTTGCGGCATGTCTTGAACACCATCAGCAATTAAAAAAGACTATAACACACTGACAAATCAGAGACACAGACAACTGCACCAGTGTAGAGTTGAAAGAAATATCTAGCTAATATGAATGACTATGTTCATCCAGTGTGGTTAAGTGGTCAAAGGGACACAACCCGTGCGTTTGTTTTTGTCAGATCAAGTGACAAATGGAACGAGATCATGTCTTTGAAGTCTTAGCTTGTGCTCTACCAACATGGTGCTAATTTGTTGTTGTTGTTGTTGGATCTGTTAATTCACCAACTTTTATGGACCATAATTACTGATTCAATCTACATAAAGTCTTATTTGCGAACAAAGCAGACGATACACGTCTAAATACACTATCATTAAAAAATAAATACATTAATTTTAATGTATATCATTTGTTACACGATTTCACACATCTTCCTTAAATTTGTCGAATAATCTATACATTATAGAATTAAAAAGAAAAGACACTTTCCACCATTGCCCGAGATCGCCTTGAATTAAATTTGCGAAGATATGTTCTTTCTACGACTTTGGGTATCAAGATGAATTGACGTCATCTCCGCGTGAAAACCTTCCATGGGTAATCATTTTGTTGGCCGTCAGCTGGTTCGCAAAATGATAGAAAGTCCACGCATCTGTAACTGATTGGTAAGGTGTTGTTTTATCTATCACTGCTTTCAAATGGGGGGTCGATTTCTCCAAGTACATGAATTGAACATTCGCAGTTCATTGCGAATTTTGCCCACATATCGTGTCCTTTTTTGCAACCGAGGGATCAAAACAAAAACAAAGCCTCGATCCAGTGATAGAGCCTGGTTTGGTTTGAGGTGCTGGTAAATTTTATAATTTCTTTGAAGCCCAGTGAATGTGTGCCTATTGGATAGTTTTCGTGGATTTTTTGTCTGTTGTCAGACATTTAACCATCATACTGAAAGAATTGGAGCCTCCGCAGATGGGGGGCTTTGCCCTAGGAAGGCCAAGACATCAAAGTCCATTTCATGTAAAGCGAGCTTTTCATTGTATTACAATAAATATATCGCTTTTCACAAAAATGGACTTAACTGTCTTTTGCTTTCACAGAGAAGGGCTATCAAGGGGGTCCCTCTCGTGTCTGTTAATTTAAACAGAATGGCTAGATAACGCATTTTGCTCTCAACCTGCGATGGTTACCAGCAATGATAATTCATGACCATTGTCACTTGGCAGGAAAGAGTCACATTTATAGTTTTCTGCAACGCAGCACACACTAGGGAGTATAAAAGTGGAAAAGAGGTACAAATAATCTAAAGATACTTTACATTAAAAGCAGTTGGACCAAATTTTGGTGTAAAATGTGTTTTACAGAAATTCAAATTGATAGTGCCTAAACCATCTATGTGTGTTGCACTGTGATGCCATCACTTGAGTGTTTGACTGGTGACAAACCAATTAAAACATGAGAGACAAACTTATTTAATTTATGTGTGAGGCTATTACTATGATCCGCCAGCAGTTGTATGAAGGTCCTGGGTTCGAATCCCTTGGTGGGCATGCAGGAATCTGGAATGTGATGTGGATTTTTCCTTGTTCCCATCAAGTCAAATTTATGTACAGACTTGGTTTATGGTGCCTCACTGATTACCTTTGTGTGTACAACACACATAATCATCAAGTGCACACTTAAAAAATCCCATCTTTAGTATTTAAAAAGAGAAGGCTAATTCAGGCTGGCAGATTGGAAACAAAAATATATATTTTATATATTGCCTGCAGCAAAGTTAATAGCGTGGTGGAGGTTTGCAATAAAGTAACGGCTACTGACAGTAGGCTTTCATAGCTCCAGCTTTCAACTATATGACGCCTTATTAATGGCTTAAGTATCTTGAAGCAGGATATGTGCGCCTTGGAGATGCCTTACAATACAATACAATCTTCTTGTAATAAGTAAATGTTGCAGTGCATGACACCATGCATAAAGCACGTTATGCTTTTTTTTTTTAAGACGCAGTTGTTGTTTTTTTTTATTTTAGAGAAGGGCCTTTGAATCTTGATTAATTTTAACACATGTTATTGGGGTCTTCAGAAACAGACCAGACCAATCAGTAAACAATTTCAAGCCCCTGATGGCTTCAAGTTCAACACAGAATCTAATTGGGGTACCCAATGCTTTCAACTTTCTTGTGTCAAACTTTGGATGATTTTTCAAACATTTTAATGAGGCACACATACCACATGCTGTTTCTGCATTCATCTTGAGAATAAATTCTCACAAAAGAATTGAGACTGGGTCAAAGTCCATGACTAGCTAAATCAAAAAAAAGTGCACCCCTATAGGTCATCACGAGTAGAAAATTACTCATAATTTTATAACTTATATATATAGGTCAGAATTTATGCATGCTGTTTTACTGTAACCTGTCGAGTAAGTACATTTAATGTATGAGGTGTGTCAGCCATGGGCTTGCCTAAGGCACCACAGCTCTAACCCCTCATCAGTCATTCAGACCTTCTGTTTAGTAATTGGTGAACTTAAATTTGGCGATCATAAATGGCAAATCCTACTCATGCTATGACTGTGACAGCATGACCTCCTTGTGCATGTAGGCACATGTGCTGTCAACAGGACCACGCACAGCATGCTGAAGAGTGAACTTTTCTTGTTTTTATTTCTTTTTTTCTTTTTTTTTTTTTTTTTTTTGGGGGGGACACTCCAGCTTGTTTTCCTTATGTTACTGTGAGTTTTTCCCAGTAAGCAAAGGTCCTTGGATCCATGGTGGCTGTAGTGGGCCCAAAGACGTTTTGCAACTGGGCTATCAGTATCACTCAGGTTTATAAATGTGACCACTTCTTCCTGGTTTTATGTTTGTTCAGTCCAAAACTTCACATCCTTGTTCATGCTATTGTGTCTAGGTATAAATTCACTGATAAGTGACAGCTACCCAGTAAGCTAGAGGTCGTTTTGCTGATATCGGCCTGAGGATCTATTGCATCCACTGAACCAGTCTGGTGCTTTTTGCTGAAGCCCTGTACTGCCATAGAAGGTACTGTGTTGTACTTGCAGCTGTGGGAGGTGGATTGACCATGATACTTTAAGGGTAGTGCCTGATAAGCTTTGTGCCTTTCCAGATGCCAAGCTATTCTTGCACACTACTGTTATTTAACCCATTTATCCTGATGTCCTACAGCAGGCGATGGACTGACCATGATAATTCAAGGGTAGTGCCAGATTAGCTTGGCACCTTCCAGCTTGGCGCGCTCATCGTCTGTAGTGGTATGCATAGTTGATGAGATATATATGCTTCCGAAATTCTAGAAATGCACGATGGGGTTAAATGGGTTAAACAGTCATGCTGATCCATCTCTCATGGTGTTTTTGAGCTACATTCAGTATTCATCTGCTGATCTTGTTTAGCATGATCAAGTTTCAGTCATTTGTGTTTAGTGCTTTCTGCCTTTACACCTTTGCTGCAAACTGCATTTATTGCTGTCAAACATAACTAGCTGACTATGGTGTGCACCTTTCGGCTTTAATTACTTTAAAGTGTTTACAACACAACCCCCTTGCTTTAACTCTAGTAGTAGTAAGATGTCTTTGCCTGTCAGTAGTGCTGTTTGTCAAGGTGATTCCTATAGGAAGCACCTTGACAAGAAGCGCTACTGACAGCCAAAGTTACTATGGGTACTAATAGGTAACTATTTATTGTTACAAAACTTACAGGGTAGGGCCCATTTGCATCATTATTTATTCAGAGCTTAAAACTATTCGTATTAGTGGTGTTAGCTGGTAATGGTATCACATTCACAGTCACAAGATGTCTCTGGCGACCTCATAAATAGTCCTTGAAAAATGTTCCCACTTGTCCAGTTTCCCTGCATCAGCCACTATTCTGAAGTGAATGTTTCCAAGAAATTTTAACAAGAGCATGATTAAAGAATGCTGTTTGTGTAGACCATATGTGGCAAATAGTGGTATGCTGTTATGAAAGTGTTCCCTACATCCTGTTCAGTTTTAAACAAGATGGGATGAACCATAACCCACCAAGTCCCTTCTATATGTGAGAGCTGTCTTCGCTGCCAAGGGTCTCTACCTTTTGTCTTTGACTTGATTTTGAAAAGCCTCGCAGACGTGCCAATGCGCCATAGTGAACTCTATAAGGTGCGCGCGCAGTGCATACACATCATTGGTTTGTCAAACGTCATTTGTCATGATGTATTTTTTTTTTTTTTTTTTACGTAATTTTATATTTAACGTGATATAAGTTTTGCTTTCGCTTCAAGACAAGTTGGGAAAATGGTGACAAAACTAGAATTCCATGGTACAATTTCAGTCTTGCTATAATTTGTGTGAAAGCAGGTTGACTTTTCCTAGCTACATAATATACTAAGCACACCTGCATGCTCTTCTGAAAGCGCGTCAAAGTGTGTGTATGTGCGTGCTTGCATGTGCACGCTCCAAACATCCTCAAGAGGCATAGATGTTCATGCGCCCTCCCGGCACATGAGAATTTATGCCTCTTGGAGATGCACACATAATTAATGTGAGAGAGAGCGTGAGCAAGCGAGTGAGAGAATTACGTCATATTTAGAGTATATCTGCGTGGTGACGGAGTTGCTTCGTTTACGTCACCACCACTGTCTGACTTTCTCCAGAAGGTTTTTTACTGTTTTAACTTTTGTTCTGAAAAGAATTTTTACTGATGAAGTTGAAAGGGCACAAAGCTGGCTAATGAACTCATCCAATGTCTTTCTCCAAACTAGCTATATCGGGTCACCTGAATGCTCTTCTGAAAGCGCCCGATGTTTGTGTGTGCATGCATGCACGCGCGCTCCAAACATCTCCAAGAAACATAGATCCTCATGCGCTCTCTGGGCACATGAGGATCTATGTCTCTTGGAGATGCACGCATGTTTGTAAGAGAGAGAGATTGCGGTGCACAGTAGAAAAAATTATGTCATATTTAGAGTATTATGTCAGTGTCTGCATGGTGACGGAGTTGCCTCTTTTACGTCACCACCACTGTCTGACTTTCTCTAGAAGTCAAGGTTTTTTACTGTTTTAATTCTTTTCTGAAAAGAATTAATTTTTACTACAGAAGTTAAAGGATATACAGCTGGCTAACGAACTCATCCAATGTCTTTATCCAAACTAGCTATGTCCAAAATTTCAACTAAATATGACAAAATTTACGGACTCTAATCTGGGTCAACCGACTTCCTATAAACGGTTGTTTATGTCTTCAATGAGACATTCAATTACAGTATGCTCGGAGGCTGTCTTAATTACAATATGCGCGGAGGCTGTCTTAGCCACCCCTTTAAGAAAGTCTTTCTGTGTTTTCACACTTGCCAACTGTTAACTATGTATTTGTATTGGTTCCATTGCAATTTCATGGGTGACATTAACCCATCATGATCTGGCAGGCACCACCATTGAACTAGCTGTGGTGATCCATGTGACAATAACTAGCCAGGCAGAACTGTTGAAGTTGCATTGGCATGGTCGATCAGTTACTCCATTTACACTATGACAGAATTTGTTTTGTATCAAGCTGACTCCACACCCCATCCCGACCCCTGTTCCAATCCCCACCCGGGTCTGCCCTGGGGGACTTGGGTGGGGTTAGGTATTTTTTAGTTCCCAGGGTCACCCTGGTCAGCCCTACAGGGTGGGTTTTTCTCTCTTTTCTGGGGCATGTGTTTCTGTCTACCCTTTATCCATTCACCTGTATTTGCCTTTTTAAAACTCTCCCTACTGTCTGCACTGCCTGTAGCTCTTGATATTGGATGTGTGTTGCTAAATGGTCTTGGCTTTATTTAGGCCCCATGTGTTAGGTTTATTTAACGTGTTTGACCGGCTGGCGACATACATTTAATGTTCTGTTTATTTTTTTTTTTTTTTCACCAGCAGTGCAGGCACGTCCTGAGAAAGCCTTGTTGCTGTCGGGACGTTAAGCAATGTACAATCAATCAATCAATCATGTAAACAGTACCGGTAGGTGAATGCACAAGGGAGGTTAGAAATGGCTTGCAGCCCGGCGGTACGTAGGGCTCGCCTTGTACAATCGATTGTCACTGGTTTAGCTTTTGCGTACAAGTGCAGTAAGGATATTGTCAACCCATACGTCACAGGCTGATCATGTGAACTACATACAGGGTGTACACTCAATTTACATGTGGAGCGGATGGAAGGAGGTAACAGCAGTTTGATGTCATCCATGACAGCGCAAGAGCAGTGCCTATTTAGCATGTTGCTTGCCTGATGTTCTATTCATATGGTAATTTGAGAGTAACATTGACTCATTAGCTAATGACGTAAGTGACGCTGATCTCGCACCTCTTCCAGCTGAAGAGGGATAGACTCTTATGAGCCCAAACCCACAGGGACCCATGAGAATCTATGCCTCTTGCAGGCGGATGCAGTGGCTGTTTTAGTTCTCACTGCATCACATCTGATAAATGTGGATTATAGATCTGGCCTCTGCCACTTGAACAGGAAAAGATACTCACAAACCTCTGCAGCAGCATTGGTTTTTGTCTACCGTATTGAAATTACTTCAATACTATAGACTTTGAAATGGGGCTGGTCGGAGCACGTTCGGGAGCATGCACATAACGTTTTTGTCGTGGGGGGCAGAAATTCGGGCAAAGAAGTAACGAGATAAAAATAACGTTACGTCCAGCTACTCAAACCTTGCTAGAGGACGTCTTTTTGGCGCCAAAGCCCGGTGTGTGTGTCTGTATGTGACAGCGACTAGAGCCCACGTTTGAGGACAGACAAGCTTGAAATTTTAGGATATTGTCCCTAAAAGAATTATCTCCAGACTTTTTTTTCAGTTTTTTTTTTATTAAGATGCTCATTGGCGAGAAAATGTCCGTTTCACAAAAAGCGGTTGATCCACACTGGAGTCCGTACTTTGTCTTATCTTTACTAGATATTTTGCATAGCTAGATAAAAGGGAGATTTATATTGAATGAGTTCGTTAACCAGCTATATACTTCTAGAACTTTTTAAGATAATTAAATATTTTTGGACCAAAAAAATATTTTCACATTTTTGGGATTAATTTCACGAATTATATGGGTTAATCTTAAAACAATTGAATCTTTTTTTACGAACAAAAAACAATCTTCTTATTAATAATCGCATGATTTTTCATTTATGGTATACATAAGCCTACAGTTTGTCTCGGCTGTTGGTAGATTACATGAATTTGACCTGTATGCCCTAGGTGTGAAAATCCGACAATTTTCTGCACCACTTTTTGGGAGTCATTTGTAAAACAGCTAACATAACTTTAATTTTTTTTATATGAAAAACCCTATCTTCTCATTAATACCCGCATGATTTTTCAACAACAGTGTTTGATAAGCCTGCTGTTTGTCCCGGCTCTGCTGTAGGATTAGGTCAAATTGTGACCTGTAACTGTAAGCCCTAGGCGTGAAAATCATAAAGAAATTGCACAGTTGATCCCCTAATACGTCAATTGTTAATACTGTGATGAGTGACGTATTCACAGCGTCTAGGGACTAATGATGCCATGACTTGAAACTTGAAGTGATGTGATTTCGCTGCTTGTGTTATTAAGTATTCTTCTTCTTCAGAATAGCTATGCTAAGCCAGACCACAGCGCTTACAAATGGTGAGAATCGCCCTGTGTCCGTCTTTATTTATGTGTGCCAGTGTGTGTGGATCAGAGGGTGGGTTAGAGTAGAAGGAAATGGATTCCTGTCGCTACATGAGCCCACAGAGCCCCACAGAGCGTACTAATGTCAGGAAGCGCCGTCTTTATTTGTTTGTGTCATAGTGAGCCGACGTGTGTGTTGATCAGAGGTTGGCTTAGAGAGGAGGGAAATCTTAGGAGGGAAATGGATCGGCATAATAAGCCTAAAATATGAACAACTCTGAATGTTCCTAACAGATAAACACTGAGCTCCAAACAGTAGGGTAGACTTTGGGATGAAATCCTCATCTTGTTAACCCTTTGGCTGTCGGTAGCAGTTTTTGATGTGATGATTCCTGCAAAAATCATTGCATCAAAAGCCACTACCGACATCCAGAAGGTTAATCAACTTAATGGTTTACTGCGCGCTAATGAGTACATGCATGCATGCAAAGTATCTGTGTAGCACTATCGGCTTTCTGGGTGCCAAGTTAATCAGGCACAACCCTTCGAGCTGTATGTATCTGTATTCTCTGCATGTGCCAGTTGCACTGGAAATGAAAAGGTGATGTTTCATTTGTTTCAGTTTCAGTCCATGTAATGTGCATTAACCTTTTGGCTGTCGGTAGAAGCTTTGGTCGTGATGTTTCCTGCAGGAATCGTCATGATGAAAGAGACTATTGACAGCCAAAAGGTTGATTCATGAAATCGAAAGGTGCTGCAGAGGACACACAGCCCGCTTTATGCCTCTTATCCAGATGTTGCATGTCTCAAATATTTGCAGTGCACTAACAGTAACACAGTAATAGCATTATTTCATCAGTTAACCCATTTATCCCTGACACCCTACAGCAGATGATGAATCAACTATGATGATTCAAGGGTAGTGCCAGGTTAGCTTGGTGCCATCAGGCACCAAGCTAATCTGGCACTGCCCTTGAATTACCATGGTCTATCCACCTCCTGTAACTGGTACGTAGTTGTTAAGTGACACCTACAATTTTGTAAATGCAGCCTTGATGTTGAATGGGTTAATGTGCTTGACATGCAAGTGAATTGAAGTTTCATGTCATGTAGCTTGTTTGGGATGGGATTGGGAACCACTTTCCTATAGCACTTCCTTTTCTGAGTATTTGTGGGCCATACACACTGTACACAGTACGTTTCATGTAAGCAGAACAGTAGAACAGTTCACACATACCGACGCTGTATTGAACTGTTTATGATGAATGAAGCTGTTATGACTTTTGTCTCTTCTAGTTCTAATGTTCTTTTCATCCTGGTACACTACAGGTTCAAATTAATTTGACTATTACAGTTGAAAGGTGGTGCCAGAATAGCTTGGAACCTCAGGTGCCAAGCCATTCTGGCACCACCCTTGAACTAAAATGGTTGACCTGTCTCTGTAATCTGTAAGTGTAATGTAGCCTTCTTAGGCCAATAAGCAATTTAAAAAAAAAATCAGCCTCAGTATGTAATGGGTTAAACTACTACACCTTATCATAAAGTTATAAACACCCCACCAAAAAAAAGAAAAAGAAGAAATAACAATAGCATTTAGTGGATTTAATTTGTGAAAGCTTGTCCATATTTGATAGCAAGATTCCCGTGGTATGTGTAAATTCTCTTTGTGGTGTTTTTAACATCACATGGATCTATCGACCAAAAAACAACTGTTGAGTGAGTTTACTGCTTGGTAGTTCTATTAGTTATAACTCATTCACCCCGACGCACGTATTTCCCAAATTTTAGAGGGGTCATCTAACGACTATGCACCTGTTGCAGGAGATGGATCAACCATGATAATTCAAGCTAATCTGGCACTACCCTTGGATTATCATGGTCGACCCCTCTCCAGCTGTAGTGCGTCGGAGCTGAATGAGATAACCACCAGGCTGACGTCTCAACAAACAGTGTAAGTGGTGTGCACCGTCTTCTTGGCTTGACTTCGCGAACGAAGATTTTATAGGAGTTGCCCACGACGTCTGCAGGCTTGTTCGTGGCTGCGGAGGCCAATCTGAGACAGGCAGGTTCGACCGCAGTGGCTGCAGGGGAAGGTATGGCCGGGGTTCTGAGCTGCGGCATCTCTGTTTTTTCTCCTGAGCCGCTTGTCCTTAAGGCTAGCTCTGTGAGAGTCCTCAAAGGAGACAGCTGCCTTGTAAATGGTGGAGCGCCAGATATCACGGTCCGCAGCAAGCGAAGACCACTGGTGGTGGTCGATTTGGCAGGCACTAAGTGACTTCTTGAGACAGTCTTTGTATCTCTTCTTTGGTGCCCCTCTGTCACGGTGTCCAGTAGCAAGCTCGCCGAACAGGGTGATCTTTGGTAGGCGATGATCCTCCATCCTGGAGACATGCCCCGCCCAGCGGAGCTGTGTCCGCAGCAGCAAAGCCTCGATGCTCACAGTTTCAGCCTGTTCAAGGACCTCGACGTTGGTGACATAGTCACTCCAGTGAATGCCCAGGATGGTACGCAGGCAGCGCTGGTGGAAGCGTTCGAGGAGTCGTAGTTGGCTGCGGTAGAGGGCCCAGGACTCGGAACCATACAGCAGGGTGGTGAGGACCACAGCTCTGTACACGCTGATCTTGGTGCCTGTTTTCAGCTGTTGATTGTGCCACACCCGCTTGAAAAGTCGCCCGAAAGCGCTGTTCGCTTTTGCCAGCCTGCTGTCAAGCTCCTTGTCCAGCTTGGCGTCCGACGTGATAATGCAGCCAAGGTAAGTAAACTGGTGCACTGACTTTAGATCAGACTCGCCAATGGTGATGTGAGGAGGGCGATACACTGTCTTGGGTGCCGGCTGATGGAGGACCTCTGTCTTTTTCAGACTGACCTCGAGTCCAAAGAGCTGGGCAGCATCTGCGAAGCAAGACGTGATGCGCTGCAGGGCTCTCTCTGTGTGTGCAACGAGGGCAGCATCATCAGCAAAAAGCAGCTCACGAATCAGTTGGTCTAGGGTTTTCGTGTGGGCCTGCAGTCGTCTGAGGTTGAACAGGCTGCCATCGAGACGATACCTGATGTACACTGCATCGTCATCATCAAGGTCCACTGTGGCCTGCTTCAACATCATGCTAAAAAAGATGGTGAAGAGGGTCGGTGCCAGCACGCAGCCCTGCTTTACGCCGTTGAGAATAGGGAATGGTTCTGAGAGGTCATTGTTGAGTCTGACCTGGCCTTGCTGGTCCTCGTGTAGCTGGACAATCATGTTGAGGAACTTTGGGGGACAGCCAAGTCGCTCCAGGATCTGCCACATGCCTTGCCTGCTCACAGTGTCGAACGCTTTTGTTAGGTCGACAAATGTTACGTACAGCCCTTTGTTCTGCTCGCGGCACTTCTCCTGTAGCTGTCTCAGCACAAAGACCATATCGGTGGTGCTCCTGTTTGCTCTGAAGCCACACTGGCCCTCTGGGAGTTGGTCTTTAGCGATGGCAGGTACCAGCCAGTTCAGGAGCAGCCTTGCAAGGATTTTCCCAGCAATGGACAGCAGGGTAATTCCCCGATAGTTGGAACAGTCAGACTTCTCGCCTTTGTTCTTGTACAGGGTGATAACGACTGCATCACGGAGATCTTTTGGTAGTGTTCCTTCCTCCCAGCAGCAGAGAAAGAGGTCATGGAGCTTGTTGTGCAGTGCTGTGCCTCCATGTTTCCAGATCTCTGGCGGTATTCCATCAATGCCTGCTGCTTTGCCACTCTTGAGCTGGTGGATGGCTGTGAGGGTCTCTTCAGCGGTGGGCGGTTCGTCCAATTCAACCTTTACTGGGAGGTGTGGGATTTGTAGGACGACTGCTTCTTGAACAGTGCGCTCAGCGCTGAAGAGGCTCTGAAAGTATTCCGACCAGCGTATATCACCGGCTAAAGCTTTCAAAAACGTTTTGAGCATGTATACAACACATGCACCAGTTGTCGCTCCTTTTTTGCATTGATGCAAGGAATACTGACACACGGTTAACTCATTCAGGACGCCCCAGATCAACAGCTGTAGATGCGTACAGCCGGCTGGGACCTTGAATGAGTTAACTGATTTGAACCTCTCCGTGAACCCAGCTGTACAGAGGTGTGGTCTGTGCTTTTAAAGTAAAAGGACTTCCTAGGCCAAAGGCAAATTCTGCATGAGGCATAGATTCTCATGAGACCCTGCGCCAGAGGGGCTCATGAGAATCTATGTGTCTTGCTGGCGGAGTTTCATCCACAAATTGAGGTGATTGTGCGGGTTTTCATTTTACTTTAAAGTTTGTAATTTAGAATACCGTATAAATAATCTGGCATAATGGTTGACGGACACGTTCACTGTTCACTGCTTTTTTACTTCTAGTGGCAAAAGTTTGACCGACCAAGTTGGTTGAACAGTGTTGCCTGATAAGCTTGCACGATCTACGAGTGCAAATCTTAACAGGCACCACTCTTCAGCAGTTATGGTCTATCCATTTCCCGCAACTGGGAATGCTAATCAGGCATGAGGCAACAGAGCTGTGCTATTTCTGTTGTCAATCCAGGCATCCGAAACTTGTGATGAGTGCACAGCCGGCGATCCTAAAATCAGTGTGGGATATGACACAGCTCGGATGCATGTAAATTATTTTTACGGTCACGGTGTTCCGGATGACAGAGCATTTTTTTTAATTATTATTATCATGGAATAGAACAGAAAAAGAGATATGAACCCATGTAACCCCAAGGCCGTCATTTTGGAGGTATCATATAAGGACTATGCACCAGCGACAGGAGATCGACCATAATTCTAGGGTAGTGACAGATTAGCTTGGCGCCTGATGGCGCCAAGCTAATATGGCACTACCCTTGAATCAGCCCTCAATTTGGCCAAGAATAATATTAGAAGAGATCTGTACTAAAATAATTGGCTTGGACGTGAAAATGCGACAGGACAGTGCATGCTGAGCTTATTGATTGATGTCGATGAAAGGGGAGTGGTCGATTCTCCTGTGACGCAGTCGTTAAAAATAATAAGTGTGCAGATCTGTGATTTCGGATCTTACGGCTAACGCCGTAAGGTCCGAAATCTCAGACCAGCACGCAGTATTCATTCTTGTTGCCTGGCTTAGCTGTTAGTTCTGTGGGCTTGAGCGTGTATTGCGTTACATTACGAGGGACATTGCAGGTGAATAGGTAGTACCGTCGGCACCTTCTGCCTCGGGTCTCTTTGTTAGAGCGAACCCAGCTTCTGTGCGTATGTCGTTTCAGGAAATAGTGCTGTGTCACATTGTGTGAACGAGAGTTAGCAAAGCATGCGGGCTAGGCTGTTTTCATCTCAAACTCTGGTACGAATCTGTTATAAATTATATGCTGTTGATGTAAAATGCATGGAATTGACAGTTCTAGCCTAACTTTTAAAGTCATTTACCTGTGATCTTTTTTTTTTTACTAAAATGGAGTGCAATAACTTACTTACTTACTTACTTACGCCTGTCACCCCTACCCGGGTATAGGCCGTCGACGAGAGACCTCCAGCAACTCCTGTCCTGTGCTTCTCCTTCAATTCTACTCCAGGTGGTTCCCAGTCTCTTGATGTCTGCTTGGAGGTCTCGACGCCAGGAGTTTCTCGGCCTACCTCTTTTCCTCTTTCCCTGGGGGTTCCATGACAATGCCTGCCTAGTGATACTGGAAGCTGGCTTTCTCAGACTGTGACCGATCCATCCCCATCTTCTTCGCCCAATTTCATTCTCTGCTGTTATCTGCTCTGTTCTCTCCCAGAGTCTGACGTTGCTGATCTTCTCTGGCCAGTGGATTTTCAAAATTCTTCTAAGGCAACTGTTCATGAAGGTCTGTACTCTGTTGACTGTGGTTTTTGTCAATCTCCATGTCTCTGCTCCATATAGGAGAACTGCTTTTACATTGGAGTTGAAAATCCGGACTTTGGTGTGTTGTGACAGCTCTCTGGAACTCCACACTTTTTTCAACTGGAGAGTGCAATAACTTGAATAAGCAATATTACTTTTGACAAGCGATCATTTAACTCAATCGAGACGTGCCGCCTCCGGATACGCGGCATAAGCCGCGTATCCGGAGGTGTCACATCTTGAATGAGTTAATGAACGAGTAATCAAAACTGATGTGCAGCAGTATACTGTGTGTGCGTGCGTGTTTGGGTGTCTGCGTGTATGTGTGCACTAAATAGTTAAGTTCTTACCAGCTATGGGAGATTGATCAGCCATTATAGTTCTAGGGTAGTGCCACATTAGCTTGGTGCCTTTCCGGGCGCCAATTTAATCTGGTACTACCCTTGAACCAATAGTCGATCCATCTCTTATTGCTGTTGTGTCTATGGTGAACGTGTCAGTTAATGCATTTCGCAGTATTAGCACGCAGATAAAACCTGTGCACTCCTATGAGGACGGGTGCTTGAACTGGATGGTACAGGCAGTATAACATTTCATTTGCGCAGAATAGAGCCTGTATCACTGTGGCCACGATGAGACAGTTGATACTGTGGACATGTACAGTGCGTGACTGTTTCTGGGGACAAGACAACTTTACACATGAAAATAGCTGTAGATTATGTGGTTGATAAAGAGAGCAGTTTGATTCGGACCATGATTTTCATTTACAAAAATACTCAGTATTATTTGTGGACTGGTCTGTGGTTTCGAATCTGAATTCATATGTCTAGGTGCTTCTCTGTGTGGTATAGCGTAGGATCACATACCATCACAAATATTTGTATCCCTTTTATCTGTGGGAGCCACAGCAAGGAGATTAACTTTGCTAAGTGCTCACTACACAGTTCAGCCACCGGCTTCTGATTTAGTTTGATGATCAGGAACATTTGATTACTTAAGTGAGGATACTTATGTTTTGTTGGTAAACTTTAGCAGTCAATGCCTGCCCTGGAACAGGTCGATTTAACTAACCCTTTTCTTCCTGATACACTATTGAAATGAATTTGACTATGATGATTCAAGGGTGGTGCCAGAATAGCTTGGCGCCAGAGGCGTCAAGCTATTCTGACACCACCCTTGAACTAAAATGGTTGACCTATCTCCTAATCTGTATTTCGGTCCTCAGGTAGAATGTGTTTAGTTTATAATAACCCTTGGCTGTCGGTAGCGGACAAATTTGACGTGATGATTCCTCCAGGAATCGGGGAGACAAAAACCGCTAGTGACAGCTAAAGGGTTAACCCTTGTGCATGCAGCGAACGACCGGTAGTGTATACAGACATGTAGCTGCAGGTACAAGTGGTTTTAAGCTCATCTCACTAGGACACTGCCGGTAAGTTATTTAGTTATTTGGGTTTAACGCGGAGCAGCACTGCTGGTAAGTCCAGGGTTACACTTATTACAGGTGTAGACAGTGTAGCCTTACAGATGTCGAGGGTGGTAATGAAGTCTTAATTAAAAATACACCCGCAACCTTGAAACTGCGGTGATAGGTAAGTTCATTTGATTTTGTTAAGGGGTCACTAGTGCTAAAATCAAACAAAAGTTACCTGCATGTTAACTCTTTCACTTCTGAAAAAAAATTGAACAATTGAACACTAACATGTTAAGCCTTTCACTGCTGAGTAAAAAAAAATTGAACACCAACTGCAAATTGCCTCATGAGCCCTGGCAATGGCGGGGCCTCAAAACAATCCATGCCTCTTGCTGAAACCATTTTGTATCCAGTGCCTTGGACTGGAGCTCTTTGGCATTGAATTAATTATTTTAAAATCACAATCTGCCACCTCTGGCAGTGAAGGGGTTAAATGACTTCTAAAGAATTTTAAAATGCCGACAAGTCTTTACTGTGAGAATAATTTAATTACTTGTGGGGTTGCGGAAGCTGTGCAAGTGCAGTTATTTATTATTGTTGTTGTTTTTTGTTTGTTTTTTGCATGCGGAAATTAACTTTGTTGGCACGACACCAATCAGTTTTGGACATGACAGCATCATTGCCCATTGATTTTACTTTGATGCAGTGCAAGCAGATTTATACAGCTCACACTGCATCAGCAACTCCACCAATAAGTTGATCCTAGTGGCAATACCAGAAAGGGTGTGAACAGTGAAGGGTCATTCTCTGGAAAGGTGGTCAGATTTGTTACATGGGGAGCGAAAAATGAACTTTAATAAATTGGAATAAAATGTATATATTCTGATGAAAAAATGATGCTTTTGTCCATGTGCAGTGAAATCAGAGCAAGAGGACTGTCTTTTTTGTGTGTAATTGGTGTGTGAACAGGTGGGTCGACAAGTGTCTCGGTTGTAACACTGGACACCAAAATGAAGTTTGATTCAACCAATATTCAGTGCAATTCTTTCCATAAGTATTCTAAAACTATTAACTCAGCCAAACTACACACTTTGAAGAGCTTCCAATGGTTTTTTATGTGATTTCTGATATTTGGCACTTGCAAATGAAATCTCTCCTTAGCACGCGTAAATTTGGGAATTTTTCACTTTTAGCTCACAATATAGGGAGCAGAGGCAAAAGTCAAAGAACACTATTGTGTATAGCACTGACACCTAACCTTTGCTATGACAAAATATGAAATAAGTTGTCACCATACTGTGGCGGAAAGAAGTGCATAACTGAATCATGACTTGGTTGTAACGCAGACACCGTCTATGTTGTAACGTCGACACCACATAAATAAAAGGGAGCAAAAAACCAAAAGTAATGTGGAAAAATCACTCTTCCCATCCAAAGCAACCAAAAGTAATGGAAAGCAAATATACCACAAAAAAGAAACATGTATTCAATAAACAGGCACTTCTGGGACTCTAGGTTCTGCAGTTGGTCTTGGCTGACTTTTCCCAGCTGCTCGTGGTCTGCCCCTTGCTGCTGATCTTCCCCTTAGTGCAGATCCACCAGGACTTCGGCCTCTGCCACCACCAGGTTGTTCAGGTGCCGCACGGGCCATGGAGTGTTCCTTCCACTCTCCCACGACGGCAGTGTTGGGGCAGGCTCCTTCTCCATACAAGCAAAACTCACACATGCAAGACAGGTGCCTGCTGATCAGCCGACCCATACCGCCTGACTTGATATGGTGGAACTGACGTGACCCAGGGACCGTCTTCATCACCCTTTCTGGGCGGTCCCTGTTCACCATGCCTTCTGGCACCCAGAAGAATGTTCTTCGGAAATGCTGGCAATGGTTGGCGGGCTGCTTGTTTAGGCTGCTTGCTTGGGCATAAGCAAAAAATTCCTCAGCGGTCGTGACAACAACACGCTTTCCTTTCACAGCTGTCGTGACATGGTGCTTGATAACTGCTGCCTCACCATCACATGGCCCCTTGCCATGCCTGCTGCCAAAATAGCTCCTCTCCACCCTTGTGCCGAAGTCGTCCACACATGCAGTGATATCTGCAAAAGGTCCCTTAGATTTGTATTGGCTGGAGCATCCATCAGACCACTGCAGCACAATCTGGGGATGCAGATTCCTCTCCACACGCAGGTAGTTCAGCGCAAGGGTGAAAAATGTGTGGACGGCGTGGTGGTCATGCCGAAGGTCAGGACTGATAAAGATGAGAGATTCATACACGCCGCCATCGCAGCTGTTACACTTGTAGTAAGTGGAAATTGGGTGAAGCGTCACTTGTTCCTTGTTCCAGTGAGCTGATTGGACTTCGTCCTGCAGCAGACACGAGTAGTTCTCCGCAAAATCCATGACAGCTGTGATAAGGTTTGATGGGAATGGCTTTGCCGTCCGTAGTTTTTCAAACTGAGAGTGTTGCCACGCAGCTCGGAACAGATGCCCTGATAAGAAAGCTACTTCCTTTTTCAATTCTGTCACCATTTCCGTTACGGTGCCCACACACTTCAAAAGTACTTTTTTGCTAATCTCCTTCCCCTTTCGTTCTACTTTTTTTGTGGTCGAGAAATACCAGGTGATCTCCCTGCGATTCATCAATGGAGCCAGATAGTCATCAAGTTTATCCACGCCACAGTCTCCACATTGTTGGGATTGGGACAGGTTGTGATTTCTACAGCATGGTACACATGCCGAATCTTGCATGCAGGGGTGTTGATACTGTTGATAGAGAACAGCTTGTTTTCGACATTTGCACAATACTCGCATAAACACTGCCTCAGCTGGTTTGCCATCATTGTACGCACATGTGCAGGCCTCCTCCTTGCAAAAGTGCTGAAAGCAGCCTTCCCTCCCTGCTTAACATAGTCGTTGTGCAGATCTTTGAGCGGCCTGTGCAGCTCCTGCCGGGCCTTTCCTTTCCTTACCAGCTTTTTGTCTGGCAGAGGTGTAGCTGTTTTTTTCGAAGAAGTCACCAACTTCTTGGGACAGTTCTTGACTTTTCTTCTGCCTCTGTTTTTTCTTGTCTTTTATTCTTTTCATGACTGTCTTTCTGTTTACAGTCAGAAGTTTGATTCTAGAACGGATGGATCCGTACTTCTCACATAACTTCATCACCACCGATCGGGTCGTTCGACTCTCCTGATTGCATTTGTTCTTCAGGTGTAGCATAGCTTGCTGTAGCGTTTCACCAAGCATTGTTGGATTTGTATTACCTCGCAGCTCCAGTATGGCCTTTTTTTCCCCTGGGAGTCGCTTTATCAGCCAGTTGGTTCCAGGTCTCTGCATACTGGTGTGGGTCAGAAGGCATTGCTTGTTTAGCACGAAACAATGCAACGCGCTGTGCTCGAGGGGTACGTGTATACTGTGGACTTTCGCTAGTGGTCTGGGGACTATCACTGGTAGTCTGTGTGCTTTCAGATCTTTGACATGCAGAAAATTGTCTTCTCTTTTCCTCCTGATAAGCTTGTCTTCTATTCCGATTTATTGCAGCTTTCTTTTGGTGAGAGTAGTTCTCCCGCTGCTTCTGTTTCTGCAGTCTCCACACCTCCCTCTGTTTTTCCTGCTGCTCTTTCTCACTTCTCCCACGCCTTCAAGTCTTTGTGACAAATGTGACAAAATGCACTTTACATCAAAAGAACATTTATATATCAAAATAAATAAACACAAAACATGCATGTAAATTTTGAAACACTCTAAGGAACTATTCTGCAAAATATGAAATTTGTAATCTCTCTGCTTTAGTTAAAATTCGTTTGCAATTACGACTGTTCAAAGTGGGGGCTGAAATTGGCTTGGTCACGGCACACCAGTCAATCGATTCTTTTTTGCTACAAAACTTTGCAAACAATAGCTGTGAACACATAAAAAACAGTAAAATAAGCATTCAGGTTTTGTATTCAATAATTCAAAACATAACTTACCGGCGCAACTCTTCGTTTTAAACGCTTTTCAGCGTGCCGACCGAAGGAAATGGCGCCTAAATCTTAGTCGTAAACATGGACGGAAAACGCGGACACTACTGTTAAAAGTCCCCAGTTCTGCCTCCCAGCACACACAGTGTGTCGTTTTCACACAGCGATCACTTACTGTGTCATTCCGCATCAGCTCGGCACTATCCATTCAAGCGTCCGTAAACTCGGTCGTGAAAAATATAGTCCATTAGACATCACATTTTGTAACGCGAATTCCGGACGCGAAGATACAAGTGACGCAATTTCGTTTTATTTCTACCGTCATTTCTTCCATTACAATTGCTTTGTTTCATATATCAGTTAGCTAAATATTTTGTTTGGCGAAGAACATTAAATTAGGTCCGTTCATTTCCGTATTAATTTTTCATTGATTTATTTTTATCTTTACGTCAGTGGACACGATTTGTTACAAATCAGACGTGAAATAAAAATTACTTTTTATCTCACAGAAATGCGTAGTATTAGAAAAGTGATGATGGCGAGTAAAGTTTTGGATAAATACATCTTAATTCAACCGTTTTTTCCCCAAAACTGTGAGGTATTTATGCTTTATTTTTTAACTCAAATGTAGCCACTTGTCTATGTAACAAAATGGCGATCTGAATTGTGTGATTTTCGTCAATAAAACCACAGCTGTAAACCAAACTTTTACAAACAAGCACAATTCACTGTATCATGGTGTTCATTTAACATATCTGTTGCTTAAAAATATAAACATGAGATATCCTTACACTCTTAATATTCTGGTATATGCAATTTTACGGTGCACCCCCCATCGGTCCACCTTTCCAGAGAATGACCCTGAAGCAATAAAGATTAGACTACGCAGTGTTACAGAATCAATACTGGGTATAAAATGAATAATCTGTCTGGTAATGACTACCAGTCTGAGACAACTACGTGTATCACAAAGGCTTATGTGTTGATCAGTCCTTGACATTTTGTGTTATTATGGAAAATGTCTCCATCGTTCAGCCATCTATAGACTTCACCCATTCAATGTCAGTAGGGCTTTAAGTCGTAAAAGCCCTATTGACAGCCAGAGGGTTCACTATTGAACTATCATGGTCAGTCAGTCTCCTTGTATGTATGGCTCTTTTGTGTGTGTGTGCAGACCTGAGGTGAAGTGTGACCTCCCTGCACACCACCATGCCTATTTTCGGATCTCTCCGCTCCTGGCTGGCTCAGCGCCGTAACCCTGGTGATGGATGGCAGGAGGTGCCACAGTTTGACGAGTTTGGCCTGCACCATGATGATGAACTGATGCGCATGGCAGCAGAGGCGGATGGGTCAGACGATTATATCCCAAATGATCTCACCACGGACCATCATGATGGGACCGATCATGACGTTGGGAACCCCGTGTTCAGGTCACGCTACAACTTTCTCCAGTGGCGTATACCAAACAGGCGGACTGGCATGCAGAGACTGTGCAGGGTGACATGTGAGTGTGGGATCCCCAAGAGCGGTGAGAAGCCCACCCTGTCGCTGCTCATCCTGTCCATTGTGGTGTTGCTGGTCATGTGTGCCATAAGCTCCAGCCTGGGGGTCTACAGTGTGTTCACAAAGAAGCCAGAGCCAGTCATTGACAAGTCCATACAAGCGTTCAGCATCCCCAACCACAAGGCCTACATCCACATCGATGCCTTGATGCTGGCAAGAAAAAACAATGCTTCACGCTTCCGGTTTAAACGGGACGTTAGCAACACTGACAGTCTTTCAGCTGGGTTTCGGTCCGATTCTCGTGAGACCTCAGGTCTGGAATCATCCAGCCGTGTCAAGCGAAGTGGGAATTTTGAGGTGCAAAAATATCCATACCAGATAATAAAACGGTGGAAAATGCAGGTGATATACTTGGCCAAGGGTGATGAGGAGCACAACATTTTTACGGAGGAGCGATTGAGAATGGTGCACAAAGTTGAAAGTGACATTATCTCACACCCACGTTTCAAAGAGTTCTGTTTACGCGACCCTCAGGTCGCCAGTTTTGACCCTGCAGTGCGTGATCTAAATGGCTGTGCTCCACTAAACTCTCTTCTCTCCTACTTTTTCCCTTCTCAAGATTCCAATGGTAACATTTTCTATGATGGATATGGAAAAAATCTTGATGACATTGAAAGTGCATTGCATCTGGCGATGAACCATGAGAATTTTTACTACTTTGTGGATGAGAAAATCAACAAGACGTACCAGAAAAGTCGACTGATGAGGACAGAGGTCCTCTTTGGGGCTCCACTGCCAGGTAAATTGGTTTATGGGTGTGCTTTTTTTCTTTTTCTTGTAGTTGTACAGTTTCCATGTTGTATGTAAGCAGGGTCCTCTCAGAATTTTGCCAGTTTTAGGTTTTGGACATTAACCCAAACTCCCAGAACTAAATGACTTCCATTCTGTAGAATGGGAGTCATTTACTTCTCGAAGTTTAACCCATTACATCCTCAGGATGATTTTTTGGCTCATGTTCAAAGCGAAAGTGAGTATGTTCTGGGCCAGTGGTCGCCCGTCTGTCGTTCTTCCGCCATCGTCTGTGGTAAACTTTAACGTTGGCATTTTCTCAGAGACTTTTCAAGCTACAGTCTTCCAACTTGGCCCAAGGATACTTTGCGGCAAGACCTTTCTAAACATACTAATTTCAGTGACCTCTCACAAAGGTCAAGGTCACAGGGGATAAGGAAATGTATCAAAAATAGCTATATTTTGACATAATTTATTTTTTCTCAAAAACTTGGTACAAAGATACCTGATGGTAAGACCTTCCTACTATGCATACTAATTTGGTTGATCCCTCAGAAAGGTCAAGGGTCACAAGAGCTCAGGAAATAGGTCAAAAATAGCCAAATTTTGTCAAAAGATTTTTTCTCAAATATTATTCACAACTTCAAACTCAAACTTGCTTCAGAGATACTGATGGTAAGACCAATCTATGCATACTAATTTGGATGAGCCCTCGGAAAGGTCAAGTGTCACAAGAGGCTGGCGTGTAAAATGCCAATTTTTGATAAAATTGTAGGTATTACCAACATTTTTGCAAATTTTTCAATCAAATTTGGCACAAAGGTAGCTGATGATAAGACCTTCCTATGCATACTAATTTACTTGACTCATTGCAAAGGTCAAGGGTCACGGGGAAAGGGGGGGGGGGGGGGAATGCTTACATTTTGAAAAAACATGGATTTTGCTGGTGCTGAAGCCAGCCCTTATTGTCACAAAGGTCACACATATTATAATGCAAATAGGTCATACACGTGAGCCATAATGCCTTTGCCTTTCTTGTTAAAAAAAATTGCTTATTGTCCTATGAAGGCTACATCACAGATTACTAGATAGATCATTATTATAGTTCAAGGGTGGTGCCAAAATAGCTTGGCGCCTCAGGCTATTCTGGCACCACCCTTGAACTGTCATAGTCAAATTTATTTCAAGCAGTAGTGTATCAGGATAAAAAGTGTTAAGAGTTAAAGTAGTTGTGCTTCTCTTTGTTGATGTGTCATAAGACAGTTCAAAACTATCTATGGACTCGCTCCTAAGCTTTTGTTACATCTTCACCGTGAAGACACCACAGCAGCAGATGAATCGGCCATGATGGTTCAAGAATAGTGTCTTAGTTTGTGAATGTTTGTTTTTGTTGCTCCCAAGTGATAACAAAAGCGAGTCTATTTAAGTGGCCAGTGGTCTTTCTTTCCTCCATCCTCCATCACCCTTAAGATCTCCACTTTTTGGAGACTATTGAAGTCATAGTACAGCACTGGTGGCTCAATGCACAAGGACTTAATTAATGTTAATTTGTACGCTTTTACCTTTTTTTAAAAAACAGGTTTCCAAAGTCTTGGGGACCACAGAGAGGTGCAGACAGACCGTTTCAAGGAGTTTGTCATCACCTACATAGACTTGCTGTCAAAAGCCTCCACAGAGTACGTTGCTCAACTCCTTAACTCATTCAGCACTGGCACACCACAGCAAGACATGGATCGAGCATGATAGTTCAAGGGTGGTGCCAGAATAGCTTGACGCCCATAAGGGCCAAGCTATTCTGGCACCACCCTTGAACTATCATCCTTGATCTGTCTCTTGAATTATAATGCAGACCTTGGCTTTAGGGGGCAACTTCAAAATTTGGGGATTTCGGTCCTGGGGCAAAATGTGTTAACTGCTGGGAAAGGCTATCAGTGCAAAAGACATAAACCCTCATGATCCCCACGACCGTGGAGGCTCGTAAGGATTTATGTCTCTTTGTTAAGTCATGTTGGTTATGCCTATTTTTGATCCCATTTACATCTGTTTCTTCAAATTCTTCTTCTTCTTCTCGAACGCCGTCACACTTGGAGTTTGGCTCTCAAAATGAAATCTGTGGTCTTCTGTAGCGCCTCCACAGGCCCGTACAGTTTCTCTTGTAGAGTGGCGGGCTTCGGCCATATCTCCTCCCTCAGCGGCTGGTGGTTCCCACAGTCCTGGAGGATGTTTCTTCAAATGAATGTTGATCAGTGTACAGTCTTTTCAGACGCACTGGCATTGAAATCACAAGCAGTGCAGGCACGTCCTGAGAAAGTCTTGTTGCTGTAGGGACATTAAGCAATGTACAACTGGCATTTGTTACGATTGTGGTTGTATTGTTCTGTGAGAGCATACATGTGTTAATCGTAGGAAACGATCCGATATTTATTTGAGCTTTCATCGTTACGTATCACGTACCTTTTCAGTGAGATTCTCTATCATTCGTGCATGATAGCGGATTTTGTTTTGTTATGATACGCTAATTTTAGTCCGGAAGCTTCTAGAAAAGTCGCACGGAGAAGAGCGGTCGATTTTTGTTTTGCGTAGATTAGCTGAGAATGAACCAGAACGTTGAGCAGCGTCGCGCTGTCTAGTGACCTCTTACATGTGACGTCGAAGTGTAAGCAACAGTTTGCTACACTGTAGTAATTTTAGTCATAGTTGTTTACTGTGCGCGTGAAATTAACAGCCGTTCAGTGTGTGTTTTGAAAGGTCGTGAACGGTTTGCCATACTTTTGGGTAACGTCATTATACATTGGGATTAGGGGCTGAAATGAGCAGTCAAATTTTGTAGACCAGTTTAGTTATTCTAGAATTAGAAAGTTCATTTTTTTTATTAATATTTATGAGTTTCAGTTACGTGTTCCGTTCTGATTAGTTGCGTTGAGTAAATTCCTTAGATTATTTTGGAAAGTGGTTTTACTATAAAGTTGGTGCTAGGAAGCATGTGTGTACATCGTCACGCATTGTCAGTTGTAAGGACACTCAGTTTATCGTAGATATGTGACCCGTATAGGGTGTACATTGTGAGAGACGCATCGTAACGGTGGTGTACGTTGTGTGAGGAACTTTGTGTCGCCAGTATTGACATTTGAAGAGACATTGTATCAGTGTTGGTGCATTTGGGAATGCATTGTGTGGAGATCGCATCGCTGAATTAAAATATTGTTGGAACTGTTACTCCAGTATTGTCTACATCCTTAAGCCACGTGTGATGGGTTGCAGCTGAATGAAGTTTATTTAATTAAAAGAACCTTACGTGCGTGCGTCTGGTGTGTTTATCATACTACGACTATGACTTCACCACGTAACAGCATTGAAGGGGATGACACCCATCTGCATGCAGCTATTTGTTCTGTGTACAGCACTGGTGGCTACATGCACTAGGGGATTACCATTTCACTCTTTATTATCCCTTGAGTAGTATATGATTTATCATAATTATGAGATGATCACGTTGTATACTTTAACCCCTTCTCTGCCAACGGACACATTTTGTTTCAGAATTTGTTGTCCATTCAGGGACCATAGGCCACAGTTGTTCAAAGAACATGATCCATACAAGCTGTTCTCAGTCTCTTGCAGTTGCAGGAAGTGAAGGGGTTAATTTAGAAGTTAAAGGGACACATTTTGTCTTTCCCTCAGGTGGTGGTATCGGGGAAAAATGAAAAATGTGGATTGCTGACATTGTGTTAACTAAAGCCATACTATATTTTGCCCAGAGTTGTGTTTTTTTTTTTTTCTTGTATCTTAATCATTCATGATCATGTCCTAATTTAAAATGAAACATTGTGACTTTGTCAACAGTACGCAATAGTACAGATGGTAAACTTGACAATACATGTAATTTGGTTTTGGTCACGGGTTTTGTTTTCTTGATGTGACCTGTATAACTCTCTAAATGATACAAAAAAGTATGGATGCTCTCAAACCATCAATGTTTAGCACATGTTGACCATGGGCTTCGCAAAATCTGTGAGTATGCTTACACATACACTATATAGTGTATGAGTAAGGGGTTGGACTGTATTAAAATATGGGTGACTTTTCTGTATAGCTTGGAGTGATGTGTGCCAAAGGTTTATTTGGAATTACATTTTGTGAACCCTACATTGTTGTCTGTTGCAGCAAAGTTCACGTGCTGTATGGTGGGAATGAACTGTTCGACTATGAAGTGGAATCCACATTCTGGGCAGATGTTCGCATGGCAGTGTATGCCTGTATCGCCATCACACTTTTCATGTTTGTGCTGACTTCCTTCTCCTTCTATTTGACCTTCATGGGCATTCTGTGCATCATCCTCTCGTTCCCGCTGGCATTTTTCTTTTACCGCGTCGTCTTCAACATCCTGGCGCTGGGAATTCTGAACGGCGCTGCTGCTTTCGTTATTATTGGAATTGGTCAGTATACAATGATGCATGTCAGCCCTAGTTCATTTGCACCAAGGCCACAAGTGCCAAATTTGGGAAGTGTCATCAAACGACTGTGCAGGAGATGGATCGTGCATGATAATTCAAGGGTAGTACCAGATTAGCTTGGCGCCTGATGGCTCCAAACTAATCTGGCACTTCCTTTGAATTGTCATGGTCAATCCATCTGCTGCTGTAGCACATCTGGGCTAAATGGATTAATATAAAACAGACAGGTCCCTGACTTCAAAAAGATATCTGGTGAGCAAAAGTACTTTTGCTTACTCATTGATTTTTCTTCACAAGCCGCCATGAACTCAGCACCACAATAATGTGACGTGAAGATATTACAAGTCGGCCTCTGTACATTGTGGTCCTAGGAGCCATAAAGTCAGACCGCATTATTTACGATTTCGTTCTTGCAATGTTACAATTTATCTGCTTATTTTTGTGATGACCTTTTCTCTGTAGATGTGGAATGCCTTGTAAATCCATGTTGCTTGTGTGTTGAAGATAATTCATTATCTTTTGACTTGTTTGTAGGTTCATATATTAACCCATATCATACTGAGGCTAAAAGTAAAAGCTTCAAGTGTGTACACTGCCGTATGCAAGCTACATTATAGTACTTACAGATAAGGATATAGACCAATGGCTTTAGTTAAAGGGTGGTGCCAGAATAGCTTGGCGCCTACAGGCGCCAAGCTATTCTGGCACTACCCTTGAACTATTTTAGTCCAACTTATTTCACACACTGGTGTATTCCGAATGATAAGGGTTAACACACTACATCCTAAGGCTGATTATTGGCTCACGTGCGAAGCAAAAGTGA
Organism: Semisulcospira habei; assembly: GCA_036245525.1. NCBI lineage: Eukaryota > Metazoa > Mollusca > Gastropoda > Semisulcospiridae > Semisulcospira > Semisulcospira habei. The sequence goes on along the minus strand of BTPG01000001.1, from coordinate 223,484,801 downwards.
GTATGTTTTGGGCCAGTCGTCGTGCATGCATCCGCCATCGTCCATGGTAAACTTTAAAGTTATTTTCCCCAGGATCAAGCATCTCAACACAGTCAGAAAACTATCTGCAACAGACACTGCTGACAGTATTATGTATGGGTCCTTTGTGTACTAACTTAGAGCTTTATGGTCTAAATACAATGCCAAATGTCGAAATTCATCGTTTGGAGGGTGTGTTGTTTCTGTACCCAAGAACGCAGATTATCGTCTGCATCGGCCTCGTTTTGAATTTGTGCATATTTACTAGCCTACGTCACAAGGCAGAACCCGGTCAATACAGTAGACGAGGTCATCGGTGTGGTGTACACACGTGTCAGTGTAGACATGTACTGATGTTCTCCGGCATCCGTTTGACATAATTTTCCACGAGAATGTAAAATAAACCTTCCATACTCGCTATGCTGTCAAAATCACAATGCCAGTTCCGCTTGACCTGCTACTAGTAACGATCGTGCTGGGGGCGTGGCTTGTTCGACTCGGTCTCCGTGCCAAGCGACTGAACCAGCGTCCACGGTGCCTAGTTTGACCTTTGATCCTTTATCCCTCAGAAACATGAAACAGAACAGTGGTATTTATACCCACTTTCTGCACTGCAATTTCATATCTCGCACATCGAAGTCTACGTAACTGAAAGCTTCTCTGGAAACGACAAATGCACCATCGCAGCAGAAACACTACCTCTGTGAATCGAGTGAATGAGAGCCCGCACAGACAAAAACGTGTCATGACCAGCGATGTCGGTGCCACAATTTTGACACACACCGTAGTTTTCAGATCCTTGCAGCATAAAATCTGATGAACTAGCTCATAACTTTATGATTAAACAGGTTTAAAATCTTGCGAAATCGGTAAGAGATAAATTCTACTGAAGATCATGAATTCTGAAAATCAATGGCGCTCGCGGAACTATAGGAAGATCGACAAAGACCGTAGATTACTTACTGATTCACATAGCAGGAAAGCGACAAATTCCAGATGAGCAGTCAAGCCAAGCTCTATATTCCCTTGTCCGATGTCATTTCTACTTAGGGGTATCTTGTCTCTCTTCCTCTTCTCTTCAATTCCGAGTCTGTCATTGTCGGCCAGCGCGAGTCGACTGATACTTTCTTCTTTTCTTTGCTGGTTCATCTGCCATCTTTGTTTAATTATGCAGATGACCTAAGATCGTATAGTATAGTTATGACGTCGGCTACCATTGCCTATCAGAAGCAGTCTTTTAATGCGTTCAGTCACAAGATTCTGGTGGCCTCTTTTCGCTTTGAACGGACGAAAAAAAGCATTTGGTGGGACAATAGGGTGGTCACTGTCTAAGTGGGTGTGTATACTGAATCCCAGTAAAAGCTTTTTGCGAACTGAAGCATTAAAAAAGGTCAGTAGTGCCCCTTTAATGTTGGCATTTTCTCTGAGACTATTCAAGCCAGATTCTTCAAACTTGGCCCAAGGATACTTTGTGGCAAGACCTTTCTAAACATACTAATTTCAATGACCTCTCACAAAGGTCAAGGTCACAGGGGATCAGGAAATATGTCAAAAATGGCTATATTTTGACATAATTTATTTTTTCTCAAATACTATTAACAACTTCAAACCCACATCTGGTACAGAGATACCTGATGGTAAGACCTATCTATGCATACTAATTTGGATTACCCCTCAGAAAGGTCAAGGGTCACGAAGGGCTTAGGAAATAGGTCCAAAATAGACATATTTTGACAAAAGATGTTTTTTTCTAAAATACTATTCACAACTTTAAACCCAAACTTGCTACAGAGATACCTGATGGGAAGACCTTTCTATGCACACTAAATTGGTTGATCCCTCAATAAGGTCAAGGGTCTAGAGAGCTAAGGAAATAGGTCCAAAATAGCCATATTTTGATAAAAGATGTTTTTTTCTCAAATACTTTTCACACACAACTTCAAACCCAAATTTGGTACAGAGATACCTGATGATAAGACCTATCTATGCATTGGAAGGTCAGGGGTCACAAGAGGCTTGCAAATGTGTGTAAAATGCAGATTTTTGATAAAATTGAAGGTATTACCAACATTTTTGGCAAATGTTTCAGCCAAATTTGGTACAAAGATAGCTGATGATAATACCTTCCTATGCATACTAATTTAGTCGACTCATCACAAAGGTCAAGGGTCACGGGGGGTTGACAGATGTGTGAAAAATGCTTACATTTTCAGAAAACATGGATTTTGCTGCTGCAGAAGCCAGCCCTTATCACAAAGGTCACACGCATGTAAATTGGTCATACACGTGAGCCATAATGGCTTAATTTGCCTTTCTTGTTTTTTTTTTTACAGATTTGCTAATTGTCCTATGAAGCATTACAAATAGGAGACAGATCAACCAATTTAGTTCAAGAGTGGTGCCAGAATAGCTTGGCGCCTCTTGCACCAGGCTATTTTGGCACCACCCTTGAACTATCATAGTCAAGTTAATTTCAAGCAAGAGAGTATCAGGATGAAAAAGGTTTAAGGCGCACCAGCCAGGAGTTGGATGTCAGATAAACACATAAAGCTGGCAGCGCAATTCTTACACACTGACACAGACAGCCAGGGATCAAATGCTGTGCTAGTTCGAGGCACTGAATATACCAGTATCCACGGTTGTCAGTTTAAGCGTTTGTCATCAAATTTGAACCTGCTTCTGCACCACTGGTAGTTGTACTGTAAACAGTACTGGTGGCTTTATGCACAAGGAGGTTATTTTAAAAGTTACTCTTTATACTTCATTCATCTGGTTCTCTCCTCAGGTGTGGATGATGTGTTTGTATTCATCAACATCTTCCGCCAGACGTCACACATGAAGTCGGTAAATGGTCGCTTGCTGTACACTGTGAAGACTGCAGGAGTAGCAACTTTCTTTACATCGTTTACCACCTCCGTTGCCTTTGCTGCTAACATTGCCTCCTCGGTAAGTCGAAAAGTCAGAAGTTAGCTCTGTTAACCCTCTTGTGCATCTAGCCACTGGTATTTGAAACAATACGTGTAGCTGTATGCATAAGGGGTTAACCCCCTTCACTGCCGCTGTACGCACATTTTTGTGTCTGAAATCTTGGTTCATTCAATGACCAAAAGCCAACACCATCCAAGAAACATGGATACAAATTGGTCTCAGCAAGAGGCATAGATCCTCATGAGCCCCTGCAGTCGCAGGGGCTCATGAAGATCCATGTCTCTTGCAGTTGGATTGTGGGTGAAGGGGTTAAGGGCTTTAAACAGGTTTTTTTTGCTTGCAACACACTTGCAACATGTTGCCTTACTTATGCTATGAACACCTGACATATGCTGCAACTGGTTGGCTACAGCACATTGCTACAAGTCCAATGGTAGACTTGCAAATTCCATTGCAAAATGTTGCGTGTCATAAAATAATTTCTCAGTCAGCCAAATACTGAAGTAGAGCAGGTATTCTTCCATTTTTGCAACATCAGAAAGTCCTTGGTAAGTTTAAATTATTAATTTAATTTTGTGGTAAATGTACAACCCCAGGAAATGAGTGTTAGTACTGTATATGATGTTGCGGATGGTTCATGAGTCAGTTTACTTTGGTAAGAAGTACCCAACGGAGAAAGAAACACGCTTAGAAAAGACGGGTACAACACAATTGACGGAGAAAGAAACATGCAGAAAAGACGGGTACAACACAATTGTGTTGTACCCGTCTTTTCTAAGCGTGTTTCTTTCTCCGTTGGGTACTTCTTTGCATATTACACGCTTGGCAGTCACCCTTGTGATTCCCCTTGGTTTGAGTACATTTCTTCCAGCGCTAGCCTCACCTATTATGGTTTGTGAGTACTTGTATCAATAACTCGAGGCAAATTTGTATCGTTACATTGTTGTGTAATGTTCTGTGCATCTACTGTGGGAATTCAGGGTATTTACCCGACCACATATAGTAGCGCACCTTCATGTTTGTGTATGTATGTTTCTCCTGCCTACTTCCTAAGTTCCGGAGAAAGACATGGGTTATATAAGAGACCTGATCCATTCTTATTAGAGGATGGAAATGATCGTCTTATTCTATACCTGCGTATTTCTCTGTGGGCTGGCGATTGGGTGCCTGATAGGTGGGGGCAGGGGATCTAACTGTTTGTCTGTCCAGCGCTGTGATTCCCCTTGGTTTGAGTACATAGTCACCTTTTTGGTCTGGATTAGTTTACTTTGGTGCATTTTAATGACTGATACATTATCATTGATAAACTATTATCTTTTCAATAGACAATTTCCAGAAATCAAATGAAAACATTGGATTAAATACCCAGACAAGCATGCATTGCATGTTTGTTTGGGGTTTTTAATCCAGTTTTCATCGAAACATTTGCAATTTTGACCTACTTCTGATTTCTGAACAACTTCTGTCGCCTTGTGTTTCAGATTCCTGCAGTCTATGAATTCGGCCTTTTCATGTCGTTGATCGTCGCCAGTTGCTGGGTGAATGTGTTCCTCTTAATGCCCCCAATTCTGTACATCTACGCATTCTGGTTCGAACCTCTCGAACAGATGTGTGGAAACATGTAAGTTTTTAATGACTAGCAGTGTTAAGAGGGTACAGTTTTATCTCACATTTCTTTAGGAGCTAAGGTGTCATATCACCTCTGTCATCACTCATCATGACACCCGCCCATCTTATTGCCATCTTTATATCTTTAACCCTTTTGCTGTCAGTAGTGTTTGTCCTTGAGGTGATTCCTGCTGGAATCACCTCAAGGAAAAGTGTTACATGCAGCCAAAGGGTTAAGTATTTTGTAATCATTTGACCCTTTCAGCTGCTGCCACTGCATGCAAAAGCAAGACGCTAGCGTGCCTCTCGACGCGGAGCATGTGGCGAGTCCCGACTCTGGGGCCAACATGACGATATCCAGCGATGAGGATGATGTGCCTTTGATACAGATGGATAATGAAGGTGAGTCTTTATTCCGCTGGATCCAGGATGATAAAACATTTAAGAAAAATGTGTAACCCCTTCACTGTCAGTGGACACAGATTGTGTTTCTGAAATCTTTGAGGCCGAAGAGCCCCATCCGTGCAAGGAACATGGGCACAAAACGATGTCAGCAAGAGGAATAGATCCTCATGCGCCCCCACAGTTGCGGGGGCTCATGAGAATCTGTGTCTCTTGCAGGTGAGTTGTGTTCACTTTTTCTCAGCAGTGAAGGGTGTAACACATTGAAAGGTCAAGTGTTGTTCTCTGGGTTGGTAAGCATTATCGTGGACTGAAATGGTCAGCCTGGTCTAAGCCAGAAGTTCTAGCCTACTGCCATGACAGCAGGCGAGGACTTCTGGTTCAGACCGGCGGACCGTTTCCATCCACGCTTATGCATACCACTCCAGGAGACTACATTTCAGTTCAGAGGACGGATCAACCAAGGTAATTCCAGGATGGTGTCATAGTACCAGGTTGTTCTGGCACCATTCTTCAACTGTCATGGTCAGTCCATATTTTGATGCATTGCACAAATTATAAATGAGTCTGTGAGGAACATGTCGCCTCTTGTTAACCCTTTTAGCCCTGGGCCCATGCAGCAGGAGATGGATTGATCATGATAATTCAAGGGTAGTGCCAGATGAGCTTGGCGCCTGAAGGCGCCAAGCTCATCTGGCACTACCCTTGAATTACCATGATCAATCCATCTCCTACAACTGGTACATAGTCAGTAGGCAACACCTCCAAAATTTGAGAAATGGGACTTTGAAGCTAAAAGGGTTAACCCTTTGGGTGTCAGTAGCAGTTTTAGTCTAAATGATTCCTGTGGGAATCATCGCAACTAAAACCACTACCAACACCCAAAGGGTTAAATGCGACTGCTGTGAATTTTTATTCCTGGTGGGATTTCTGATTGCTTAGGTTGTGCCTGCATCTCTGTAGCATGCAAGAAAAGACAGTAAGTCCATTTGTTTTCTCAAAACACATTACCGATGGTATTACATTGTGGAAAAGCCCTTAGCTAGCCTAATTTTAGCCAAAATTTGGTTGTGTCCGTATAAGGGAGTGTTGGCAGGAGTGGGGCGCCATAGACCAGGTCATGGCCTGAATAGTCTCCCCTTATTCCCACCCGGTACGAGAATACCCGTCATCCCTCAGTTTAGTTCTTAGCTAGCACTAGGAAGGTTGTGTCTGTTCGTGCTCTGCGTTTTTTGAACTTGGACCGGTCGGTTCTGACCTTGGTTACTGTGAGCTTGGAACTTTGGACTTTGTGCCACATTCCTTCTGCATCTGAAGATAAGTAGCAAATAATGTCTCTGTTTGTTTGTCTATTTTGACAAAGGGTATTTACCCGAAATATTAATAAATTGTGTTGTACCGTTTTTTCTAAGCGTGTTTCTTTCTCCGTTGGGTACTTCTTTGCATTTCACACGCTTGGCAGTCACCTTTTTGGTCTGGATTGAAAGTAAGATGGTCGCAGCTGTGGGGCTTTTACCGCCGAGAGTGACCGACTCCTGTCAGGGAACGACTGACAGACCCGGTGCGGAGTACTAAGACGGGAACCAAGCCGGGACCAGTGGCTAAGGCGTCCCGACCAAGTAAAGCTGGCAAGTCGCATACTATCGCGGAGGGCCCCACTGAGGTTACCCTTACCGTGGCGACCAGGAGACCTGATCCTGAACCCTTGTCAGCGGAAGGGATTACAGTCTGGAGGAGGCAGACAACAATGATCCTTCCCCCAGACTGGCGTCGGCAACCGAATCTACGACAAACCAGTCCAGACGCACATGGCGGATCACAGACATGACAGGCGGGAACGACCACGTACAAGTAGTCACGCGGTGACACACGAGACTCGTTTACACCGGGACACGGCCTCGAGAGATGACCACTCTACCACCCTCCGACAGCCCAGAGGGAAGACACGACGGACGGACGAACCAGATGCCAGGGCTCGATCCTCGTTTAGATCACAGGTTAGTGGAGGCATTCCGATCTCTTCCACTGTGTTAGTTCAGTAGACCCAGCCCACAATCAAGACGCAACCCGGAGATACGACGCATGACATGCAGAAGCGGCCACGTGCTGGGAGTCGCACGGTGAGCCACGAGACTCGTCCACTCCGGGACAATGACGTCACGGGCCAGTTAGCTACAGTCACATACTAACGCGGAGGGCCCTCCTAAGGTTCCCCTTACCGTGACGGAGAGGCACGCCCAGACCCACTGACGGCGGGTACTGCCCCTAGAGACGACAGCTCGGCCTCAGGTCAGTGACGACTGTGTTGTGAGAGCATATTTTGCGCGGTTGCTTGCAAGTTGGGGTTCGTTTGTTGTCGTTTTATGGCACCTAGTGCCTTTCTTTCAAGCTAGGCGTTTTAACCCTTTGCCACAGCTGTTATTATGTTGCATTCCCAGCTGCGCAGCGGTTTCGCCAGGCAGCTGGGGCTCAACACCTCTTATCCTTAAAAGGCTATAATCCTGGAACCACTGTTCCGATTACTTCAGTTTGAGAAAATGGAGATGAGACACAGAGTGGTATTCTGACTCTCATAGTTCAATTTAATTCAAATAACTTGATTTATCCCTGACAGGACAATTACATCAAATAAAACTCTTTCAATAAGCATTGATTAATTAATTATTTTTATGATTATTTTGGGCGCCCTCGCCCGGGCTATACACGCTTTGGCGCCATCTCCCGTCGCGGGTTACACCGGCTCTTGCTTCGGCTTGCGGCTTCCGCAAGTGCTACAGGACCGCTGCACTTCGCACGACAAGATCCCGGCTCAGTGATGTTGGGCCACGCCTCGCCCCGACCGTGCAGACGAGAGCCCGCTCTAGAGGCAGTGCAGAGAGACGACCTCACGATGGGATTCTGGTCCCGGCCATAGGTCACATCTCTCAGTTCGCCTGACTTCGGAAGCATGTGCTCACTACACAGAGACCAGGGGTACGGGAGGAACAGGAGACGACGTCCCAGTTCCGTTGGGTCGCTACGCATTGGGAAGACAGGTGCTCAGAAGTATCTTCGTCGCCGTTCGAGTTCGTGGGACCGGCCCTCTGAGGCTAAACTGTTCCTTCCAAGTGCTGGGTCCACCTTCGTTGGATCGCCGCTGCCCGGGGTTCCCCGGACTTCGGAGCAGTTAGACATCCCTTCTCCTGCTTGCGGGACAGACGACTTTCCGATTGATTCCAGAGGACGTCGTTCGCCGTGGCTGGGCGATGATAGCTACTCCACGTCGCTACGCTCGCAGTTCCGAGAGGTCTGGGATTCGCCGCCATCTGCGTGGAGATGGAGGAGGGAGTCTCCTCGGGCTTGGACGAAGCAGGTCCCCTCATCGCGTCCAAGCATTTCAAGTCCCTTCCTCATCCGTTCGGGTGCCGGATTCTTGTCGCCGGCTTCTGTCTCTGCTTCAGGGCGCCGGGGGAGGCACTGGTGGCTTCAACTTGTGACCCTACTTCTCTTCCGCTGCCAACGTTTCGCTGCGGCTACAGACTTCGATCTGATGATTCGAGATACCGTCCTGCACGATTTCTCGCGGCCGACTGAGTTGAAGAGTCGGCCACGCAGGGCACCGCGCGAGGGAGAACTTCCTTGGCCCCCCTGGCAGACCGACAAGGAGGCTAACAAGGACTCTGGCACAGCCGATGCACGCTGCTTACACCGCTGGATGTAGCAGTCTTCCAGGAACACTGATGCAGGACAGGCGCGCGGTCATCGCACACCGTCGGACGGTATTGGCAGAGACCACTCTTCCGCGGAGGCGCAGTTCGTTTGCTGCACCGGATTGTGTGGCTTACATCCGAGGGATGGAGGCGACGTTGTGACGCCGACGGCACAGTCCCGGGAACGTCAGTGGCAGCATACTCCAGGCGTGCGATTGATGACTAGCAAGTAGCAGTCTACCTTCTTAGAGGTCAGCGCGGGTTGAGGACTGGTCCGACCGACCTCACTGCAGGGGCCGACTTCGGTCTACATCGGTGGTAATGCACACAGTTTAGATTAAGCTCCTGCTGAGACGAGTTCTCGGCTCGTCGCATCCTTCTCCCGGCGGGGTGCTACCCTCCACTTCGCTTTGGCCTGGCCGTGGTCAGCGGCGACCAATCACTACGATCTTCTTCTAAGATGACAGCTTCGGGACCTAGCGGGAGCGTGCGATTGCCTGGCTGGAGACGACTTGGAGTTCTGGCATGCTGCGGCGTCTGACCGGAGCGGATGGACTTGCCCTCGATAGCTCCTTGTGAAGTTACCCGCTCGGCGCTGGGGATCCTGCGGCCGGTGGCGCAAGTACCGGGAGTTAGACGTGACGACAGCATGGCAGGAACTTAGTTCCCGAGAGGTGGTTTGAGCTCAGTTCCGCGGCAGTATGGTCGACTCTTCTGGTACACTAGTCGGTGAATATGGCGCACGATCTTCGTCCTATCGACTCGACACAAGTGCCTCGACATCTGGGCAGATGCTAGTCAAAGACCTGAGAGCAGCGGTGCGTCTCCAGGACTTTGGGACAACTCGAGGTTCGAAGTTGTGACCAGTTGGCAAGCCGGGCGGTAGGCTGGGATCCTGCCCACTTCGCCGTTGACTAGGCTGCCTACGCTACGGGACAGGTACTACGTGTTTCTTCACATGGATTCCGTCGCGGAGGGAGTGCGTGGTTGTCCTGTTCGAGTGAGACTCGCAGTAGGATGGGAACAGGGCAGACTAGGAGCGACTCTCAGTACCTTCTTCAGTTCGCTTAGGACTGATGACATGCTAGGGGATCGCCGTTCAGCCTGACGCCTCTTCTGCTTGGAGAAGGAGGGCGTAATTATGGGAGATGCTAGTGCGCTTGAGGCCGGCGGCGCGGGGAGGCGTCGCTGTGGCCAGAGCCTTTAACTTCACTGCTCACCATCGAGATTGAATGCTGAGTTTTACGCTTGGTTGTCCGACATTCCCTTTGTTGCAGGTTTGCGGAGGTAGGTGGGCGTTTCCTGGCTCGGGGCGCTTGTCTCTTCACCAGTCGGGGTCAGCTCGTCACCACATTCCCCCCTCTGCAGCTCTCCGCTACTCGCACGATGCTCTAGCAACCGGATCAGCCGCCATAACAGCCGGGCCCTGAACTCCTCCGACACACCCGGAGATTGTGCAGCAAGCCCTCTACCAGAGAGGCTTCCCTAGGGCGGCCATGGATGCTACCGAGACAACACGCAGACCCTCAACTATACAAGTTGCGAGGGAAGACGACGAGCGCTGTGTGACGGGAATGACGACAGCCTTCTTTCCATCCGGACTTGACGAAGCCCCAGCTGACGGAGTGCTTCCTCTGGCTATTCAATGCCCAGGGACGGTCGCCTTTTACCGTTCGGGACTATCTAACCATGATCGCCGAAAACTTCTGGCGATTACGCTCGTCAGACCCGGGTAGCTGCAAGACTTCGCTTCCGGAGGCTCTCTTCGGTGTGGAATGCCCAGCTCTGCTTCGCGTGGGCCAAGAGGGATCTACCAGGGGGGCTTATGTGGTCTCAACCCCGCCCGTTGGAACCCTGCACATGACGCGCTTGACGGATGTATCTAGGAAGAAGTGCTTCCTGGCGGTCCTTGACTCAACCTCCAGGGTCAGTAAACTACGCGCGCTGCCCACACACCCAGATTGCTTGCAGTGCCAGACAACCGGCTTCATGCTCCTGCTACCTGACACATCTTCCTGGACAAGACGCGGCCTCCCTGACGGCGACACATGTTTCGCCCTGCGCGTGTACGGACTCCGCCCGGGAGAACAGACTTAAGAACCCGGTCAGAACCTTACGTGTGGCCTAGCCACCTCTTCCAGGGTCAGTGAACGTACGCGCTGTTGTCACACACAGATTGCTGTCAGTTACGGACGGAAGGCGCCGTGCAACTGCTAACGTTACCAGACTTCAGGGCCAAGTCGTGGTCGCCTTGGCTGTCTTACAGCTGATAACTTTCCGCCCTTACGAGTGTCAGACTCCACTCGGTAGACCAGACAATAGGAACCGGTGAGAGCCTCACGTGTGTCCCTGCGCCGGACCAAGCTTGCACAGAGGACGCACACACCTGTTTCTCCCTTTGTCCCCAGGTAGACGTGACATCTCAGCCCAGACCTGCTCCTCCTGGTTCCGGGGAGTGATCCGCCCGGCCTTTCAGGACCTCGACCTGATGCAGCCACGTGTTGAACATCGAGGCGCACAAGGTCGGAAGCATGGCCGCAAGTCCCGCCTCGCCAGCACCGGTGCAGTCAAGGACTTTGTGGCGGCTGTGAGATAGCGAGCGGAGACCACTTTCGCCCGCTTCTACCTGAGGTACCTCTCCACCCAGCGGCAGTACCTCTCGCTGGTGGGAGACATCACTACAGAGCAACACTCCCTCCCGGCGCCCTAGGCGCCGCAGGTATCTTAACTAAAATTATCTGGAGTTTGCTCCGGGAGGGCGGGTCTGAGGGTTGGTTTGTTGGCAGTAGGGGCGTTATAACGGCACCCACCTCCTCTTCGGAATTCCACAATGTAATACCATCGGTAATGTGTTTTGAGAAAACAAATGAATTTTTCATTAAAATGTATTTTTTTGAAAAATACTTACCGATGGTATTACTCGAAGGACCCTCCCACCTACCCCGCTTGCCTCAAGTGCGCTAAGGAACTAAACTGAGGGATGACGGGTATTCTCGTACCGGGTGGGAATAAGGGGAGACTATTCAGGCCATGACCTAGTCTATGGCACCCCACTCCTGCCAACACTCCCTTATACGGACACAACCAAATTTTGGCTAAAATTAGGCTAGCTAAGGGCTTTTCCACAATGTAATACCATCGGTAAGTATTTTTCAAAAAAATACATTTTAATGAAAAATTCATTTTTGTGAAACGTCTGATTTTCATCGTAATACAATGAAAATCTTGCTTTTCACTAAAAAAATATGAACTTGTTGTCTCTTGCCTTCATAGGGTAGATCTGTTCATACATATTTCACTTCTTTCAGTCAGCCCATCCACAGCCCCTCCAAGTGGTGATGATGATGATGTTCCAATGCTGGTACCTCCACCCGCTGAAATTGCACCCGTCAGTTTGAACGCAATTGAGTCCGTCAGCTCATCATCTATTGGCCGCGTTCAGCAATATGCTCTTGGGGTGTTTGTGGAAAAACTTGTCATCAGGTTTCGCATACCAATTATACGTAAGTGGGCTTTCATAATTACAAAATTTACAGTGTGTCACATAGATTCAAATCTTCATAGCCTAATCCTTGGATGAGACTTGATTCTTATTAGTGACAGGTCGTTTCATTAACCCCTTGACTGCCAGGAAAAATTGAACCGCGTCCAACTGCAAGAGGTATAGATCCCCATGAGCCCCCGCAGTTGCGGGGGCTCATGAGGATCTATACCTCTTGCTGACACTACGCTGTGTCCATGTTCCGTGTATGATTTCAAAAACCATAATCTAGGACCGCTAGCAGCGAAGGGGTTAATGACAATCATCAGCTCAGGTTTGAACTAGATTGGTCCCATGCTTTCATGTTGCGTGTACAAGACTTCATGATGTGAAAATTAACTTGGCTGCCATAGCCTTGACCTTCAAAAGTCTGTCCCAGGCACTCTACAGTCCATTGCGTACTTGAAACACAGAAGGGATAAGTCAATTTTTTTCTCAAGATTAGTCCGTCTCGGGGATGGACGGCCTTCCATTTTTCCGTCCTTGTCAAAAAATGTCCGTCAAATACACACATTTTTCTGTTAACCGAAAGACTGTATCATCAACTAAAGTTTATCCAAATCACTCAAGTGGTTTCATAAAAATCCTGATCAAAAAGGTGGCATCAACCATGTAAAATGCAAAGAATTGCATCAAACCAATTAAAACACAATTTACCAAAGAAGGATTTACCAAAGTACTAAGTAGAGCATTGTAATTTGTATACTCTGTATGTCCACTTAGAAAAAGAGCAGTTACAACATAGTTTATTATATTTTTGGGTTAAAACCCAAAAATGTAATATATTGTGTTGTAATTGTCCTTTCTAAGTGTCCTTCTTTCTTGGGGGTTTTGGGCTCACGTGCGAAACAAAGGTGAGTCTATTTCCTGGCCCAGTGGTCGTCCGTCCGCTTTCCGTCCGCCGTCATCCGTGGTAAACTTTAACATTGGCATTTTCTCCAAGACTATTCAAGCCACAGTCTTCAAACTTGGCCCACGGATACTTTGTGGCAAGACCTTTCTAAACATACCAATTTGAGTGACCTCTCACAAAGGTCATGATCATGGGATAAGGAAATAGGCCAAAAATAGCTATATTTTGACATAATTTATTTTTTCTCAAATACTATTCACAACTTCCAGCCCAACTTGGTACAAAGATACCTGATGCTAAGACCTTTCTATGCATACTAATTTGGTTGATCCCTAGGAAAGGTCAAGGGTCACAAGAACTCAGGAAATAGGTCCAAAATAGCCATATTTTGACAAAAGATGTTTTTTCTCAAATGCTATTCACAACTTCAAACCCAAATTTGGTACAGAGATTCCTGATGGTAAGACCTATCTATGCATACTAATTTGGATGACCCCTCGGAAAGGTCAATGGTCACAAGAGCTCAGGAAATAGGTTCAAAATAGCCATATTTTGACAAAAGATTTTGTTCTTAAATACTATTCACAACTTATAACCCAAATTTGGTACAGAGATACCTGATGGTAAGACCTATTTATGCATACTAATTTGGATGACCCCTCAGAAAAGTCGAGGGTCACAAGAGGCCGGCAAATGTGTGTAAAATGCCAGTTTTTTTTTTTTTAAATAGTAGGTATTATAAACATTTTTGCAAATTTTTCAATCAAATTTGGCACAAAGGTAGCTGATGATAAGACCTTCCTAGGCATACTAATTTGTTTGACTCATCGCAAACGTCAAGGGTCATGAGGAGCAGGGGGCATGGGGGGGGGGGGGGGGGGGTGACAAGTAAAAAATGCTTACATTTTCAGAAAACATGGATTTTGCTGGTGCAAAAGCCAGCCTTTTACTTATTGCCACAAAGGTCACACATGTAAATTGGTCATACACGTGAGCCATAATGGCTTTGCCTTTCTTATCTGTAGTGGTTTCAGACAGATTGCCTGGTTTTAAATTTTGACCTTTTTTTCTGATTTTTTTTGTCCTTGCAGTGTTCTTTGGAATGATTCTGTTAGGGTCCGTCATTTGTATGACACAGCTTACTCCATCTGACCACCCACCACAGCTGTTTGAGCCGGACACAAACCTACAGCGCTTGCTGGACCTCAAGGCAAACTTCAGCATCATTGATACACTGCATTGTGATCGCTGCTCAGCTCTCTATAATGTATGTTTAGAAGTTTTTGTGTTTTTTTTAGTAACAATGCAGGGAAGGGGGGGGGGGGGGAAGGGGTCCTGTGTTTGTTATTTCACTTCTCTGCGTTATCACTTTGGCTTTCCATAGCACTTTTTGTTGAGGTGATTCCTGCAGGAATCACTTTGACAAAAAGTGCTACAGACATTCAAAGGGTTTTTGTGTTTTTAACAAAATAAAGTCTATTTTTATGATAAGTTAGTCGGCAGGTGTTTTCTTGTAGCCTCTTGGCTTCCCACCATGTATACCACTTCTTCAGTGACCAAAATAATACATCTTGATGTTTTTGTGCATTTTGCCTTGAAAGACCAATAAATTGATAAGTTATTGTGTTGTTCCAGTTTAACATACATTCAGCAGTGATTGACTGAAAGTCTCGCTCTGGAAAATAGGTTAAGTTATTTTAATATACGCCAGAGCAGATGCGATTTAATGTGTGTCATGGTCAGAAATTCAGTCGTTTTGTTCACTCGCACACCAGGTAAAAGCAGAGGACACCAGCTCTCCTCCTTCACCCCCACCTACACCCCCCACCATCCGCACCCCTCAGCCACCGCCCACACCCCAACTGACACCTCGGCCACAACCAACTGTACCACCAACTCAGCCACAGCCGTGGACTCCAAGACCACTTCCTCCCACCATCCATGCTCCAGAGAGTCGAACTGTTCCGACTGAAACGAGGCGGCCAGAACGTCCGATTCCCACCACCCCAGCTCGAAGACAGCAACCCTGGACCCCTCCTCCCCTACCTACAGGTAAATTTTTAACCCCCTTGTGCATGCAGCCAGTGGTACTGTAAATAGTACTAGTGGCTGCAATCACGAGGGTTACGCTAAGTTTCTTTTCTCCATATGCTTTGAAATTGTGTTGTGTAGCTGCAGTTAGTCCTTTTAACCATTTGGGTGTCAGCAGCGGTTTTAGTCGCGATGATTCCTGTAGGAATCATCGTGACTAAAACCGCTACATGAATATTTGGAGATTCATGCGTGATCAAGAACCGCTTCAAAGGCTTTGGTTTGGCATTCATGGTAAAAGAAATTGAATGAAAAAGTTTAAACTATGGACTGAAGTTGAAAACAATAATTTTTTTAACCCATATCATTCGGAATACACCAGTGTGTGAAATAAGTTTGACAAAAATAGTTCAAGGGTAGTGCCAGAATAGCTTGGCGCCTGTAGGCGCCAAGCTATTTTGGCACCACCCTTGAACTAAAGCCATTGGCCTATATACTTATCTGTGAGTACTATAATGTAGCGGGCATATGGCAGTGTACAAATTTGAAGCTTTTAGCCTCAGTATGATATGGGTTAAATGATTTGTTTTGATCAGCGTCAAGAAATATCGGAAAGATAAATCTGCAAGTGATCTATTGGTGTTGATTTAAATCATCATAGTTCACGTTGAATGGATCCCCGTATTTCACATGCTGAAAATGCATCAGATGGGTCACCTGTGATAGCTACAGGAAAGTGCTTGAAGATGTGCGAGTATAGCAGCTCTTCAGGTATTTCCCTTTAGCCATACACTGCAACTAACATATAGTGTACCACTGTTTTGTCAGCATAGTGTGTGCAGTCTCCAGCCAAGTGTTTGTGGTGGCTAAAATGCTTTGCGTTGGCCCTTTCCTGTAGCATGGAGATGGTACTAATTTGGTGAAGATAACTACACTTTGGCTGGTATTTGAAACAGCATTTCAGTAGAAGGAGAAAATATATAAGCATAGGGAATTGTCCGTGTCAGTAAAAGTGTCAGTATGAAGGAGGCGCTTTAGTGCTTATGGCATGGCTCCCTGGTATAGCAGTTAAATCATGTTTGTGGCCTTGGTGTAGTCTACTTAGCATAGGACAGCATGTCTGCCCTGTAGAGGCAAAAGACTTTAACCTTCGACTGTTGGTAGTGACTTTTGTCATGATGATGCAGGAATAATTTCGACAAGTCACTACTGACAGCCAAAGGGTTAAAGTCAACTTCTGTGTGAAAAGCAGAATTGTCATTCATACAATTGTTGACTTACTCATGTCTTTTGCCTGCCTAGGGGGATGTATGCCAGTCTGTGAGTTAACCCTTTGTTTATCGGTAGCATGTTTGATCCAGGTGATTCCTGTTGACTTTAACCCTTTGGCTGTCAGTAGTGACTTGTCGCGATTATTCCTGCATCATCATGACAAAAGTCACTACCAACAGTCGAAGGTTAAAGTCTTTTGCCTCTACAGGGCAGACATGCTGTCCTATGCTAAGTAGACTACACCAAGGCCACAAACATGATTTAACTGCTATACCAGGGAGCCATGCCATAAGCACTAAAGCGCCTCCTTCATACTGACACCTGCTCGAATCACCTGGATCAAACATGCTACCGACAAACAAAGGATTGATTTGGACCTTAAGGTTTAAAAGAATCCTCTATCACAGACAGGCACACATTTTTGCAAGTGCAAATGCAATTTATTGCTTGCTTGTCACGTGGCATCCTGTGCACCTGTGAATGTTTGGAAAGCTTGGTTTGTTGCAGAAATAAATTAAAATGCTGCACATGAACACTAGCAATGATGAGTGGGTCTTCAAATCATGTAGCTACTATGTCTATCTTTGATCTACAATTTGTTAGTACATTTGAGAAGTGTTGCATTTATGCCGTGCAAGGGGGCACTTTCAAACGAGTTAGTGCTTAAATGTGTGCTTAATTTCACTTTTATATTTGAATTAATTTTCTTTTCTATTTTGCTGTAGCTGTATGCTTTGCATTGCATTGCTTTGCATTGTATTTCAGAACCAGAGCTTCTAAACATTTCAAACGTTGTTGCAAAAGTTGTGGAAGAAGCAATGTCCATTATCAAGAGTAAGACTGTTGTGTGTTGGTCATTTCATTTGTCACTAATGCTCATCGGGTAGAGTCTGTCAGTTTTGAAAGTTTTTACACCCGTGCTTCTTGCACCCAATGTCTTCCACACAAATTCTATTGCCCCTTGCATGCAACGGAGGAACTTTCCTACGCAGCAACGGAGAAAAAAAGAAGAAAGGTCTAAATCAGTTTAAACTTTATAAATAAGTTAGTTCTTTCATGCAGCATTATTGTTTGATATACCAGGAGTATTTATTAACCCATTTAGTCCTGGGACCCTACAGCAGGAGATGGATTGATCATGAGAATTGAAGGGTAGTGCCAGATGAGCTTGGCGCCTTCAGGCGCCAAGCTCATCTGGCACTACCCTTCAATTATCATGATCAATCCCTCGCCTACAACTGGTACATAGTCCTTATACAACGCCTCCAAAAGTTTGGAAATGCGACCCTGGGGTTAAGAGGGTTAAGGAAATATTATGATTATGAACTGTTCACCCTTTATTGTCTTTGTGGCCATAGCCACATTTCCCAAATTTTCAAGGCACCACCTGATGACTATGTACCAGTTGCAGGAGATGGATTGACCATGATAATTCAAGGGTAGTGCCATATTAGCTGAAGGCGCCAAGCTAATCTGGCAATACCTTTGAATTATCATGGTCAATCCATCTCCTGTTGTGGGACGTCGGGGCTAGATGTGTTAAGTGGAGTTCATACTAGCTACTATCTTTATCAAACAGATGTATGGTCGATCTGGGTGTAGAAATCCTGGGTGTTAACAATTTCCCCCGCCAGTGGACACGTATTTTGTTTCTGATATCTTTGTGCATTTTATGACCAAAACCCACCATCGTCCAAGTAAACAAGTAGCAAATAAAGTACCAAATTGGTCTTGGCAAGAGACATAGATCCTCATGAGCCCCCGCAGTTGTGGGGGCTCATGAGGCTCTATCTGTGTCTCTTGCAGCTGGTTTGTGTTTACCTTTTCTTGTCAGTGATGGGGTTAATGCAAGAGCATAGGGTCTGATGAAACTAGCAGACAATTCCCCATGAGTTGTCACTAATGTGTGTATCTTTGCAGTTTTGCAAGTTCTACTAGCACTGTAATTTCTGATTCATAAGTTGTTCTCATTCATATTATCAGTGCTGCTATTATTATTTGTATTTGTTCATTGTTCTCTCTTTGTTTTAACCTTTTGCCACCGTAGTCTGCCAGCTTGATTTTTCCCCCTGAGCGTATGCCTTACTTTGGCTCACTTCCCTGCTACCGTAGTAATTTTGACACATTTCATTGGCCTTGTCTGTTGTAAAAATCTTATCATACCCCAACATATTTGGTATCAGTGGAAAAAGCAATTCAATGTGAACTCGTAGACACTATGCTGAAGAAAATATTTTGTAATGTTAAGATTTTACAGGTGTATAAAAAAGATGGGGTAAGAAGCCAAAAATCAAAAACAGTTTTGCACTGGGTTCTGAAAACATGCTGTTAGTGTATTAGTTAGAGTGTGAAAATTTCAACTCACCTAGCATTCCAGAGACATATTCTATTGTGTCACCAGTAAATAATCCAGTAAGAAAGGTACAACAAAAAAAAGTTTCTTCACACATAAAAGTTTTTACACCAAAATCCGCCATTTTTTTCACATGTGGGAACGTTTTGTATTGGAGCTTCAGATTCGTTGGTTTCAGCCCATACAAACAAGAAAAGCCACTCTACAAGTACAGAAATGAGTGCTTGACATATTATAGTAGGTTGCTTCCCTTAGACCATACTGCCGGTATTGCCTGTTAAACTGGTATCCAGCGCACAGATGTGTGCGCCTCGTCGGCAACAGAGCTTTGCTTGGCGAGCACATATGTGTGTTCCGTCGTCAAAAGGTTAATGTGAATTCTTCACAACAGATATATCAATTCTTGAAATTTCTATTAAATTATCTTATGATATGATAATGTGTGAACATTTGGGATTTTAGATCTTACATCTCTAGGCCATAAGCTCCAAAATCCACACCAGCACACATGTAGGGTTGATAACAATAACAATTAATTCAGTGCATATAGGGTGTTGGTTACACACACGCACATAAATTCACCATATGTACACAACAGGCCTGCATAAGAGCAACGTTTAACGAAACCTATAAACCTCTAGCACACACTATCACAGTAACTGTTTATATAGCTAAAAAATGTGTAACTAGCTTAAAACATGTACTAGCTGACAAATGGCAATGCATGTACACACACATGAACCACACACACGCACATACACATACACACACACACGCGACTATTTCACAGCCTAACACCACATGTCAGTAACATGGTAACAACATGGTAACTAATTTAACACACAGCGTAACATATTGCTTTTATAGATCTTTTTCACACTATCATTATCGTATATGGCTACAGTAATTGAACACATTTCTCTCTCTCTCTCTCTCTCTCTCTCTCTCTATCTCGATCAGTGTTTCAGTATTTGCTGTTATCATTCCATCATACCGTTTGTGGGGTGTACTCCCAAAAGAACCACTCGGGAAATATGCCACAAGTACACTTCTATTCATATGAGATGCTGAGCCTCAAGTATCTCGTTTGAATAGAAGTGAACTTGTGGCATAGTCCCTGAGTGGGTCTAACTTGTGAGTACTCCGGAAATGGTATGGAAAATCATCCGTTTTGACGTCTCATAGTTGAAGATTTCTAAACAAATTATCCTGATCATTTGTTTTATTGGAGTTCATCTGCCGGTTTTAAATCAGTAAAATCATTGTGCACATCAAGACATTTTCTTTGCAGCCTTTACTAAAACTGCAGTTTTTAACCCCTTCACTTCAGAGGGAAACTGAACTCAATCCAACTGCAAGAGACATAGATCCTCATGAGCCCCTGCATTTGCTGGGGCTCATGAGGATCTATGCCTCTTGCTGACATCACTTTGTATCCATGTTCCTCGACAGCAATTGGCTCATAAGGATCTACGTCTCTTGAAGTTCACTTTTTCTCCGCAGTAGTGAGGTTCAACAAGTGCATAATAAATGATTTGCAATGATTTTACCTTCTTTTTTTTTTTGGGTGGTTGTTTGTTTTGGTTACTTTCAACTTGTGTGTCAGTGTGTTAAAGATGTCTCACTTTATTTTGAAGGATATGGTTTGCAGCTTTGTTAAGTTGCTCTGAAACTCTCTCTTGACCGATATGTGTGTGTGTGTGCTGGTCTGTGATTTTGGACCTACAGTACAAAATCGCTGACCAGTGCACTTATGCATGCATAAAAAATCTATCAAATTTTGTTGGTACAAAAATCATTTGGTCTCATTTTGCGGGGGGAAAAAAGTCACTTATGAGTGACCGGTAAAATTTTTTTGAAAGCACAATTAACCCATTTAGCCACAACACCCTACAGCAGGAGATGGATTGACCATGCTAATTGATGGCGCCAAGCTAATCCGGCACTACACTTCAGTTATGGTCGATCCATATTCTGCAACTCGTTCATAGTTATGTAACAACTGACAAAGCCAAAATTTGGAAACGGGGCCTTAGTGTTCAATGGATTCATGAGATAACTAGATTTTGAGCTATTTAAGGGTCCAGTGTTTGGCTTGTTGTGGGCTGCTCTTGCAAGTTTAAACAGAAGTGTCCTTTGGAGAAAACCCAACAAGAATACAGTAGAACCTGTTTATTAGGAACCACCGTTTTGCAAGAAAAATGTACGTACAAGCAGACAGAAAACAACCCAGGCATGTCTCGGTGCATGTTTACTAAACATAAGATGAAAATATGTCAATCAAGATATGTATTTATCATCAACATGTTTTTTTCTGCAGTAAAAGCTGAAACATTATAAATGTGATCTATTCACATTCTCTTTTTTCCAGAGAAAATCCAAGACATTACACAAAAGTCCAGTGCAGACCAGCCGGCCAAATCTGTAGAAAATGGCTATGACGTTTGTAAGCGACAGAGCTGTGCGCATTTGAAAGATCGTCCCATCATGCAGTCTGGAGCCACTGTCTACGTCGTATTTGGAATCAAAGGGATCAACAGAGATAACGTGGAGGCTGGTCACGTTCTGTCAGAATACAGGGTACGTATTTTGTGTCCCTGGGAACGAGAGCTGACTATTTCCTTGTCAGATGGCCTATGTTAACTCGTTCTGCCCGCGACACACCACAACAAGATATGGCTTGACCATGAAAGTTCAAGGGTGGTGGCAGAATAGCTTGGCGCCTATAGGCGCCAAGCTGTTCTGCCACCTCCCTTGAACTATCATGGTCGATCTGTCTCCTGCATTGTAATGCAGTCCTCAGCAGAAAACTCCAAAATGTATTTCGTACCTGGGGCACAATGAGTTAACACATTGATCCCTGAGGTCAAACTTCCCCTGTGGTCCCTGTGTAGACTATAACCGGTTCAGGAGACAGATCGACCATGATAGTTCAAGGATGGAGCCAAAATAGCTTGGCGCCTCAAGCGCCAAGCTGTTCTGGCACCACGTTTGAACTATCATAGTCGATCTGTCTTCTGTTGTAGTGCATCAGGGTTGAATTGGTTAACACACCGAGCCTGAAGATTGCATTTCTCATTGTTAGTTGAAGGGTGGTGCCGGAATATCTGTTGTAGCAAAACCCATGACCTGTCATTGTTGATCCATGCCGTTTGATTTCTGTGCCAGTTATGTATCGGAATTACATTTTTAAAAAAAATTACCTGCCATAAGAATTACATGCTTCGGAGGCCAGGGGTCTTTGGACCTCTGGACCTTTTAGGTTTTTGAAAATTCAACAGAAGCACTCATGTTGATCCCTATCTTGTGGTTGTGTGTCAGGGCTCATTGGGTTGAGAATTGAGATTATCTCCCACTCTGAAGTACATGTACTAGGTACAGGCAGCCCCTAAACTACACAAATCCCTTGCAAATATGATACCAAGAAAAGAAGATATTATTAAAGTTCAAGCAAAAATAAGAACAACCAAAAAAACAGCAAGTGTCTAGCTCAAATAGTTTCTGAGATATAAGGAAAAGAATTTTGCAAAAAAATTGTCACGTCCGAGGCTGTTTTTGGGAAATTGCACGGCAAGCAAACTTTGACAATCCACAATTTCTTCAGATCTATTCTAAATTGGCTAAAAATCTGAGATTCTGTTTAAAGTATTGGTCAGTGTAAGCTCAATTTTTTTGGGTGTGATGGTAATAGTGGTTTTTGAATGCCAGTTAGCCGAAGATGCCTCTCCAGCTAAAATCGGCTTGCGGCAAAAACCAGAATAATTTCAAAATAACACAACTTTCACATTTCTTGTCCGATTTTAACATTTTTAAGTATTCTGTCAATATCTTTCAAAATGCTTTCGTTTGACATCCTACAACACGCTGATATGACAGCTTTTAGTGTTTTAGTTTTAACCCCCCCCCCCCCCCAAAGCCATTTCTTAACTGTCAGATAGGTTAGGTTTCCCCGTTTGTGCTATTCTGCACAGGATCTGAAAACACTCATCCCCTGAAATTGAAAACAAATGCCATTACATATTTTTTACTAAGTCACAGTTGCTGGACCACGAGTAAAAAATGGTATTTAATGCTTTAATCCTTCAGAAATGTGCCCGTAGCTCACCACTCGCCTCTGCTTTGCGTAGCAGCCGACGCATAGCCCAGAACCATAACTTTACCGGAAGTTGAAAACCGATCGCCAGTGACCAATTTTAATTTTAAAATAATCAAATATCGGCTGGTTACTTTTTACTTTTAGCTACAATAATGCAAACTAGAATGCTCAAATAATACGTTTCAGCATAATAGCGATAAATATTCAGTCGGAAACCGAACAGAACAAAATGTACAAACAGCGTTCACTTGTGAGGCCTACTCAGCTGAGGAAGCATCATTTAGCAGCTTGCACAGCGATCAAATTGCACGCGATTACATAAAATCAAACTTCATAACACTTATGAAAATAAATTGGCGTTGTATCAAAATGGATTTAGAAGACATTTACATTGATAATGATGTGAACTTATTTAGTTCATCGCTGATTTTTGACGAAATTATCAGTGCACTGGCGGTCGCCATTTTCGTACACAATTTCGGCATATTTGAGTACGGGTCACCTCGAAATTTCAACCAATGGACGCGTACCATACAAGTAATCTCGTCGGAAACGAGATTTTAGAAAAAAAATATGAATGAACTTTTGAATGATACTCTGCAAGCTATGCATAATATTTTGGCAAGAGGACAAATTTTGAGTTCAAAAGTTACAAATTGCAATAAGTCGTCATTTAAAAAAAAAAGTCTTTCATATTTGGCACCATTGCAAAGCTCACGACGAGTACTTTCCAGTGACGTATACCATTGCGTTGTTCTATTTATAGTACACGTCCGGCGAGCATTTGAAACGATGTGACTGCAGTGAGCTTGTTTCGGGAAGCGAGCCACCCGTGCGATTTCGACGAAAACGGTCATTTTTAACAACTGTTTTTTTACTAACAGTACAACATCCACACTCACACTTGGACTCAAACGAAAGAGCGCAACGTTTTCTGCAAATGCATACAAAGTTTATTGCATGGAAGCCTAAATTAAAAGAGCTAGACCTGTTTGAAGCAAAGAGGTTGGAGGGCAAAAGTCAGGTGCATGACCGTGTGCTATGTAGGGCTGCCGGTACCTACATCATGTAGGTGAGAAAAGATACAAAGTTGACACATACTGTTGACTGTGTTCCTTATGGAACAGTGCAGCTGAAAAAGCCCTGCTTGCGATCAAGCTTGCACTGCACTGTCGTTCAGCACTCATAGATGTGACCTCAAGATGAGGCTGCCGATGACGCCGATCTGCACCAGCGAGGGGCATAGATTCTCATGAGCCCCTGCAGACTGCAGGTTCTCATGACATTCTGTGTCTCTTGCAGATGAATCGGGCTAGGTGACCTACCATCAGTGGACACTATACACTTGCCTATACCTGGTCACGACATATATATACTGTATCGTTTCTTAGACCTGATCTTGTTTTTGGCTCATGTGCGAAGCAGAAGTGAGTCTATGTTTTGGGCCAGTGGTTGTCCCGTCCGCCATCCGTCCACCGTCATCCGTGGTAAACTTTAACGTTGGCATTTTCTCGGAGACTATTCAAGCTACATTCTTCAAACTTGGCCCAAGGATACTTTGTGGTAAGACCTTTCTAAACATACCAATTTGAGTGACCTCTCACAAAGGTCAAGGTCAGGGGACCAGGAAATAGGTAAAAAACATAGCTATATTTTGACATAATTTACTTCAAACCCAAACTTGCTACTGAGATGCCTGATGGTAAGACCTATCTATGCATACTAATTTGGATGACCCCTCAGAAAGGTCAAGGGTCACAAGGGCTCAGAAAATAGGTCTGAAATAGCCATATTTTGACAAAAGATGTTTTTTCTCAAATACTATTCACAACTTTAAACCCAAACTTGCTACAGAGATACCTGATGGGAAAACCTTTCTATGCACACAAATTTGGTTGATCCCTCGGAAAGGTCAAGGTCACGAGAGCTCAGGAAATAGGTCTAAAATAGCCATAATTTGATAAGAGATGGGTTTTTTTTCTGAAATACCATTCACAACTTAAAACCCAAATTTGGTACAGAGATACCTGATGGTAAGACCTATCTATGCATACTAATTTGGATGACCCCTTGGAAAGGTCAAGGGTCACAAGAGGCTGGCAAATGTGTAGAATGTGGATTTTTGATAAAATTGTAGGTATTCCCACATTTTTGCAAATTTTTCAACCAAATTTGGTACAAAGATAGCTGATGATAAGACCTTCCTATGCATAATAATTTAGTCAACTCATCACAAAGGTTAAGGGTCACGGGAGATTGACAGATGTGTGAAAAATGCTTACATTTTCAGAAAACATGGATTTTGCTGCTGCAGAAGCCAGCCCTTGTCACAAAGGTCACACATATGTAAATCGGTCATACATGTGAGCCATAATGGCTTTGCCTTTCTTGTTAAAATAAGTGTTGGAAGCACTGCTTTTTTTGTAAAATTCCCTTTCGGTTTACATTCTCTCAGGGCAGTGTGAAATTTTGACAAGCTTTTAACAGTGTTGAAATATAGAACTGTAATATATATTCGGTCACAAATTGTATTTTGTGTAGCCAGACCTTGTCAAAAACAATCTCAAAGCCTGTACAGCTCACAGAACTTTAACCCATATGGCCCCAGATCGACTATGATAATTCAAGGGTAGTGCCAGATTAGCTTGGCGCCGGTGGGCGCCAAGCTAATCTGGCACTACCCTTGAATTATGGTCAATCCATCTCCTGTAACTGTGATTCCACCTCGTGGCAAAGAAATGGATGAGGGGAGTCTCCCAGTGGGCGCATATCAGGCGAATGATGTCCCGTCGCAGGGTCCATTCTGTGTGGAGAAGCTGTCCACACCGCGAAAGGGAATCGGCCAGGACGTTCAGGTGTCCCGGGATGTGTCGTGCCCGGAGGGCAATGCCGCGATCCTCGCACCAGCGAATGAGTTGGTAGAGGAGGATGCACAGGTCGGGAGAGCGGGTTCCCCCCTGCTTCTGTATGTAGGCAACGACTGTGGAGTTGTCTGAGAGGACGAGAAGGTCCTGCGCGCGAAGAGCGGGTTCCCACGTGCGGAGCGCCTGCCAAACTGCATTAAGTTCCAGCCAGTTGATGTTCCGGGACGCCAGGTCCGGGGACCAGCGGCCCGCCGTCGTGCGAAAACTCGGAAGGAGGTGAGCGCCCCACCCGACGAGACTGGCATCCACGCAGAGGGAGAGTCGGGGCGGGGGCGGGGGCGAGGCCAGCGGAATTCCGGAACCGAGCCAAGATTCGTCCGTCCAGCGCAGCAGATGGGGCCGCAGCATCGAAGAGACAGGCACCGGAGTAGAGAGGTCTCCGGAGGACGGTCTCCAGTGGAGCAAAAGATGCAGTTGGAGAGGACGGGAGTAAAGACGGCCGAGAGGTAGGAGATCCGCCGCCGCACCCATCAGGCCGAGGAGCTGTAGCCACACTCTGGCGGGGACTGCCACCTCCTGAGCTACCAAGCGGGCTAGGTCGGCTAGTTTCCGGATCCGAGGCTCGGGGAGTCGCACCAGGTTGAGGTCGGTCGCGAACTCCATGCCCAGGTGAACAAAACGGCGGGAAGGCGTGAGGTCCGACTTGCCTGCGTTGACCAAGAAGCCCAAGCGAGACAACAGTAGGAGCAGAGCATCCCTGTCCGTGAGTAGAGTGGCCACCGACTGATTCCGCAGAAGCAGGTCGTCCAAGTAATTGGAGGTCGGACTGGAGGAAGACCGTCGGGCCCTGGCAACCACGGCGTCCATGATGCAAATGAAGACCCATGGGCTGAGGTCGAGGCCAAAGGGGAGAGCCCGAAACTGGTAAACCGTCCCGTCGAAGGCAAAGCGCAGGTACCGTCGGGAGGAGGGGTGCACGGGGACGAACAGGTAAGCATCGGCCAGGTCCAGACTGATGGCAAAGTCCATGGGCTGCACGGAGGCCCGGAGGGCCCTGTCTGTCTCCATGAGGAAGGATGGAGCCGCAATGAACTTGTTCAAGGCCGAGAGATCGATGATCGGCCTCCACTTGCGTCCAGGCTTGGGCACTACAAAGAGGCGGCTGTAGAAGGCGGGGGAGTCGTGACGTAAAACGACCTCCGTGGCGGCTTTCCGTAGAAGAGCGGTAACTTCTCCGCGAAGGGCATCGGCCTTGGTCCGATCGATCGGGGTCTCGGTCCACACGGGGGAGCGTCGAAGCGCGGCAGGGACCGAAAGGTGATAAGGAGTCCCTCCGTGACAGTGGAGAGGATCCAGGGGTCGTCCGGCAGTAGGGAACGCCAAACGTCGCCGTGAAGGGCGAGCCTCCCGCCGACAGGAGGCCCCGGAACGGTTGGCGGGGGTGGGGGCATGGGGGAGTCAGGGGGCCCTCCCGTGCCCAGGGCGGCAGGCGGGCTTGGGCCAGGCGGGGGCAGCGGAACGGACAGGGCGGGAGCGGCCAAAGGGAAGCGGAGGGAAGCGCAGGGCCCGGGAGGCGGAGGCGGGGACAGTCGTGGAGGGTCTGACGAACCGCAGGGCGCGACCCACGGCGTTGTGTGCTGCCAAAAAGCGAGGGGGGGGGGGGGGGCCGAGCAGCTGGGCCAACGGTCCTTATTCGCCTCCTTCAGCGACTGCCAGGTGGGGCCGAACAGGAGCGGGGCGCCGACAGGAGCCCGGCGGAGCTGCGACTTCACATCAGGGGGGGGGGGGGGGGGGGGGGGGGGGGGGGGGCTGGGGCAGGCACGAAGCACGTCACGCCGGATCAAGTCGCAATTGGCGGAGGCAGCCATGGAGTTGACGGACGAATGGTAGGCAGCCCTGTTGGCCGCGACGGCCAATGATTGGAGGTCCGTCAGCAGAGGAGAGAGGGAACGGTGCCAGGCAGCCTCGATGCAGTTGATGAAGGCTTGGGTGAGGAGCTCCAGAAAACCCAAACAGGCCAGAGCGTTCCGAGCGAGGGAAGCTGTGCGTTCCAAGCCAGGGAAGCCGTGCGTTCCAAGCCACGAGGTAAGGTCCGCTTGAGCTGAGAAGAGCCGCCCGCGAGTAAGAGCGCTGGTGGATCCACCGGTGGAAGAGGGCACGAGAAGGACTGAGAGTGCCTAGCGTACCAAGACTGCCGGAAAGCGATGTCAACGCCGGCAGGCCAGTGGCGGTTGGAGAAGAAATCTGCGTCAGTAGCCAAGTCCCGCTGGAGGTGGGCGGAAAGGGCGTCTGCCAGGCTCGGAAGGCAGGTGGCTGGGGAAGAGACTTAAACTTCTTAACTTGACGGGCAGCATCTACGAAGGCGGCAGCTTTCCTCTTAAGCGGGGGGGAGGGAGGGCAGGCGTCCGCTGGGAGACAGGCAGCGATGAGGCGCGCCGCGTCGTCCCAGGGGGTCGACAGGGCAGCAGGCGACGAGGGATCGTCAACCGGCGAGGGCGAGCGACTGTCCGAGCCAAGGAGCGCCGAAACAGAATCCTCCGGCAGTAAACTCAAGGTCTCATCGTCGACGGCAGGCTGGTGTAAACGCGCGGACGAAGAGCGTGGCGGCGGGGGAGGAGAAAGCCGGGTCGCGGTAGGCTTGGGCAAGGCGGCCCGTGAAGGAGGCGGAGGGGCGACAGGGTTGCTCCGCCGACGAAGCCGGGGAGAGGCCGGCGGCGAGGAGCGTCGAGAGCGAGGCGAGGGCGCGCTGGAGCGATGCGGGCGCCTGTCCCGGGGGGAGCAACTACAACGGCGGCGAGACAAAGGGGTCCGCTGCTCGGGACGGCTCCTACGGGAGGAGCGTGAAGGGGAAGGGTGTCGGGAGCGGCGTGCGGACACCCGCCGGGGGGATCGATCACGCTGACAGGAAGAGTAAGACGAAGTTGAGCGGGAGGAAGACGAAGAAGGTCGGTGGGGCTGCGTCTGTCTCCGTGATGTGGACTGCGAGTTCAATCCAAGGAGCGGCGCCTGGAGGTCCGGGAAGCGGGCACTTGGTCCGATCTGCCACAGTCTGTGCCATGAGGCGACAAAGGTCACGGTGCCCGGGCCTCAAGGAGGGGGGCTCATAGTCGGCTAGGCGACTCGCCCAAGGAGTCAGCGGGCTTAGAGGTGGGGGGAACGTCAGTACCGCCGGAGGGGGGCGGACGGGGCAACATAGGTCGCCGCAGGCCAAGCTCAGGGAGGTTGGCGCTGTGCCGGCTTGGCGACTCGCTGGGGGAGTTAGCGGGCAAGGACGATGCAGTCACCGTGGCAGTACCAATCTTGGCACGCGAGCCGTAGTCGCATGACGTACGTTTCCCCAAGGCAGAGGAGGGGAGCTTGATCCAGTCCCGACGCGCCGCGGGAGGTCCCATGGCAGGAGGATTGTCGCGGACCGGTGTCGGACGCTCGCCACGGTAGAAGTTCCAAAGTTGTGACCAAAGTTCCTCCGGCCAAGTGGAGCCGACACCGCAAACGAGGTCGGAGGCGCAGCCGGTACACGGAAGACACACCAGGTGCCGGTCGCTAGGCCACTGAAAATCGCCGCATTGCGGGCAGGTGCGCATCTGGCAGCTGCAACACACACCAAACATGAAAGACGACCGGCAGCGGGGTGCCCGAGTCCCCGCCATTCAAAACGAGCGACACTCGAAACACGACGAGAAAGAACAAAAGTTCACGGCTGAAGCCGTCGTCAGGCCCCGCTGGGTGAGATGCAGGCAGAGACCGAGTCCTTACCTTTTCATGGCAGAAGCAGCAGAGGGGAAACGCTTGGCACAAAAAACCGCGTGCGACGGGAGTCCAACGAAGGCTCCGGGCACAGCAACACCGCGCCAGGTAACGACGAGGCTGGGCAGTTAGGGACGCCAAGCAAGGAAGAGAGGCCGCAAGGAAGGCAAGGAGTAGGAAGGCCGGCGAGGAAAGGTAGCACTGTACACAGTCCAAGGGTTCCGTAGGCTAAAACGCGTGCGTACGCTAACAGCGAAGTAGACTAACTGGTTGTGGCACCACGTGGCACGTGGCCGGATGGGCACAGGAGGCTACTCTCGTCCCTGTGGGGGACCCACGGGTCTTAGGGTAAAATTTTATAGCTAGTAGACTCTTTCCAGACAGCCATGTCATCGGTAATGTTTTTGAGGAAACAAACCATTGTGGGTAGCAAAACAAGCAAAGCACTGGTTTTATTCCGCGACAGAATATGATGCGGCAGGCTGTGTCCGTGGCCTGCCTGAATGCGCAGTAAACTCAGAACTTAGGCGGGCAGACCCAAGGTGCCCCGTCACCCCCCCCCCCCCCTCCACCCCCACTGTTTGGTTTTTGGGCGCCGAGAAGCAAGCAAGGTGCGATGCCTACCCCCCCCCCCCCCTCCCCCACCCCACCCCACCCCACTGTTTGATTTTTCGGCCCTCGCAGAAACAAGATCTAGCGTGGTGGAGGCCTTTTGTATCAGGTTCAAGGTCTCAAAGAAAATGTTGCCCCCCCTGGAGCCAAGTGATCCGGCCTTGTTTTGTATCAGGTTGAAGGTCCCGTTTCAGATGATTTGGGCATTTCCCATGCCTGAACTAGTACATAGTCATGAGGTGACACCTAAAATTTATGAAATAAGGCCTTGGGGTTGAATGGGTTAACACTTTGTGCAAGCAGCCCCCAGTACTGTGACCAGTACCTATGGCTGCATGCACCAGGAGGTTAAAACTACCTGGTGATCACTAACAAGTTAGCTGATTTCCTCCCCTCTTTCTTTCAGGGTGATGTGATGTTCGACGAACATTTTGCAAATGAGGTGGGGGACCTGCGAAACCTGTCGCAGAACAAAGAACACATTCGGGAACTGTGTCAGGTCTGCCATCTTTTGGCCTCAAACACAGAGCTCGTCAAGAATGGCAGCGCCCAGTGCCTACCAAATGGTGAGTGATGCTTGTTACAACTGATGCTAAAATGTGTGTTTGTTATTATTCTGCCCAGCGTTCACATTAACCAGTAATTCTCAGTACTTCACCAGTTTTTAACTCATTGAGCCCGACGCACGTATTTCCCAAATTTTGGAGGCGTCATCTAACAACAATGCACCTGTTGCAGGAGATGGATCGACCATGATAATTCAAGGGTAGTGCCTGATTAGCTTGGCGCCAACAGGCGCCAAGCTAATCTGGCAAAACCCTTGAATTATCATGGTCGACCCATCTCCTGCTGTAGTGCGTCAGGGCTGAATGGGTTAAAAGTTTTGAGCCGCCACCCTTGAGAGAGGTCACCTGTTATTTAAGACCATTGTTCATCATTTAGGCTGCTGCGACTTAGATGATGGGCTTTTAACCCATTCTACCTTGACGCACTACAGCAGATGGGTCGACCATGATAATTCAAGGGTAGTGCCAGATTAGCTTGGCGCTGTTTTTATAGCGACGGGCCCCCAGGTAGCAACTGTTAAGTATAATTCGTCTTTTTGTTTTGTTGATGCGTATTTCTGATTTGTGTAACTAGTATCAGCCAAGCAGAAATTTTAAAAACATTATATTACGTGTTTAAGAGATACTATGATAGGGCTGTCCTTAGTTTGCTTTGTGCTAGGGAGGTTCGGGTCGGGTTGGGGCAGTTGGCGCCGGCCATGAGACGCCTTGGTGACGGGCTTCACCCGTCCCGAGCCATTGTCCATTTTAGTGTTGTGTGTGAACTGTTGGGTGATTGCGAGTTGCACCTGAGGTGGCGAAACAAATTTTCCTGTACGTGGCAACATGTATTTGGAACAATAAAGTTGATTCATTCATTCATTTATTATCATGGTTGATCCATCTCCTGCAACAGGTGCATAGTTGTTAGATGACACCTACAAAATTTGGGAAATACTTGCGACAGGCTGAATGAGTTAAAGACAGGTGCCACTTTTTACCATTCAAGACATCCGAGACTCCTGTCTTTAAGACCACCCTTTTTGTTGCCCACCCCCCCCCCCCCCCCTCGGCCCCCCCCAAAAAAAAAAAAGAAAAGAAAAAAAGTTGCTTAACCCATTTCATCCTGAGGCTGAATTGTTTTAAAATTTGCTTATTCTCCCAGGAAGGCTATATTACATATTAGGAGATAGATCAACCATTTTAGTTCAAGTGTGGTGCCAGAATAGCTTGATGCCTGAGGCACCAAGCTATTCTGGCACCACCCTTGAACTGTCGTAGTCAGATTTATTTCTTGCAATAGTATCAGGCTGAAAAGGGTTAAAACAGGTTTCTGCTGTATAGCTTCAGCAGTCAGGAGATTTTTAGATGACCTCAAGTCAAGTCAAAAAACTTTATTTATTCCAGTTTGGACGGGAGCGTATAAATATATCAAGTGAAGTAAAAAATGAATAAAACGGACATACGCACACACATACTTCCAGGCACACAGGCACCCATGCATGCAGAATTAAGAACTATACTAATACTGACAGCTATGCTAATACTGACAACTATTCTAAGACTTGACAACTATACTAATATAGACATCTATGCTAATATTGACATACATGTATTAAAAAAAAGCTATTATCACATAAACCTTACAAGAACAAAACTGGCACTTTCCACCTCCCTCATGCTCGAGTACAGATGTCACAGCTGAATACATTTATTTAATAAAAGTCTATGCCACTTTATTCAAAAGAACAACAGCGGTGGGAATAAAAGAGAACTTCCTTCTGTTTGTCTTACAGCTGTGACGTGTACTGCCGGGCTGAGGGCAACCGCTCAAATTTTGTATTTAAAATATGGTCTTTTCAGCTAATAATGGACATTGCCTTCTTCACTGTCTGATGGTCAAAAAAAGACTGCATAGTTCTCTGAGGTTCACCAATGATCTTAGAGCAGATTTTCACAGTCCGTTGAAGGCTGTTTTTTGTTTTTGGCACTTAAAGAGCTGAACCAGCAGATAAAAGGAAAAGTAAAAACACTTTCCACAAATGATTTGTAAAAGAGCCTCAGAAATGTTCTGTCAACAGAAAAGGAATTTAGCTTTCTGAGTTAGTACAACCTTTGGTTACATTTTTTCACCACTGCGTCTGTGTTTGCATCCCATCTCAGTTTTTCATCAAAGGCTGTCCCAAGGTATTTAAACTGGCTATTTCAACCTCTTGGCCATGAATCACAGTGTTCACCAGGACAGGACTAATTCATCTAAGTCAACAGGCAACTCCTTCATCTTAGAAACATTTAGTTCAAGATATGATCTATCACACCAGTCAAAAAACTCTGCTCGGAGCCAAACAACAAACTAAGTAGGGCAGTGTCTTCTGAAAACTTGTCAAGGTGACGGTTTTCATGCACACTTCTGCAGTCATCTGTGTACAAAATGTAGAAAAGGGGAGATAATAATACAACCCTGAGGGGAATCCGTGCTCGTGTACAAGCACCTCGAAAAATGGCCATTTGAATACACAATTTGAGTCACCTTTGAGTCAAGAATTCAGTGATCCAAAAGACAAGCCTGTTTTCAAGAAAAAAAATCTGAAATTAGTTTAGTGGCCAGGATGTGAGGCTGGATTGTCTGAAAAGCAGACGAAAAATCTGCAAAGAGAATTTTAGCATGAGCATTTGGTTTTTCCAGGTGCTCGTACAGAGTATTTAGTATAAACTGGGTGGCGTCTTCCACACCCATTCCAGCTCTTGTAGGCAAATTGTAGTGGTTCGAGGCGAGGCTCCACTACAGACAATAATAAAGCTGACTTGATGATTTTCATAACAAGGGAGCTAAGCGCTGTCGGCCGAAAGTCACTGAGTTGTTTTGGCATGTCTTTCTTAGGAATGGGTGGTGGAATACGCTACTGAGCTGGCCAGCACAAAAACGCTGGGTTCTGCCCCAAATCCCATCGGGGCCAGGGCTTTTATTTATGTTGGTGCGCATCAGACATCGCAAAACGTTATCATGACAATGTGTTCACCAGGACTGAGTGATTGCTTTAGACCTCAGATATCGAGGAGAAATCATGCATGTCAAACCTGGTGAAAAAAAAGTGTTTAACTCATTTACCATATTGTCATCATTCATGTCAGACAAGTGGATTTTAGAACCACTAGCTCCTGATGACTCGTTTACTGCTGCCATGCATTTGAACCCTTGTCAAGCAGATCGAAGTTCTCCACACTGAAATTTCCACTCAATTTTGTCTTTGAGTGCCATCTTCGCCTTTTTGATCGCGTATTTCACCTCTTTGTTTACCTCGTTCTTTTCTTCCACGGAGCCCTGAAAAAATATTCTTTTCTTTTTGTTAATCACTTTTTTGAGTTCTTTGTAATCCATGGTTTGTTGTTTGGAAGGGATAATAGAGTCAACACATGGGACTTTAATCGCTCACATCCTCCATGTTGGATGTTTCATAGTTTGGTGTTAACAAACAAAAAAAATTACTGTCTCTGCATGCAGACTTGCCCCCGTATCTGGATGGCTACCTGAAGTCCATCACGGAATGTCAGAACCTGCCCAAATCTCTGACCATCTACCATCACGAGGCTCCTGCACACGCTGAAGCCAGCATCAACCAAGAAGGGAAACTCATCTGGCTCGCATTTGCGTTTGAGTCGGTCAGTTGATAACAGGAGGTTCAGAGCAGGCATGTGGGTTAACCCATTTCGTCAGTTATGCATGAGATGGATCAACCATGATAATTCAAGGGTAGTGCCAGATTAGCTTCGCGCCTATCAGCGCCAAGCTAATCTGGCACTACCCTTGAATTATCATGGTCAACCCATCTTCCTGCAACTGGTACATAGTCTGTAGGTGACACTGCAAAATTTGGGGAACACAGCCTTGGGGTTAAATGATTCATTGGAGACATGCAGCATCCAAATACGTGGCATAAAGCTGTGTGTCCAAATGCAGCAGATCTCAAGTCTGCTGGCTCTCTTCTTGCTGAGAGTGTTTCGATTTGACTGCCCCTATGTGTTGACAGTGTGAGCATTGCACAAAAACATTCTAAAGCCTTTAAGTACAGAGATACCAACTTGAAACTTGATTAAATTGATTGCTTTGTCATTTATCATCGGTCCACTTGGTCTGAGGACAGTTGGAATGTTGGCATTGACTTGGCCATTTATAAGGCCACATATTATGTCTAAACTTATACAGATATTAGTTTGGTACCTTTGGATATGGCCTTGCTTTATCCTGGTTGATTTCCCTGTCATTCGCTACCATTGATCAGTGTTAGTGATGTGAGGGAGACAGCCAGGGTGGCCTTGCTTTGCAAACCCATTTTGGGCTTACCTGCAAAGCAAAAGTGAGTATGTTCTGGGCCAGTGGTTGTCTGTCATCCGCCTGCCGTCATCCGTGGTAAACTTTAATGTTGGCATTTTCTCGGAGACTATTCAAGCTACAGTCTTCAAACTTGGCCCAAGGATACTTTGTGGCAAGACCTTTCTAAACATACCAATTTCAGTGACCTCTCACAAAGGTCAAGGTCACAGAGGATTAGGAAATATATGAAAAAGATGTTTTTTCTCAATTACTATTCACAAACCCAAACTTGCTACAGAGATACTTGATTGTAAGACCTATCAATGCAAATTAATTTAGATGACCCCTCGGAAAGGTCAAGAGTCACAAGAGCTCAGGAAATCCTTTTTAAAAAAAATAGCCATATTTTTACAAGAAATGTTTTTTCTCAGTTACTATTCACAACTTAAACCCAAACTTGTTACAGCGATACCTGGTTGATTGTACATTGCTTAACGTCCCGACAGCAACAAGACTTTCTCAGGACGTGCCTGCAATGCTTGTGAAAAAAACAACAACAGAATATTGAAGTATGTCGCCAAATAAACCTAAGACCATTTAGCAACACACATCCAATATCAAGAGCTACAAGCACCGCAGACAGTAGGGAGAGTTTAAAAAAGGAAAATACAGGTGAATGGATTGATTGATTGTACATTGCTTAACGTCCCGACAGCAACAAGGCTTTCTCAGGACGTGAACAGGTGAATGGACCAAGGGTAGACAGAAACACATGCCCCAGAATAGAGGGAACACCCACACTGTGGGGCTGACCAGTGTGACCCTGAGAACTAAATTTAGTTAACCCCACCCAAGTCCCCCAGGGCAGACCCGGGTGGGGGACCTGATGGTAAGACCTATCTATGCATACCAATTTAAATGACCCCTCAGAAAAGGTCAAGGGTCACAAGAGGTTAACAAATGTGTATAAAATGTGAATAATTGTAGTTATTATCAAACTTTTTGCAAACTTTTCAATCAAATTTGGCACAAAGGTAGCTGATAATTACACCTTCCTATGATATCCTAATTTAGTTGCAAAGGTCACGGGGGATTCACAAATGTGTGAAAACTGATTAAATTTTGAGAAAATATGGATTTTGTTAGTGCTGAAGCCATCCCTTTACTTATTGTCAGACATGTGTGGATCAGTCATCCACGTGAGCCATAAGGGCTTTGCCTTTCTTGTAGTTATTAGTCTTGAACATTTTATTATTTCAGTATGTTATCCAGACCAAAAAGGTGACTGCCAAGCGTGTAAAATGCAAAGAAGTACCCAACAGAGAAAGAAACACGTTTAGAAAAGAAGGGTACAACACAATTTATTAAATTTATTGTGTTGTACCTGTCTTTTCTAAGCGTGTTTCTTTCTCCGTTGGGTACTTCTTTTCAATATGTTGTATTTATTTCATTTTTTTTCCCAGACGACCTCTCCAGGCCAGAGCTACTTTGAAGCGTACAAAAACTACCTGGAATGGGAGAAGTTTCTGCAGGATATACTTGATAACAAATTGAGCAAAAACTCACCCCTGAAGTCGATGTTCCAGACATCAGAGTTTTGGACTAAGGTAAACATACTTTAATTTTTACTTGACTATGCCCTTTTCACTCCCAGGGTAGCAGAAGGATGCAGATACAGCTTGCCAGGAGTTTCTGTTCTTTAGCTACACAGTTGCTTACTCTGACTAAATACTAAATTATGAATTACACAACTTTAGTTCATTACATTCTGAGGATGAAATTATCAGTTGTTGTTTTTTTAGACATCCTTTGTAGTCCATATCACAGTTATGGAGACAGATTGAGTATGATAGTTTAAAGGTGGTATCAGAATAGCTTGGCACCTACAGGCACCAAGCTATTCTAACGCCACCCTTGACCTGTCATGCACCCCACCCGGGTCTGTCTTGGGGGACTTGGGTGGGGTTAGGTATTTTTTAGTTCCCAGGGTCACCCTGGTCAGCCCCACAGGGTGGGTTTTTCTCTCTATTCTGGGGCATGTGTTTCTGTCTACCCTTTGTCCATTCACCTGTATTTGCCTTTTTAAAACTCTCCCTACTGTCTGCACTGCCTGTAGCTCTTGATATTGGATGTGTGTTGCTAAATGGTCTTAGCTTTATTTAGGCCCCATGTTGTAGGTTTATTTAACGTATTTGACCGGCTGGCGACATACATTCAATTTTCTGTTTAGTTTTTTTTTCACAAGCAGTGCAGGCACGTCCTGAGAAAGCCTTGTTGCTGTCGGGACGTTAAGCAATGTACAATCAATCAATCAATTGACCTGTCATGGTCGATCCATATCCTGGCATAGCATGTCAGGGCTTTATCTGTTAGGAGACGTGAAAACTGTATCAGCCATGATAATTCAAGGGTAGTGCCAGATGAGCTTAGTACTTTATCTTTGAACAGTTGTGATCGAGCCATTTCCTGCTGTTGCTCTTGTTCTCCTTCATTTTGGATATATCCATCTGTTTGTTTTGCAGGTGCTAATGGAGGTGGTAGCTGTGAACAGCGCCATCTACAGCCTGGTGCTTTCCCTTGTCGTATGCGTTTGCGCTGTGGCAATCTTCACTGGGCACCTTGTGTTGCTGTTGATCATATTCGTTACTATTGTTGGTAAGTAAGGAAAGATGGAAACCATTGTGATTAACTCATTTTCTACCAAGTAAGTTATGCATGAACCTATTCCTGTGTCCAAGTAAATCTGGAGATTTACTGCTAAAAACAAGTGGTATCACACACAAAAATCATTTTAAAAAATGTATGTACTGATTTGAATTCTGTTTAGTGGAGATGTTGTATGATGTTTGTTCTTTAGTTTGGCAGTAAATTGTTTGTGTTGCTGTTGTCTAAAGGGATTTGTTTGTTGTTTATTTTAAGAAATAAACAAAAAATATGCGACCGCGCCCCCTTCTGCTCCCACCTCTATCTCTAGAAGTACTTGGTCTCTTTAAAAACATCAAAGTAACATTCATGCTTTCATCAGAACTTGCAGAGGAGTTTTCACTGCTTTCTGGTCGCTCTGCAGGCATGAATTCACACTCACTGTCAGAAGACTCATCCTCCTTTTGAGGGTCGAGGTAGATTTCGTTTGAATACATTCTCCGTCTCAAAACAACTCTAAAATCTACAAAAGCTTTGCAAACAAACTGTCAAACTATGAGGCAGGATGTTGGCAGTGACCTCCCTTGCCTATTTCCGGCAAGGGAGATCACTACAGTCCGTGGCATTGGTAGAAGCGAAAGTACTATCAAAAACGAGTGCACGCTTGTTCGCGGGCGGCCAGAATAGAACTGTATGAACGAGCGCGTGCTCGTGCACAGTAGGAAATGAGTTAACCCTTTGGCTGTTGTAAAGACTTTTTCACGATGATTCCTGCAGGAATCATTGTGACAAAATTTGCTGCCGACAACCAAAGGGTTAATTTGAATCCCAGACCGCTGGAGCACAGCAAGCAACAGCCAAAGGCTACAGCCACCCAAATGATTGTCTTTTTTGATAGGTGATTTCTGAAAGGGTGGTTGATCAAAACAGGTACTGCTGTAGCAGTCTTGGATAGTGTCGTTCGACACTGGTTGTGCCATATACATCTGTTCAGGTATTTTATCTCACTAAGCACTCTCTTTGTCTGTTGCAGCGATGATCTGTTTGGTGGTGGGGGTGTTCTACATTGCGGGCTGGCAAATGGGAGCAGTGGAGGCTGTGTCGTTGTCAATTCTGGTCGGCTCGTCTGTTGACTACTGCATGCATCTTGTGGAGGGCTACCTTGTGGTTGGCAAGCAGATTCCGGAGACTGCTCTTTTGGTAAGTGTAAGCTCTTATTCCTCAGCGTTTTAACCCCCTTTCTCATGCAGTCACTACTGGTATTATTACAGTATCAGTGGCTGAATACGCAAGGGAGGTAACACATTCATCTTGAGATTTTTAGCAAATGGGTTAAGTGTCAATATTCTCAAATCTTGAGAGTGGTCCTCTAAAAAACTACATTACACAAATGCAGGAGACAGATTGACCATGATAGTTTAATAGTGGTGCCAGGATATTGGCTAGAGGCTGGCACTAACCTGGAATTGTCATTGTTGGTCAATATGTCGTTAGCGTGTCCAGGCTGAAGAAGTCTCATTTCTTTTCTCATCCTTTTCAGTGATACATGTGATCTCCTGTGATTGATAGCCAGTTTCATCCATTTAAAATAGCAATATTGTAGGCAGTTCTTGGTGGATGTCGCATTGTTGCAAAGCTTCTTTTGTTAGTAAATCTCGGACTGAATTTTGTTTTTCCTAGTTAATAAAGAAGAATTTTCATTATTTATTGTCAGGCATGGGAATTGTCCGAAATTCCGCGAGAAAAAGCAATCGTCCGCGAAAAAAAAGAAGACATTTCCGCGAAAAACCATTGTGGGTAGCAAAAGAAGGAAAGCACCGGTTTTATTCCGCGACAGAACATGACGCGGCAGGCTGTGTCGGTGACCTGCCTGAGTGCGCGCTGCACTGAGAACTTAGGCGGGCAGACCCAAGGTGGCCCGCAAATCCCCCCCCCCCCCCCCCCCACCTACTGTTTGATTTTCGGGCGCCCAAAAGTAAGCAAGGTCCGTCGCCTACCCCCCCCCCCTCCACTGTTTGATTTTCTGGCGCCCAGAAGTAAGCAAGGTCTGTCGCCTAACCCCCCCCCCCCCACCCCCCCCTTGCTTGATTTTTCAGCGCCTAGAAGTAAGCAAGGGCCGTCACCTACCTCCCCCCCCCCCCCCCCCCCCCCGTTTGATTTGTTTCTTCAAAAACATTACCGATGACATGACTTTATGGAAGTGTCTACTACTTACTCAATTCTAGCCGTTGTATTACCACACAACCCGGGAGGCACTCGGGGAACCCCCAGAGGGGCCAAGAGTTGTCTCCCGTTACTGCCCATCCAGTTCCGAGTCACGATGTGACTAACCAGTCACATACTAAGGATACTTAGGCTCACAACGTTCAGATGTGTTTGCTCTAGCCTACGGACTTAGAAACCTTTTCGACCGGTTGCTTCGCCGGCCTTACGGACTCTTGGCTTCTTGTTAGACTTCTGCTTCGTCGGCCTTGCCTGTGCCCTGTGTGGGTCTGCTGGTCCCCTCGTCGTTAGCTGCTGCCCTCTCATATGCCTTGGGTTGCTTGGATGGCTCGGCGGTCTTTGCTGGGACGTCGCCCGCGTTCACGCTGTGGGTGTTACGGACGTTTCTTCCCCCGTTCCCGATCCTGCAGAGAGGTAAGGTAGCGGTGTTAGTCCGCTGTCAGTCCCCGCTCATCTCCAGCAAAGCCCGCTGACTCTTACGGGGAGTCGCTTCGCCGGCAGAGAGCCCGCCTCATTGAACCCGGCTCGGAGAGACCTTTACCCACGCATCCGACGACTTGGGGCAGGAGCCTCGCGCTTGGAGCAGTACTGCTTTGATCGCTTCCTGGAGGGAGCCCGCCAGGACAAAGCTGCTTGTCGGCAGAGAGCCTGCCTCACTGAGCCCGGCCACGCGCCGTCCCATGTCCGCTGTCAGTCCTCGCTCGTCTCCAAAAGCCCGCTGACTCTTACGGGGAGTCGCTTCGCCGGTGGAGAGCCCGCCTCATTGAGCCTGGCTCGGAGAGACCTTTGCCCACCCGTCCGAGGACTTCGGGCAGTTCAGAGCCCTCACGCCACTCTCCAGCTCTACCAGACGCTCTCGCTCTCCCTCTTCTGCTTATAGCACTAGTACTTGTGCACCGTGACACTTTCTCTACCAGTGCTCTACGTATATTCACACTACGATCATATCTGTGTCCTTTCGCAACGCTGACTTTATTTCCCCTATCGCGCAGCGGGGTCGTTTAGCTTTGACTGTTGAAGTTTGCTAAAGAGACTAGTCCCTGTTAGTGACCGGTAGTGTGGTCTATATCAGTGAATGCGTAGAAGAAACTCTTTTTTTTCACTTGCCTCCCACATTCTGTGTGTTAGAGCGGACTGATATTCTTTTGCTTTGTTTTATTATTTCAGCTCTTATTTGCCTTTGTATCATTTATAAGCTTTTTTATTTGTACTCTTTGGTATTGACATACATTAGCAATCATGGTGTATGATCGCCAGTTACATATTGGCCATTTAAATGTTTATCATTTAACTAACAAAGTTCCCGATCTGTGTGTGCTCTTGAATCAATCCAATCCATTTCACTTGTTTGGTGTAACGGAATCGCGTCTCAATCGTAACATCAGCGATGAGGCCGTTTCTATCCAGGACTTCACTGTACTGCGCCGCGATGCTGAATACCCGGGACATACGGGTATTGCAGTATACATTCATAATTCAATTAGCGGTATTACTCGCAGGCGTGGGGACCTGGAGTCAAAAACTGTAGAATGCATTTGGGTTGAGTTATGGGCAAACAAATCCAGCCCCGTGCTGGTCGGGTACATTTACAGGAACCCAGCATCAACATTTCAATGGTTCGACGACTTTATCGCCATGATGGATAAGGTCAGATTGTCCAGCTCTGAAATTTTGATCCTAGGCGATTTCAATATTAACATGTTTTTAAATAACCCTGCTTGGGAGTGCACCATGTCTATGTTTGGTTTAAAGCAGCTAGTTAAAACAGCAACTCGTGTTAGTCCAACTTCCTCCACCCTTATAGACCACATATATACAACTACTCAATCAAGGGTGATGGCAGTAGACGTGCTTCAGGTAGGGATTAGCGATCACTACCCGGTGTGCTGTTGCTTGGCATTAAAAGCGGATAATTCATTCCGAAAACATCAGCACACGACTATTAGATACAGATCACTTAAACGCTTCAACAAGGAAACATTTCTTTGTGATTTAATTAGCACACACTTTGATACAGTGTACTACCATAATGACCCCAACGATGCTTTGTCTGAGTGGTACGGATTGTTCCTTGGTGTTCTCGATAAACACGCTCCATTCAGAGAGAAACGGGTGAAGAACCCCCAGCTTCCCGCCTGGTTAAGTAAGGAAATCAAGGATGCCATGCAGCTCCGAGATGACTATAAAAGAAAGAAGGATTTTGTTGCTTATCGAAGGCAAAGAAACCATGTTAAACATTTAGTGAGGAAAGCTCAAAGGTCACTTTTTCACCGTCTTATGAACGGAAAGAAAGATGTCGTATCTGTGTGGCGAGCGATCAATTCTTTTACGAGGTCCAAAAATACCGCACAATGTACACAGTTATCAGCTGATATCTTGAATCAGCATTTCCTCTCGGCTGCCAGTACGTTGCTAAAAAATACATATTCTGGTCAGTCTTCAGCTGTGTCCTGAAAGCTAAAGACGTTTTGTGCAGAACGGCTGGACCCTGATACGTCACTCAGCATTCCGCTGTTAACGATATACGACGTGGGAAAATCCATCTCGTACTTAAAGAACAAACGTACGTCTGGCCATGATGGTATTAGTAGCTCAGTTCTGAAAATGGCCCTACCGTATATTGTAGATACCTTGACATATATATACAACCTTTGCATAAAGCAGGGGATATTTCCATCTTCTCTAAACCCCACCCGGGTCTGCCCTGGGGGACTTGGGTGGGGTTAGGTATTTTTTAGTTCCCAGGGTCACCCTGGTCAGCCCCACAGGGTGGTTTTTTCTCTCTATTCTGGGGCATGTGTTTCTGTCTACCCTTTGTCCATTCACCTGTATTTGCCTTTTTAAAACTCTCCCTACTGTCTGCACTGCCTGTAGCTCTTGATATTGGATGTGTGTTGCTAGATGGTCTTAGCTTTATTTAGGCCCCATGTGTTAGGTTTATTTAACGTATTTGACCGGTTGGCGACATACATTCAATGTTCTGTTTAGTTTTTTTTTTTACAAGCAGTGCAGGCACGTCCTGAGAAAGCCTTGTTGCTGTCGGGACGTTAAGCAATGTACAATCAATCAATCCATCTTCTCTAAAAACAGCCAAAGTGATCCCACTACCTAAAACGAAAGACCTTGCCGACCCTAACAAGTTCAGGCCCATTTCGCTACTGTCAACACTGTCGAAACCGATAGAAAGACACATTCACACACACCTTACAACATTTTCTAGAAAAACACAAACTCATACATCCATTACAATCTGGCTTTCGGCGGAAACACTCCTGTCACACAGCATTGGTACACCTTGTTGACAGATGGCTTACTGCCATAAACAGCAGTCAAATGACTGGAGCAGTATTTTTGGACCTTTCAAAAGCATTTGACCTCGTCAATCATGAAACTTTAGTTCAAAAACTTAATGTCTATCAACTAAGCGCAGACACACTTGCCTTCCTTACGTCATATCTGCATGGGCGTACGCAGTATGTCTACGTGAATGGTAAAAACTCACCTGAAGGGGTGATAGAGCACGGAGTACCACAGGGATCGATTCTTGGTCCATTATTGTTCTCTGTCTTTATAAACGACCTTCCATTACATATATCTGACTCCAGTGTAACTTGCAGTCTTTTTGCAGACGAGGAACACTGGACGTTTCGTCATCAGACGTAACATGTATGG
The DNA here is from genome assembly GCA_036245525.1 of Semisulcospira habei. Classification (NCBI taxonomy): domain Eukaryota; kingdom Metazoa; phylum Mollusca; class Gastropoda; family Semisulcospiridae; genus Semisulcospira; species Semisulcospira habei. Next base: position 223,441,392 of record BTPG01000001.1, on the reverse strand, counting down.
TGAAGATTCTCCAAGACAGTTTAAATGAGATATCTGAATGGTGCAGACATAACGCCATGATACCTAATCCCACTAAAACCAAATGCATGCTGATTACCACACGGCAAAAGCATCAGTTGAACCCCCCTCCCCTTCAACTAACACTTAACGGCCAGCCTGTGGAGCAAGTCAGAGAACATCGCGTGCTTGGAATCAACTTAGACGACAAGTTGTGCTGGCAAGGCCACATTACTAAACTGTGTAAAATAGTATCTAAAAATGTATTCCTCCTGTCGAAATTGAGACATTTTGCTGATGAGCCAACAAGGAAACTCTTCTACTATGCCCATATTCAGTCACATTTGGATTATGCCTCATCTATTTGGGACGGTAGTAGCGATGCTAATTTAAAAAGTCTGAACTCGCTCCACAGAAGAGCCATTAAACTTATTGTTGACAGACCCTCAGAAGTCATTAATACTGACAATAAGTTCAAGCTGTTAGACATTTTGCCACTTGAAAAACAGTTTAAGTATAATAAGTTGGTGCTCATGCGCAAAATCACCCTATCAGAAACACCAGCCTATCTCAATAGTTTGTTCCACTTTGCTCATACGAGGTCCAGTTGAACACCAGGGAACAATCTTGTTGTACCGATGCCTCGACTGGACATTTATAGGTCGTCGTTGTCCTATTCTGGTGCAAAGTTATGGAACTCCATTCCTGCGGATGTTAGAGCCGCGCCATCGCTTAAAACTTACAAGACCAAGCTGCTCAAACATCTAGACAAAACTTAATTTTTCTTTTATTTTTTATTTTTATTTTTATTTTTACATGTAGCACTCCATGCCTTATGCGGCATTTCCCGGATAGTCTGCATTCTCTTCTAACATTTATGAACGCATGTAATATACTGCTGGCATTCCAGCAAGCCGCATTATGTAATATCCATGGGCTCGGCTGGCCAGACGGGATGCCGTCCATAGACACAGCATTGGGCGCTCGCGAGGCGTGGCAGTGCTGTGGTTTCTTCGTGTCGACCCGCGCGCGCGGTGGTTGCGGGATCGCTATACAAGTCTAGTCTAATTCCATGGCAGACTTTAGCATCTAGCTGTGCGCGGTTTAGTGGCGCGGGGAGGCCGCTATCGCGTGTGTGTGCGGGTGTGTGTTTATCTGTGTGTGTGCAAGTGTATGTGTGTGCACGCGCGCATTCATACATGCTTGCGCTCGCGCGCGTGTGTGTGTGCGAGTGTGTGTGTGCGTGCGTGCGTGCGTGCGTGTGTGTGTGTGTGTGTGTATGCCTGTTTATGTTTGTTGGAGTGAGCCGCCGTGTTGATTTTTATGATGAGAACAATAGCGGTTTTATGTACAAAATCCTTTATACTTTTTATATTTGCTGTAGTATAGTTTTAAGTGATAGAATGTATGTGTACATGATATACTGATGTGTGTGTATGTGTGTGTCAGTGCGTGTGTGTGTGTGGAGGGTTGTGCAGGCTTGGCTTGGCGCCTGTAGGCTACAAGCTAATCTGGCACAAACCTGTGCACGCGGAAATTGCACACCGGCGCGCGTGTGTGTGTGTGTACGTTATTTTGTTTTGTAGTGTGTAGCAAGGACAAGAATGAAAACAGGTCTGCGCACCTATTCTTTTATCCTTGGAAAATAAAGTTTCATTCATTCATTCATTCATTCTTCCGACTCCTCGGTTCCCGCAAGCCGGCCTCTTCGTCGCGTACGGACACCGTGCTTGCCCTGGACGAAGTGCTCATCTCATCACCACCACACTTCCCGCGGTTGACTGCCCGCCGTCTCCCCCCACTCAAGAGGAGGATCTCCGCTGGTGGACGCTATAAGACAGGTGAGGAGTTTCATGTCCCTGCCGCAGCCTCCCCGCTTTCGTGACCTGCGCTACGCCTGCTCAGCGCTCCTCCTGTCGGGTTCCCGGGACTCCGAATTCTTCTCCGTTCGTAGGTGTCCAGCCGGACTCGACATTGCCTTCATCAGGACTGGTACTCGGGACTCTCCCAGGCGTTTGTCTGCCTTCTGCCTGCTGTGGATCCGTGCCCGGCTCTGCGGTTTGACTAGATTGCCTTGCTCGTCCGTAACACCCTAGCCTGCGTGGGATTTCTGGAGCTCCTGCCAAGCCTTCGTCCGCCACTTCGAGGTCGCCTGGCTCCCCTACTTGACTCCCCTCCTCGGAATCCTATTAGCTCTCGCAGAAGCGGCCGTCTGGGCAGCGTATATTTCGTCGGTCAATGCCATGGCTGCCGCCTCCAGCTGCGACCTGTGGCGTCGGGATGCCGTGTTTGCTGGCCTGCCGCGAAATGCCCCCCATGCTGACAACTCAGCTGCGCCATGCTCCCCTGGGTGGCCTCTGCTCTGCGGTGCGACCGGGCTGACCGAAGGATACATCTCGGACCGTTGGCCTCACAGGACACCTCCACATCGCTTCAGGCCGCCCGCTAGGCTGTGGTCCTCGCCCTGCGGACACCGGCCCCGCCGTACAGCCTATGGACTACGTGATTAGTGTGAACTTATCTGATGCTTATCTTACGCCCGGCCTCCAGGAAGTATCTCCGATTCACCTGCGACGGAGTAGTTACCAGTTTTGGGCGCTGCCGTTCGGTCTCAACCTCAGCCGATGGGTCTTCACCGCATCATGGACGCAGTGGTGACCAAGGCGCGGCAGCCGTCTTCCAGCCCGACGTCGAACTACCTCGACGATCTCCTCCTGCGCAACCAATCGGAGGCCACCGGACATCGGACAGGGATGCTCTGAGACAGCTGTTGTAAGGTAAGTCGGACCTCGCTCCCTCTCGTCTCTTCGTCCATCTCGGCATGGAGTTCGCCACCGACCTCAACAGGGTGCGTTTGCCGGAGCCACGGATCCTAAGTTGGCTGACTAGCCGGCCAGGTAGCCCAGGAGGACGCAGCCTCCGCCAGAGTCTGGCTTCAGCTCCTTGGTTTGATCATTGCAGCGGCAGATCTACTCCCCCTCGGTCGTCTTTACGCCCGGCCGCTACAGCTGCACCTCCTGCTTCTCTGGCGTCCCTCCTCAGGAGATCTGACCGCCATGGCACCCGTGTCTCCGTTGAATCGCCCACATATCCTACGTTGGACGGACACGTCGTGGCTCACTTCGGGAGTCCCCCTGACCGTTCCGCCTCCTCGACTCTCCCTGTGTGGTGATGCAAGTCTTGCTGGTTGGGGAGCCCACCTGCTACTGCGGTTCCTCACGACGTCCAGCCCCTGGCCTCTGGAGTTCGCGGACAAGCACATCGACGGGTGGGAGCTACAAGCAGTTTGGCAAGCCCTCATCGCGTGGGAGGAACAACTCAGTCCCCAGGAACTGCTAGTCCTTCCGACAACGTGACAGTGGTTGTTACATCCAGAAACAGGGCGGGACACGCTCACCCGACCTTTACATGCTCCTCTGTCGTCTGATGCGCTGGTGCAAGGACCGCAACATTACCCTCCGTGTGCGACACTTCCCCGACCACCTGAATGTGTTGGCCGACTCGCTCTCCCAATGCGGCCAGTTGCTACACACGGAGTGGACCTTACGCCAGGACTTCTTTCGGATGATCTGCGCGCAGTGGGAGACGCCATGGTCGACCTGTTCGCCACGAGGTGGATTCACCAGCTTCCCTTTTGTCTCCCCGATCCCAGACCCTCGGGCCTGGGCAGTCGACGCGCTGTCCATCCCGTGGGACGGACTCTTCGCTTACGCGTACCCCCGACAGTCTTCGTCCCCAAGTCCTCCTCAAGCTTGGGGGATGCTATGCGGTTGTCCTGCTGGCCACCCCGTTCTCTTGGAACCGGTCCTGGACCACCGACCTCCTCAGCCTCGCCATGGCCTCCCCACTGCTGCTTCCCACGCCTCGCACGATTCTCAAGCAGCCCCGACAATCGCTGTTCCACCCGTGCCCGGAGCACCTACTCCTTCACGCTGGGTGGTTGTGCGGCAAGCCCTCGCCGCTAGAGGTTTCTCGAGGGCAGCAGTGGAAGCTATCGCTACAGCCCGCAAACCCTCGACACGATGCGTCTACGACGAGGGAAAATGGCGAGTACTGTGCTCATGGTGCGACGACCAACGCCTCGCCCCCAATGACCTAACTAATCCCCAGCTCGCGGACTTCTTCCTCTGGCTCTTCGGAGACCAAGGATTGGCCCCTATAACCATCAGGGGGTACTTGTCCATGATTACTGACACCTACCGGCACCTCGGCCGCCCGGACCCGGCGCCTGTAAAGACATCGCCGACCTTACGACTCGCTTCGGCCTGCAGCGTCCAGTGCCCCCATCGCTCATTCCTCGCTGGGACCTACCCTGGGTACTGACTTGGCTGAATTCTGCCAGTTTCGAACCGCTGCCTTGACCCACTTTGCGGATGCGGCTCGTAAGACATGCTTTCTGTTGGCCCTTGCCACGGCGGCCCGAGTTGCGAGCTACACGCGCTGTCAGCGCGACCTATCTGCCTGCAGTTTCGAGCGGATGGTTCCGTGCAGCGGCTTACGGACCCTGCCTTCATTGCCAAGACCAGGTCTCCTTTGACCGCGCCACAGGTGTTCACCTTACGGCCGCTGAGAGGGACGAACTTCCCCCAGGAGACCAGGCAACAAGATCCTGTGCGAGCCCTACGCGTGTACCTACGCCAAACCAAAGCCGTCCGGTGAGGACACTCACGCCTCTTTCTGCCTTAAGCCTGGCAGAACTGACATAACAGCCCAGACGATCTCTTCCTGGCTACGCTGAGTCATACGGTCCGCCTACCAGGACCTTTCCCCACAGGGAACGAAGAGGCTAAAGATACGTGCACACGAGGTACGCGCCATGGCCACGAGCGTCGCGATCGACCGGAACTGAGCTGTCAAAGACATTGTGCTGCCGTGGGCTGGTGGGCAGAATCAACCTTCACCCGCTTCTACCGCCGGGATCTGGCAGACCAGTGAGGCAACCTCGCACTGGTAGGGGACATCACTGCGGCGCAACACTCGCTCCCGGCGCCACAGGCGCCGTAGGTACACCTAGCTAGGGTTGTCGGGAGTTTGCGGCAGGGAGGATGGCTCTAATTGGCCCTAAAGGGGTATTGAGGCGCTGCACCCTCCTCCTTATCGCAATTCTTCCATAAAGTCATGTAATAGTAATGTTTTTGAAGAAACAAATTCATTTTTCTGTAAAAGGTATTTTTTCGAAAAATACTTACCAATGACATGACTCAGAGGACCCTCCCACCTGCCCCGCTTGCCGCTGGTGAGCTAAGTATCCTGACTGGTTAGTCAAATCATGACTCGGAACCGTATGGGCAGTAACGGGAGACAACTCTTGGCTCCTCTGGGGGTTCCTTGAGTGCCTCCTGGGTTGTGTGGTAATACAACGGGTTCTTAGGCTAGAATTGAGTAAGTAGTAGACACTTCCATAAAGTCATGTCATCGGCAAGTATTTTTCGAAAAAATACCTTTTAGGGAAAAATTAATTTTTCGGCGCCTAAAAGTAAGAAAGGGCAGTCGCCTACCCCCCACCCCCACTGTTTGAATTTCCAGCGCCCAGAAGTAAGCAAGGTCCATCACCTATTACTCCCCCCCCCCCCCCACCCCTCCCCCCACTGTTTGATATTTTGGTCCTCGCAGAAAGAAGATTTAGCGTGGTGGAGGCCTTTTGTATCAGGTTGAAGGCCCCGTTTCAGATGATATTTGCTTGGGCAATTCCCATGCCTGATTGTGTTAACATCAACATTTAACAAATCATGTCTACAGTTGATAATTCTAAATTGCTGTGAAATATTTTTCCACATTGTACAACATTGCACTTTACAGCTGTACAATTTTGTAGCCCTAAAATTGTAAAAAGTGATTGAATCTTCAGAAAAATTCTGGTGATTCATTTATAATTTAGATCTACATTGTATTTATTTTTATTTCGTTCAACAGAAATAATTTTGTAAGAAACAACTGGTCTGATAATTTATAATTTTGTCTTGTGTTCAGTCCAACAACCAAGCAAGACAATGGCGCACAACTTCAGCTATTCGTCACATTGGATCGTCCATTATTTCTTCTGCCTTGACCACGATCATGGCCGCCATTCCTCTCACGCAGACCACCATCCAGCCGTTCGCCAAGTTTGGTGCCATTGTCCTCATTAATACGTCAGTCTCAATCATCTTCACCTTGACCTTGTGCGTGGCCCTGCTCACAACCTTTGCCCCAGCACGATTTGTCAACACGTGGAAGTCGCACGTTTTGGCATTTGTGATAACAGCAGCAGTGTGTGGTGCTGTTCTGCTGGCAATGTACATCACAACCACTACTGGTGTTTTTATTCCAGGGCCAAATGGTGAACCATTGTTTGGCTAGATGCCAAAGGGATGTACCATTATTTGGCTAAATGCTGCAGTGCACAGTCATTTGGTTAAATACCAATATTGAACTGATGTTGAGCATGTGGTGAACCAATTTTAGCAAGGAGCCAAATGATTATCCATTGTTTGGCTAGGTAACATGATAAACTGTTACTTGGCTAGACATCAAATGGTTAACCAATGTTTGCCTAGGTGCCAAAGGGTGAACCATTGATTGGTTGGATGCCAAATAATAATTCTTTATTTTGCTGTACGCCAAATAATAATTCTTTATTTTGCTGTACGCCAAATAATAATTATTTATTTTGCTGTACGCCAAATTGTGAACCGATGTTTGGCGAAGGGCAAATGATGAACTGATGTTTGGAAAGTGTACACACAATTGTAAGCCAAAAGATACCCTTGTGCTAGCGCTAGCTGTTGTAGATTCAAACTCACATATACTCCCCAATTCGCAAATGCAAATGGGACAGATATCATTTTAACCCTTTTAGTCCCAGGACCCTGCAGCAGGAGATGGATTGATCATGATATTCAAGGGTAGTGCCAGATGCTTGAATTATCATGATCAATCCATCTCCTACAACAGGTACATAGTTGTTGGGCATCACCTCCAAAATTTGAGAAATGGGACCTTGGGGCTAAAAGGGTTATCAGTGGAATAGCTTCACGTGAACCCTTACTGTTGCAGGGGCTCATGAGAATCTATGCCACATAGGAATGGTTGCTAGCGCTGGTCTAATCTTGGAAGCCAAAGGATTCCATGTTCTGTGCAGATCTGAACTTTTCAGTGCTTTTACTGTTGCAAATCTAAAATTTTTAAGTTGGCCAAAGCAACAGTGTTGGTGATGGGAGATAGATATTGAGATGTATGAGGAACAAGTGGCAAGAAAAACAAAATGCAGTGCAAAAAACTAGAATTTAACTACTGAAAGCATATAGTTCAAATCTAAAGGCATAAGCTTTGCTTTTTCACAATTTCATGGCCAAAAAGACCGGCGTTTTGATTCTGTGAAAGTGAATGTTAATTAATTGTTGCTGACCAGAAAGTGAAATTCATTCTTTCACTTTGGAGATAATCATCAGAGATGGATTGACCGTGATGTTCAAGCACTGTCCCAAGCTGTTGAGGTGGATCCCATCTGTTGGACATGTCCTGAGTAAATAAAAGCAAGACTTGTTTTGCTGATAAGAATATGGCATGGATTGAGACTTTGGCCTCGTGTAGCTACACCACGATTGAAGCAAGCCCTTCGCTGCAGATTTGCAGAGAACACAACCCAATTGCAAGAGGCACCGATCCTCATGAGCCCCCGCAACTGCGGGGGCTCATGAGGATCATTGCCTCTTGTTGGCCTCATTTAAGTGTCGTGCAGGTTATCAAATGAATCTGTGGTGGTGCCAGGTGACATCAGTTTTAAATGCTGACAGTGAACGGATTAACCGTTTGGGTTTCGGTAGCGCTTTTAGTCGCGATGATTCGTCACGACTAAAACCACTGCCACCACCCAAAGGGTTAAACTTAGGTGAACACATTTAAGAGGTGCTGCATTTAGATAAACAGCTTTATGCCACATATCGGGATGCGGCACATTTCGAATGAGTTAATCACATGGATAGCAAAGTAGTGTCAGCAAGAGGTATAGATCCTCATGAGCCCTCGCGGTAACGTGGGCTCGTGCGGATATATACCTCTTATGGTTGGGTTGTGTTCAGGTTTTCTCTGTAGTGAAGGCGTTAACTCATTCCCGGCCAGCCGCATCCAGATGCGCGGCATAAGACACGCATCTGGATGCGGCTGGCCGCGAATGAGTTGATGTTTTTCAGATGTAACACTTCTTGGCCAGCTCAAAAACGACTGCTTGAAAGCATCAGCTGATGGCTTAGCATTGCTTTTGTCTGTAAAGCAGAGGCTTTTCAAGCTTTGAATTGCATTTGTCTTCACTTTTTCTCATGATATTGAGCATGATTTTGCTTTGTTTCTGTACCGCAGCAAAAGAAATTTACCAAATTGGAAAGGAGGAAAGAAGTTACCCTACTTGTCATATTTCATGAATTTCGGTTTAACGCTGGATAAACAAATGTTTTATCTATTATTCTTTTAGGCATGTGATCTCTCAGACTTTAACAGAAGACTAGCACATATCTTGAAATATGATTATCAGTTTGTTGTTGAGTTATTTTATTATTGTGTGGCATAACAAATGCACATTTTATTTTTTTGCTAAAGTTATTCAAGGGTTTATGAATGAAATTTTAAATTTGTTTTAATTGAAAATTTGAAAGTCAAACTTCTGCTGTTTTTTGGCAAAAGCCGGTACATGTATATTTGTGAGGAAAGTGAGGTTTGCAGTGTTATTCAATAAATTAAAAAGCTTGCTTTTTCTCAACAATGGACATATATGTACTGGCTTTTGCCATGTAATGGCAGGTATGTAGTGCTCTTTCTCCATCTACCACGTGTGTGTGTGTGAGTGAGTATACTACTGTAATATTTTGATTTTTGTACATGTATGTGTTATGTAGGTTATAATACAATTTGAATTACTGAAATATAGAAAACGTGTTATTTTTAACCCTTTTCATCCAGATACACTAAGTCCTTAAAATAAATTTGATAGTTCAAGGGTGGTGCCAGAATAGCTTGGCGCCTGAGGCGCCAAGCTATTCTGGCACCACCCTTGAACTAAAACGGTTGATCTATCTCCTGCCTAATCTGTAATGGAAGCCTTAAGCCTTATCATTCGGAATACACCAGTGTGTGCAATAAGCTTGACTAAAATAGTTAAAGGGTAGTGCCAGAATAGCTTGGCGCCTCTAGGCTCCAAGCTATTCTGGCACCACCCTTGAACTAAGTCATTGGTCTATATCCTTATCTTTAAGTACTATAATGAGGTGCTGGCCCAGGCAAACATTCCTAGTATGTACGCGCTCCTTTCACAAAGACGCCTACTCTGGCTCGGTCATGTCTGCCGCATGCAGGATGGCCAGATCCCTAAGGACATCTTGTATGGTAAACTCGCCTCTGGCACCACACCAACAGGCAGACCAGCGCTTAGATACAAAGATGTCTGCAAGCGTGATCTGAAAGCTGGAAGCCTGAATCCCGCAGGCTTAGAAGCCACCACTGCAGACCGTGCCAGCTGGCGGCTTGCAGTGAAGACCAGCATAAAGCTGAGCGAGGGAAGGAGAGAAAACCAGTGGGGGGAGAAGAGGCAGCGCAGACGAAAGAAAGAAGAGCCAGTGCCCACAGCAACAGTCACAGGATTCACCTGTAGCAAATGCAACAGACAGTGCCACTCTCGCATTGGACTGATTAGTCGCAGCAGGCACTGCAAATCTTAAAAACGGACTGACCCAGCAAGCGCATATACTCCATTGTCTTCCGAGACAGAAGGATGTCAACAACAATATGGCAGTGTACAAATTTGAAGCTTTTAGCCTTATGGGTTAATAGGACATTAAGCAAATTGGTTTAAAAAATTCTGCTTCAGGATGTAGTGGGTTAAAAATGCAATGCTTGTTGTTCATGTTCATTCTCCTATCAACTAATTTTTGAAAACCCATGTGTTTGCCTTGTTTTATTACAAAATGCTGGTTACTTTGTTTAATAAATTTGCCACTCAAACAAAAAAGAAAATGATACCGGTTCCTGATTGTATTGTTTCAAAAGTTGTGATTTTTTTTGTTAAAAATTTATGAAGATCACAATGTTTGAGCTTGGATAACGTTAGTTCTGTTTATTAGATTATGGGAAAACGTTTTCCTGCAAAAGTTGTTCTGTTTTGGTGGGACCAATTTACTGGGGTTTTTTCTTCTACAAAATATTTAGTCTAGCCATAGAATATTTATGATGTTACATATTTCGAATGACAGCAATGGCTGTTTTGGGGTGAGTGTTGGTGTTCAGCCCGTTGGCTGTCGTTAGCACAATGTTTCCTTGCAGGAATCAATGTGATACAAACGACTACAGACAGCCAGGTTAAGATTTGGTATCAGAGGTGATATGTGCACCAGTCTGTGATTTTGGACCTAAGTCCAAAATCACAGTCCATATTAGCGACACAGAATCTCTATTGTTGTGACTTTCAATTTATTTGCCGCGATCAGTTTTTGTTCTTTTATAGTTTTACAAGATATACCCTGCTTTTGTCTTTCATCTTAGAAGCTTCAATTGCTTGAACCCCCTTGTGCAATCAGCCAGTGGTACTGTTGACAGTTCTGGTGCCTGCAAACACAAAATTGTTAAACACCTTTAACCCATTCAGCCCTGACGCACTACAGCAGAAGATGTGTCAACCATGATAATTCAAGGGTAGTGCTAGATTAGCTTGGCACCTGTCGGCGCCAAGCTAATCTGGCACTGCCCTTGAATTATCATGGTTGATCCATCTCCTGCAACTGGTGCATAGTCATTAGATGACGTCTCCAAAATTTGGGAAATACGTGCGCCGGGCTGAATGAGTTTTTAAAAAATTCTGCTCTATGATATTCTTGTTTGAGTTACTGTTTCTTTTTTTTTAAATTTCATTCTTTGGTCTGTATCTCCTAGCTTTTTTTAAAAACTTTGTCTCTGTGTGTGTGTATATACATTGTGCTGGATGCAGGATCTTAGTGGCTGAAGGGTATGGTGCAAGATTTGTGTCAAAATGATGTGCTGCAGGTTCAAACCCAATCGGGAACACAATGTTAACCATTCGTTCTTTAGTACACCTCTTAAAATATTAATCACATGTTTAACAAAATTATTTTTTCATAAACAGTCCACGCTTTAATGCATTACAGTTAGATTATTATTAAGCAAGAGGGCACAAATCTGGCACTACTTATGAACTGTCAATTCCATCTCCTGGTTTAGTGTGCCAGGGCTAAATGTTCTGTTAACCACTTGACTGACGGAGCACAGTGACCAACATAAAAATGCAAGAGACATAGATCTTCATGAGCCCCCGCAGATGCTGGTGCTCATGAGGATACGTGTGTCTTGCAGGGTGGGAAACTCTTCTTGGATCTGCAGATTTCACAGGTAGACTTGTTGATTTTTAGAGGAAATATAAAAATTAATTTTTCTGAAAAAATTGACAAACATTTGTTCTGGGTCTTATCTGACATTTCTGTCTGCTTCATACGGATCTCTTTACAATACTCATACTTAACTACAGTGTATGATTTTTTTTTTTAAAAAGCCTGATGATTTGACTGTCGGAAAACTCATAAATTGTTGAATATGCTGGCAGCAGAGACCCCAAAAACGGCAAAAATATCATAAAATACCTCATGGCTAGCCTCAATCCATGTGCTTCAGTGTTCTCTTGCAGTGATCTGCGATCATCAGAGATGTTTATTTATCTCTAGATGCTGAGGGAGGGCAATACACTACTATATGATGCAGATCAACCATGATAGTTCAAGGGTGGTGCCAGAATAGCTTGGTGCCAAGAGGCACCAAGCTATCCTGGCACCACCCTTGAATATCTTGGACTGCCTGTCCCTGATTTAAGTCTTTAGAAGACTATTATTTTTTTTAAATTGCAACCCTAGGGCTCAGCATGTAAAGGTTCAGTGGGTGTGGGTCAGTTTTATAGTTTAGTGGTGGTAAAACGACAGACGAAGAAATGTGAGCTTAGGAGATCAGGCTTGGTCTGCAGAAATGTGTGTGTAGACTGGAGTAGTCAGACAACAGAGACAAAGAAATGTAAGCGTAGAGAAAGACCTGAGGTGATCTGCAGAGATGTGTGTGAATGTGTGCGGCTAGCTATCTGTGATAATGGTCAGTAATTGTTCTGACTCGGACATGACATCCAAGAGTGTACGCAGAGTAAGGATGGGTATGCAGTGAATTTGTACATGTGTGTATTGACTGTGGTTTTCACAAGCCGGCAGAATGTATCTCAATGTATACTGTGTCTAGCGTGACATTATCCCATCCAAGGCGCCCTGCATCAATAGCTGCAGAAGTGTTGTACAATACAGTGTTGCCGCTGGCAACGCTGTACGACACTTCCGCAGCTATTGATGCGGGGTGCCTTGAACAAGCAGACCCACTTGCGCATGCAGCCACTGGTACTCTTCACAGTACACGAGGCTTCCTGCACAAAGGAGTTTTTGTTTGTGTAACGTGTACTTATTTTAACATTGGCCGTGAGTTTGCTTTTTCAATGTAGTTTGCAACAACAGCCACAGAACGCATTTTATGCAGTGTAACGGTGTCGTCACTGTATATTCCTTGTGTAGATTTATTTGGATTTTTATTTGTTTATCTCTGAACAAAGTACAGCAGAACCTGTCCTCAGCAACCACCTTTACGAGAGGTCACCTGTCTTTAAAGATCATTATTTAGTGGAAATACTGCCACCTAAATGGTCAGTGACAGGTGAAACATTTTGCCCTTTAAGACTTCTGTCTTTTAGGACCGCTTGCAAGAAATGGTGGTTGCTCAGACCAGTTTCTATGGTAGTATATTTGGCATTATTACTTTGCAGAATTTCTGCACATTTTAACCCTATGGTTGTCGGCATCGGTTATAGTCGCGATGATTCCTGCAGGAATCATCACAACTAAAACCGCTACGGACAGCCAAAGAGTAAAAAACTGCTTTTAAATTTATCTTATTTTATTTGGTTTGTGACTTCTGTCGTTTATATTTTGAGCATTCCTCAGTTTTTTTTCTCCTGTGTTGAATTTTCATTGCAAAAAAGGAAAAACATGTATAAAAGTGCTGGTTCACTAAAACTGACAGTGCCATGTCATTCTTTAAAGAGACAAAATTGTATGATTATGATCAAAATGACAAAAAGCAAAGACCTTTAACCCATTTAACCCCAGGACCCTGCAGCAGGTGATGGATTGATCATGATAATTCAAGGGTAGTGCCAGATGAGCTTGGCGCCTGAAGGCGCCAAGCTCATCTGGCACTACCCTTGAATTATAATGATAATCATCTCCTACAACAGGTACATTGTTGTTAGACAACGCCTCCAAAAGTTTGGAAATGCGGCCGTGGGGTTAAGAGGGTTAACATAATAAAACGTGCGTGGACCCTGCAGGAAGATGTTTTACCCACCGTGAAAACTTTTGTCACAAATGAACAATTTGTTATTAGAGGGAAAATATGCTAAGCAGTTAATATTTTCCTTTGGTTGGTTACACATTTTTCAGTACCTCTCTGGACTTTTTTTAACCCTCTTATGCAAGCTGCCACCAGTACTGTAACAGCACTGATGGCTCCATGCACAAAGGGGTTAATAATTGAACTTTGCCAAAGAGTGCTTTCACTTGTTTGAAAAATTCACAAAGTAGCGTCACATGCACTGTTGTTTGGCATACTTATTATTTTACATTTTTGCGTTAACTTTCTTGACATATTTAGAGACAAGCAGAGGTTCAGACAACAGAATTTAGACCCCATGGCCACATTTCCCAAATTTTGGAAGTGTATTTTGGATTTTGTCTGACATCCATATTATGTCTGTGCCAAAGTCAATTTCAGATCACTCTCCCCGTACGCATCGAGCTTGCTCGTATGTTTTAAACCTTTGACACTTTAGAACAGCTTTCATTACTTTTAGGCCTGTCTATAGGTGCTGTACAGTGTGCCACTTGTGGGAGATGGATTGGTCAGGAAAGTTCAAGATATTGAATTTTCGTCATCAATCCATCGCCTGCAACTGGTATGTAGTCGTTGGGCTACACTGCCAAAATGTGGAAAATGTGGCCGTGGGGTTTAAATGGGTTAAGCTTGCAGTTACCTTACTGTACACTATATGCTCTGTAATTGTATCAGTGCAAATTTACAACCATGACATTGTGTAAGTAACCCTAACCAGATTTAGTAACCCTAAGTGCTTTTAAGTTTGTTCACGTATGTAACAGAATCATTGTTCTGTTTTTCTTTTCTGTTTTTAGAATGAAGGACAAATGCCCTGCCCCACCCCCACCATCTCGCCCTCTCCCTCCCATACATACTCTTCCCCCCCCCCCCCCCACCCCCCATCCCTTCCCCCCCCCCCCCCCCTCCTGATCCCCACCATAAAAATCTGTCTGTGATGCTCAAACAATTTGACTTTTATCAATGTTTCTCTCAAGCACAATGCGCAAAATGCCAACAGGCTGACGTCAGGCGTCGTTGGCCCACGCACAGCCGTGCACGGGCCGACAGCGACTGACGTCGGCCTGATGGCCTTTGTGCACTGGGAAGTAAGTTTGTTTGACATAGGATTGCTGTTCTGTTTAGCTCATTTCAGGTCCTGTGTTTTAGTTGTGTTCAATAAACATTCTGCCCCCCGGGTGTACATTTGCATTTCTTTGTCTCGTTTTAATAAGAGAGAGCAAAAGCATGTTAAAAGGTGTCTTTTTAAATATTATTTTCGTGCCAGTCTTGAAATTTGTGAAGATCTTTTTTAAAAAAAATTGTGTTTTTTTATGTTGCAATTGTTGCAATTTTATTTTCTGGCTCTGAAAACACAGATGTAAGAGATTTTGAACAAGAAACTGAAAAGTGTGCATGAAGTCACTGGTACTGTTTACCGTACCAGTGGCAGCATGAGCAAAGGGGTTGAAAATGCTATGTGCTTTTACAGTGTAGATTGTGAATATTTTTCTGTTTGTGGCTTTTATGAGCACAAAATCTTGGCCGTTTTGAGGTTGTAATAAACGCTAACAGTTGATGACTACAAACGGCGTTTTGACCTTGTTTTTGTGTGATTTGTAGTGTGTGTGTTTTGTGAGAACGCAACGGAGAAAGAAACATGCTTAGAAATGTGAGTTACAACTGCATTGTAACTGTTATTTCTAAGCGTGTTTCTTTCTCCGTTGGTTGGTTAATTCGGGTTTAACGTCCACAGCACCGAGGTGATCATGGACGGCCCTGACGTTTTTTCCCCCTGGATTGTGAGTCCAGCTACCGGGGACGGGATTCGAACCCACGACCCGGCGATTCCCTTCGCTCTCCTGCTCCGACGTTTAACCGCCTGAGCTATTTCGGACTCTCTTTCTCCGTTGGGTTCTTCTCTGCTTTTTATACGCTTGGCGGTCACCTTCTGCCAAGGTGCACTGACTGGCTTCAGGTATTAACTCATTCAGCCCTGACGCACTACAGCAGGAGATGGATCGACCATGATAATTCAAGGGCAGTGCCAGATTAGCTTGGCGCCGACAGGCGCCAAGCTAATCTGGCACTATCCTTGAATTATCATGGTCGACCCATCTCCTGCAACAGGTGCATAGTCGTTAGATGACACCTCCAAAATTTGGGAAATATGTGCGCCGGGCTGAATGAGTTAAGTCTTGTCGCTACATACACAGGGCAGTTTACTCCCACTGTAGGTACATTGTACGTCTGAAATCTGTGTCAATGCCACTCGAAAGAGCTCCAGCTGTCCCGTGAACAATGGATACAAAGTGATTTCAGCAAGAGGCATAGATCCTCATTTGCGGTAGTGTGGTGACCATTTCTTTAATAATAATAATACTAATGATTTCTATGGCGCTTAACCTCAGGTGGAGCTCTAGGCGCCTTACAAATTTTAAAAATACAATTACAAAAACTGTACACAGTATTACACGCACATACACACACATTTCGGCACCACAGCAGAACTACAACAGAATCCTCAACAGTCAATGATTAATCAGTGGGGTAATGGAGTTGGAAAAGGTGTGTTTTTAGCGCAGATTTAAAAACGTCTTTTGAAGCACTGGCGGACTTGGGAGGGGAGTTCGTTCCAGTACAGCGGCCCAAGATATGAAAAAGGCCGCTGGCCAAAAAGATTTAGTACGGACATAAGGTAGGCCTACACGCAAAATGCGGCTGTCAGCAGAGGATCTGAGTTGTCTTGAGGGAGTGAATGGGTTAGTGACAATGGGTTCGTTAGCGAACAAACCAACGAACATCACACAGGTACACACACGCACACACACATACATACACACATAACACCAACACACACATACACAACACCAACACACACAACACCCACAACAATGAAACTGAAACTTCAAAACCACTAACATCGTTGCGAAGGCCAATATTGTTTATTTACACAGTCCCCAACCACCCCCCCAAAAAAAAGATCGTGGTTTGAATATAGCAAGTGTACATACAAACTTGAATACAGTATTAAACCAAAGACCGAGACAGTACTTTTACCACGTACGGTCTTCGAGATAACTGAGCTTCTTTTTGGCAAAATGTGTATCATCAAATCGAAGAAGAAGTCAATCGTTTTGTGAAAAGAAATTCTCTCCTCACCTTGCGCCATCCTCCCTCCCCCTCAACCATTTGGGTGTCGGTGGATGTTTTAGTCACGATGATTCCTGCAGCCGAAAGCATCGCGACTAAACCGCTGACGCCTAAAGCGTTAAAAAAAAAATCCACTTACATCCATAGATGTTTTGACGCCTGAAGTGGCACAGTTGTGTACAATGATTTAGTATTGTTCGACCATTGGCAATATTTTAACCCTACTGCGCATGCAGCTCCCGGTACTGTGCATGCACAAGGGGATTAATACCATTTGTGGGCTGGTATGTCATTCCGGGACTTATGGCTTGCAGCCATAACAACCAGTCACACACCAACACTTTTTTTGTCAGTTGACCTGAAAAAAGTGCCCTAAAATGTTTTGCTTCATTTTTAGTCCCTCAGGCCAATGGGCCTTCCACCTGTAAGAGGCGTAGATTCTCATGAGCCCCTGCAGTTACAGGGGCTCATGAGAATCTACGCCTTTTGCAAGAAATCATCGGCTTCATTTGCATATATGCCCCGTAGACGTAGGAAGGCTTTGGGTTTGTGACTGTTCCAGCTTTATATCTTTCCAGTCTTGAGATGAGAATATACACAGAGTTTCTTCCTCTTCGATAAATGTGCTGGTCTGTGATTTGAACCTTACGGCTGGAAGCCGTAAAGTCCAAAATCACAGAGACCAGCACTCACAGTTCTTTGCCTTCACAGCGTTGGGTTCAGAAGCCCTGCGATAGATCGTTGTGAAAGAGGGCAAGAACGATTCTCTTGCACGGTTGCATTTCTTTTATTCTCGGAAAGTTGGGTCTCTTAGGTGCTATCTGGAGCGGCGTTCGACTCTCGTCCGAAAGGGTTCGAATCCAGCTGGGGTCAAACATTGTTCAGATAATGTTCGGTGCCCCCGTCTTTTTTTAAATCACCATTCTGATGGACAATAAACGTTAAGCCCTAAGCGTTTAACTTTTGTTTCTGTTATTTTCTTCTCGACTCTTCAGCTCGCCGCTCGTGTCAGTTGCTGACAGCAGCCTTTGCCTGAGGCTTACTCCAACACACACAGATCTCTTCTGATGTATGCGCATCCTCTGGACGACAGCAAAGCTGGGAGCGTGGTGTCATCAACTGTGAGTTAGCTCGCCTTTTCTCCCAGAATCTGTCGAGACAGCTCTTCGAACGCCTGCAACAAAAAGAACACAAACATGCAGAAAATGAGAAAAAGTCAATCAATCAATCGATCGATCGTTTGATTGATTGATTGACTGATTGACTGATTGATTGTTTGCTCGATCGATAATCAATCAATTAATCAAGCAATCAATCTAGAAATAAATAAATAAACAAGTCAATAAATAAATACATAAGTCAACAGCATTTTCTGAGTAGCAATCACTTGACAACAGTGGTGGGAAGGCTAATTAAACCGACGTGCCACCAATATAGCGTTGACTATTTATTTATCTATTTGTCTTTCGGGACTGGGGGGGAGGGTGGTGCATCACAGTAGGCTTGAAAAAATAACTAGTTGTCCTGGCTCGTGAATTTGGACCTTACGGCTCTAAGCCCTAAGGTCCAACATTATAAACCAACACACATAAAGCCCCAGAATGGAGAGAAGCGATGGGGTCAGACAGCAATTTGTTTTAGCACATTACATCCTGAGGCTGATTTTTTTTTAAAAAACTCATTCTACCCCAGACACACCACAGGAAGATAAGGATCGACCATGATAGTTCAAGGGTGATGCCAGAATAGCTTGGCGCCTATGGGCGCCAAGCTATTCTGGCATCACCCTTGAACTATCATGGTCGATCTGTATCCTGCATTGCAATGCAGTCTTCAGAGGACAAGGGCAAAATTTAAGGATTTCGGTGTTGGGGTAGAATGAGTTAAATTACTTATTGTCCTATGAAGGCTACATTACAGATTAGAAGATAGATCAACCATTTTAACTGATCGTTCTCCTAATCTGTAACCAAGCTATCCTTGAACTATCGGAGTCAAATTTATCTCAAGCAATTCCGGTGTGTACGAGGATGAAAAGGGTTTATACAAAATAACCAGCCATAAACAGCCGTTACTCTTTCTTGCTTGCGAAGGCATTTTCTGACATAATTATTTTGTGTTGGTCTATGGTTCTGTACCTATCGTCCTTTACGGCCCTAAATCTACAAGGTCCAAAAATCACAGACCCGCTCTACTGACTTACTTTACTTATTTATTGACTAATTTATTTTCGGGGTGGTCCGTGTTCCCTGTCAGCCTTTAGTCTGCCAGTTGGTTGCAGACTGACTTCTGAAATCGTTGTTAACCCTTTTAGCCCCAAGGTCCCAGTTCTCAAATTTTGGAGGTGCTGCCTAAAGACTATGTATTAGTTGTAGGAGATGGATGGTACCCTTGAATTATCATGATCAATCCATCTCCTGCAGCAGGGTCCCGGGGCTAAAATAGTTAATTCAACGCCGAAGAGCCCAACGAACCGTTTAAAGAACGAGAGACGCAAAGTGGTTTCAGCAAGAGGTTTAGATCCTCATGAGCCCCCGCAAATGCGGGGGCTCATGAGGATCTAAACCTCTTGCACTTCAGCGGAGTTCTTTCTTTTTTTCTCTCTCTGCAGTGAACGGGTTTAAAATCTCTACCTAGTGAAGCGCTTCAGTTGAGCATACACAGAGACGGCCACCAAAGTACTATTTAAATCATCATCATTTACCTCAATATTTGCCATAGCGCCCGGGTCCACCTGTCGTCTGGGTGACTTCAGCGGGTACAAGGGCTGTTGGTCGTCTGGACTACGATGAGGGTGACTTGCGTTGCTATGGTGATGACCTTGTTCGCTGGCCCCGGAGGTCGACCCCGTGGAGCGGGCAGAACGGGGGGAAGACACGGGGGAGGAGTCATCGCCGTTGAACGACGAGGGTGGGGGTAGGAAGGTCAAGGTCTCAGACCCCTCTCCCGCACTGTCCATGCTAGGATCACGCGCGGGCCACGTGCGCGCCAGCCTATTGGAGAGGTCGATGAAGTCAGGAGCGTCACTAGTAGTCACGTGGTCCTGAGACCCGGACGTCCGCGCGCTAGGGCTGCGCTCGTCAGAATCGTTGCTGTCCTTATCCACTGACTCGCCCTGGGAGGATTTCTTCCCTCGCCACCCCGCCCGCGCAAAAGTTCTGTGCGCAAGCTTCTGCATGCTGCTTTTCAGACTGTTGCTTCTCGCCATGCTACCATCGTCGGTCATAACTGCCTCCATCGCGTTTGACCGAGGACTGAGGAGTTTCCCCCCTTCGTCGTTCTTACGATCTGAAGAGCTCCACCCTTTCTGGGGGGGAACCCCTGCAATTGTGGAGCTCTCCAGGTCGTAAGAGCGACGAAGGCCTTGCTGCTGCACTTTCCGGCGTGCATGCGCGCGGTCGAGTGTCATGGCGCCGCCGTTCTGCATGAGATCGCGGTCGATCTCCGAGAGGTGGTCCGACAGCATCTTGAGTTGCTCCATGACGTCTGGGTTGTGCTTGGGCGGCGCTTCGTCACTGCCTTTCTTCTTGCCGAAGGTGAAGCGTGACTTCTTGTGCCCGTTGGTGGTGATCTGCCTCTGCAGCGTGTCCATCTGTGCCAGACAGAAACAGAGTTGGTAACTGGAGTCATAAACGTCTATTATTATAAGTATAATCTTACCTGGAGTCGATAACGTCCCAGTTCTAACACATTCGAGATGTGCCGCAACCGGATACGCGGCGTAAAGCCGCGTATCCCGATGCGGCACATCTCGAATGTGTTAAATTCCAGAAACAGTACGTAATTTTGTCCTAAATTTGATTTTCGAGGGGGGGGGGGAGGATCCTTTTGTAGGTTTATGCGTGATTGTCTACTATCATTCCACAGTACCAGCCAGAGCGACCAAATGCATTCTTAGGTTTGTATTGTTTTTTTTTCCCCCGCCCGCCCCGCACGGTATACACATAGCTTTTAAAACCCTTAGTGTTTGTGGATACTTTCAAAGTATGGTGCGGTTTTTTTTGTGTGCGCGTAATGCTGCGATTTCTGATCCCATGATTGGTCAGGTCGTTGACGGACACGAAGGATGCTGAGGCAGCCAACGTTTTTCATCACACCTTCGTAGGTCTATACTGAACAGAAACACACAAACTACCTTGATCTGCGTGGACATGCGGCGCTGCCTCAGCCTCGTGAGTGTGCAAATCTGCTCCCCAGTCGGGGTCCCGGGGGTGGTGGGTGGGGATCCGATCTCGCTGTCATCCTGACTCAACTGCTTCTAAAACAGATAAATGAAAGAATGAATAAATGAATAAATGAATGAATGAATGAATGAATGGGTGGATGGGTGGGTGGGTGGGTGGGTTGGTGGATGGATGGATGAATGACAGCAAACAATATATATATTACAATAGTGCATTTCATTAGATTCGATTTGCTGGCCTGTGATCTTAACACCTTCAGTACCGAGAAAATTGGAACATCACCCAACTGCAAGCAGTCACCGGCACTGCCACACAGCACCCATGGTTGCATGCTCAATCGGAGTTAAAAGATGACGCTAACAAACTTAGTAAGTAAACCAATCTCTTATTGGTTCAGCATGCAGCAATAAATCACGTGATTACCTTATGGGCCAATCGGGCGGCCTGTTTCTTCTCAAGCTCCTGTTTCTGCCTTAGGACCTCGGCCAGCAATTTCTGTTTGATGCTCAGCACGCGCTCCTCTGACAAGCGCCCGCCGCACGCGCCTACAGACAAGACGCACGTGCATGCAATACTGAATTAGAACATCAGTGAACATACCAACGGCAAGAAATATTATCAGTGTGCTGGTATAGGTCGAGTGAGCCGGAAAGTCAGCAAAGGAGATGTATGAAACAAAATACAAGTATGTAGAGAAGAAATAACAAGATGGGATGAACCATAACCCACAAATTCCCGTCTATATGAGCGCTGTCTTCGCCGTCTTTGACCTGATTCTGATGTTGAATTATCTCCTATGGAAAAAGTCTCGCAGATCTGTCAATGCCTCAGTGAGTTCTATATGGGTCGCAGGACATACGCGTCATTGGTTTGTCAAACGTCATTTGTCATGACGTAAGTTTTAGTTTTTACGTAATTTTATATTTTACGAGATGAGTTTCACTTTAGCTTCAAAGGCTTGAGAAAATGGTGACAAAACTAGAACTTCACAGTACAATACCAGTCTTGCTATAATTTGTGTGAAAGCAGGTTGACTTTACCTAGCTACATGATATAATATATATATATCATGTAGCTAGGTAAATAGCTATATATATATATATATATATATATATATATATATATATATATATATATATATATATATATATATATATATATATATATATATATATATATATATATATATATATATACTAAGTACACGGGTCACCTGCATGCCGCTCTTCTGAAAGCGCGTCGATGTGTGTGTGCGAGTTAGTGCGTGCGTGCACGCGCGCTCCAAACATCATCTCCAAGAGGCATAGATCCTCGTGCGCCTGGAGGGCGCATGAGGATCTATGGAGATGCGCACATATTTGTGTGTGAGAGAGAGAGAGAGAGGGAGACGCGCGCGAGAGAGAGAATGACGTCATATTTAGAGTATTATGTCAGTGCCTGCGTGGTGACGGAGTTGCCTCTTTTACGTCACCGCCACTGTCTGACTTTCTCTAGAAGTAAAGGTTCTTTAGTATATTAATTCTTTTCTGAAAAGAATTAAATTTTACTAAAGACGTTAAAAGGATACAAAGCTGGCTAACGAACTCATCAAATGTCTTTCCCCAAACTAGCTATATGCAAAAGTTCAAGTAAATATGACAAAAATTACGGACTCTAATCTGTGTCTACCCGACTTTCTATAAACGGTTGTTTATGTCTTCAGTGAGACATTCAATTACAATATGCTCGAAGGCCCACTTCTTCTTTTTCTTCTTCTCGAACGCCGTCACACTTGGAGTTTGGCTCTCAAAATGAAACCTGTGGTCTTCTGTAGCACCTCCACAGGCCCGTACGGTTTCTCTTGTAGAGTGGCGGGCTTCTGCCATATCTCCTCCCTCAGCAGCTGGTGGTTCCCACAGTCCTGGAGGATGTGCTGTGTGGTCTGCTCTGCTTCTCCACAAGGGCACGAGGTGAAAGCGTCTGTGCAGGTGGAAATTCAGTCGGTTGTGCCCGGTCCTCAGACGGAAGATGGTCACCTGCTCATGTCTGGACAGCTGATGGTAACTGTCTAGGGGCCGTTGTGGTGGGGCTGTACACAGACTTAATGATGGTCTTCATCTCTGTGAAGCTGACTCCATTTTCGTCTTGTTCTTTCTCTGCGCCAACTTCTGCCATTCTGTCAGCTTCTTCATTGCCGTAGATGCCACAGTGCGAAGGGATCCACTGCAGCACCAGTCTGGTGCACTTGATGTTTTGCAGTGCCTCTTGTAGGCGTGGCAGTTTGCTTGCTGTTGCTGCCTCAAGGACTGGAGGAGGCCCACTTAAGAAAGTATTTCGCCAAGTTTCAAGCTTGTGTGTACAGAAATATCGGAGATTTTCTTGTTTACATACATACGCACACACATACATACGCTCATACATACATACGCACATACGGCGCTTCGCGCCACTGAAATGTACGTTCAGCAACGGCGTTAGCGTAACTAGACATGACGTAATTTTTATCTTGTTACTTCAATTGTTAGAGGTTTAGCCTGCCCGCCTTTGACATCGTGGACATGCTGTTAAATTCGCCCCACCGCGACCCGTCCTAAAAAGTCCCTTCTAAAAATAGAAGAGACTTAAAAAGCTCGAGTTTGGGCGGCAATGAAAGCACATTTTCCTTTATTGTAAGGGTTAGGGAGCTTACCGCAATAAGGTCCAAATTTACAGATCAGCACACGCACCGATACTAACGCCATTTAACCCCATTTCAACCCCAAGGTCACATTTCCCAAACTCAACTCTCGGAGGCGGAACTACCTGATGACTATGCAACTGGTACTACCAACTGCAGGAGAAGCATCGACGAAGATAGTTCACGGGTAGTGCCAGATTAGCTTGGCGCCATCAGGCGCCAAGCTAATCTGGCACTACGCTTGAACTATCATCAGAGTCTCCAACTCTAGACCGTCGGGTTAAATGGGTTAAGAATTCAGCCACCTAAACAGCTTCGGTTTGAGTTTTACAGGTGCTGACATAGGTCATGTTTCTAGAATAGACTGCGGCTAGCACTACGCACACCCGAAGTTATCAGAGACTGTATAGCTCGATGAGTGTGCCCCATTCGCCAAAAGGCTAGAGAGGACGGGCCCAGTTATGTAGTACCCTTGAGCTGCTGTTGATCCCGCCTGATCGCCGCACAGCTCAAGTGATGCCTGACAAAAAGCCCGTCAGTAGTGTAATAGTCAACCCCTTAACTCATTCGCGGCCAACCGGCATCCGGATGCGGCTGGCCGCGAATGCGTTAACTGCTGGGGCTAGGCGAGGCAAACACTGCCCAGCTGCAAGAGACATAAACCCTCATGATCCCCCGCAGTCGCGGGGGCTCATGAGGATTTATGTCTCTTGCAGCTATTCTTTAAGATCTTCATGTCCCCATTTACATCTGTTTCTTCACGCGAATGTCGGTCAGGGCCCGTGCAGTGGTTTCGGACGCGAATTTGATTCGTGGTCGCGGCAGCGAAAGGGGATAAAACAAGCTTGTGTACAACATCATTTGAAAGTAACCTGAATCATCGCCGTGAGAGTCAAGGCCGTTGGCTCTGGGCGTGGCCTTCATGGCAGAGGTCAAGGCCGCGTGCCACTCCTCCATGTCTTGCCTCGATGAGGCGGACAGATACACGGGGATGTAATCCTGCAACGCGCAAGAAAAGGAAAATTAATGCCTGTGAAAAAAAAGTCACCACACTATACAATACAATACAATACAATAATACTTTATTAATCCCTCACGGGGAAATTCACTGTCTGCCCATACAACAGATGGCATCATCATTCACTCATTTAAATAACCCATAACACTCAATTAAAGACTAAATGAACTGTAACAGACGTATTGTTACCTTTGTATAATAATAATAATAATAATACTGAGAGGGCTAGTACTAAGGACGGAAGAATGTTGACCGACACTATCTACTGATATGACTGTTGAAAAGGGTAACAGCCTAAGGGACAAAAGAGTTGGCATAACGTGATGTACGACTAGGCACTTCCCATACGAAATGGATGGAGGGAGGTAAACAACTGTGGTTAAGCGCAACGTCAGCAAACACAAATACTGACAAAACACCGTGCGTAGGAGGTCGATACTTTAACACTTTCGACCTGTAACAGAATGGAACACTCCCATAAAGCCTTGGCCGCCTTAACCCCTTCACTGCCAATTTGACGCTGGCTGCGTTTCTGAAACTGATCTGGTAGCAAAATATGGGGATAGATCCTCATGAGTTGCGGGGGCTCATGAGGATCTATACCTCTTGCAGTAAGAAAGCATCAATTTTTTTTTAATCGGCAGTGAAAGGTTAAAAACGATGGGTAGATGTACATTAGAACCTGTCGAGAGCAACCATATTTTTCTGCAAGAAACAAAGTGGTCTTAAAGACAGATGCTCTCTCGAAAAGAGTTTCGAACGGCGGAAACGGCTAAAGCCACCTAAATGATGGTCTTTAATGGCAGGTGGTCTTTCAGAAGGGTGGTCGCTCAAAACAGGTTTTGCTATAATACAGGCCCGGCCGTTGTTTTAGGCCTTGAATTTGAAGAGCCAAATACACTGAAGGCTAAAATGAAACACACCTCGTGATCTAAGTGGATGACGAAACGCTGTCTAGGAATCTTGTCCTCTAGAGGCGTCACTGTGTACCCCTCGAGATCTGTGACGTCAACGGTGACCCGGTCATCAGGAGTGAGGTAGCAGTAGAGACAGCCGTCTTGCAGCACATACCAGTACCTGCACACAATATATACAGTCGACTTCGCTTATAACAAGATCGGGCGGTTCTTTCTCCGGGTACGCCGGCTCGAGTCATCCCCCACCCCCCACCCCCACCCCCCCTTCCACTTTGGTACCGGTTTCAGACCGCTTTATACACTTCAAATACAAGTGATCAAAATTTCCGAAACCTCAGTAGCTGAGCTGACCCTTCGCAACACGTGAATGTCCAGTGTTTTGTCCTGTACTGTGTCTTCAGAGTGAATGCGTGTGTTACGTGAGCGTGCGTGTTGGGTTCAGTTCGCGGCGCTTTGGGCCGATATGTAGAATTGGGTAAAGCGCCTATATAATAACCGGTATTATTATTATTATTATTATTTTGTTGGATATAACAACACTTTGAAGAGATCCCGACCACCATTTTCCTGTGAAAATTACTTCGCGCCTAAAAAAGTAGGATGTAACAAGAAGAAAATTGTGCCCCCCTGGCGATTTGCTATGTCCAAAGTTAACTATACATGTATTTGTGAAACTGACGTCTTCTTTTTGTTAGCTGATGCGTTAACCCTTATCATTCGGAATACACCAGTGCGTGAAATAAGTTTGACTAAAATAGTTCAAGGGTAGTGCCAGAATAGCTTGGCGCCTCTAGGCGCCAAGCTATTCTGGCACCACCCTTGAACTAAAGCCATTGGTCTGTATCCTTATCTGTAAGAACTGTAATGTAGCTTGCATATGGCAGTGTACACATTTGAAGCTTTTAGCCTCAGTATGATATGGGTTAATTGGTGTTTTTGTGGATTTGCTCTGTCGTTCGTTCGTCCCTTTGTAAGTTAGTTAGTTTGTTGGGTTTTTTTGTTTTGTTTTGTTTTGTTATACGTGCAAGTCAGTTATCCAGCATGTTGCAAAGAAATGTACTGGTGATATTTACTCGTGAAATAACATTGAAAATAAAAATGCTGGGGGCGCAAACAGAAAGAAAGAAAGAAACCTTTCTCTTCTTTTTTAAATAAGAAAGAATAAATAAAAAAGACATTAACTAACAACTAAGAAAACAAACAAACAAACACAAAATAAAAAAGCAACCAAAAAAATGAAACCAAGCTTCCATAACACACGAAAAATACATTAGCCCGTAGTGAAGAACTTTTTTGTTGTTGTTTTAATCTAACAATAAGACGCCTGACGTGCATGACTTTACATGACTATGGCTCAGTTCCAAGCCCACTGCCACCAACGATCAAAGCGAAGACACCTAAGACCACCCAACTTGTACCAAACGACTCAAACAGCATACCACTACACATGCAGAATTACCACAAAGTCACACACACACACACACAAAATCACTGACGTTGGTCTGAGAAAAAAAAAAAACTACAAATGTGTGGTGGCCTGTGATTTTGGACCTTACGGCCTACGGCCGTAAGGTCCAAAATCACAGGCCACCATACTGGAGTTGATCTGGGCCGCATGGCTCACGAGGATCCCTACCGCAGCTGTCTTTTGTTTTTGTCAACAACAACAAAAAATAGCTTCGCCTTGGGACTAGTCTATTTCCAAAAAGTCACAGACAAGTCTTATTTTGTATCACAAGACGACTACGGGACTTTTACTTCAAAGTCTTCTGCTGAAACTCTGATGACCATCTCTAATTTGAGGAACCATAACCGGTGAGCCCCTGCGGTGCAGGGGCTCATGAGAATCTACGCCTGTTGCAGGTGGACTGGAGAAGGGGTGACATTTCTCGCTGTGGAGTTTGGCGTTACACTGTACGGAAAGAAAAATAAACCTTTCCCTTTGTCGCGTCACACGATCAGTCCAGCCAGATCCTTTGATGTTTGATATTTCATTGGACTTTAAGAGAGGGTGGTTTGGCTGGGGCTGGGAAAAGGGGGTGGGGGAGGAGGCGGGGAAGCGAAGCATACTGTCACACTGTCAATATAAACTCTCTCAAACAACAATAACAATAATAATAATAATAATAATAATAATAATCTACCGCTAGCTACGAAATCCCGACGTAGCTACGAATTCTACATATCCGTTAAAAGGCGCCGCGAACTGAGTTTGCGCGTCCTCCACTTCCCACGCCCATCTACCCCCTACACAGCCTCCCCAACCCTCCCCTCCGCATCTCCACCATTACAAAAATGATGCCGAAAGGTCACGCAGCATTTCCACTTAGGAGTATATACGCTTCTGTGTGGTGCGTTCTTTGCAAGCCAGTGCAAACTCGAAAGAATCCTTTTGATTTTTTTGCCGTAAAACCGCTTTCGTCCTATCTATGTTTCTTTTAACGACAGGTCTAAGTACACTTCCATTCCCACCAACGGCGTGAGGATGGGCCACGACAATTAATGGGTAGTGCCTGATTAAATACTGACATAAAAATTACGTCAGTTCCGGAGACTGATCGACCATGACGGTTCAAGTGTGGTGCCAGAATAGCTAGACGTCTTTAGGCGCCAGCTATTCTGGCACCAGCCTTGAACTGTCATGGTCGATTATTATTATCTAGCTTTAGTTAGACTCAGGTGCGACTTCAGACGCCAAGCGGTTCTGGCACTACCCTTGAAGTATCCCGATCGATCCATATCCAATGTACAGTGTGTCACTGTCAGCCCCACCGCCGGTAGCGAATCGATGGAGACAACCAGTGTGGCCCTTATCATACGTTCCAAGCCATTAGCAATTCATTGCAACCTCTTTCCAGACACTAACAAGTCATTACGACTGTTTTTCATAACCCGATGTAAGGAAGTTCGTTTCATCTCTGACTGTGAAAGAAGCGAGCGGTAATTGTAGATCAGACTGCTTTTACAGCCCTGTTGGAAATGGTGTTTGCTCTCTGACTGAAGAAATTAGGCAGAAATTTGAACTGAGGTATTCTACACTCAGGACGAAAAGGAAACTTGTAATAATTTTTCTGAAACTTGAACGTTTTTTTTTTTCTCTTTGAAAGTTGAACGACTTTTTTTTTTTTTTAAATAACTGAAACTAGCAGAACTTCGTTCATTCTGAGAGTAGTACAACTTAGTTCTGAAACTTTTAGATCTCTGTCTGAAACTTGAACGACCTTTTTATACTGAAAGTAGTGGAACTTCGTTCTGAGAGTAGTATAACTTAGTTCTGTAACTTGTAGAACTCTGTCTGAAACTTGAACGACCTTTTTATACTGAAAGTAGTGGAACTTCGTTCTGAGAGTAGTATAACTTAGTTCTGTAACTTGTAGAACTCTGTCTGAAACTTGAACGACTTTTTTATACTGAAAGTAGTAGAACTTTGTTCTGAAAGTAGTAGAACTTTGTTCTGAAAGTAGTAGAACTTTGTTCTGGAACTTTTTGAACGGTCTGAAACTTGAACGACATTTGTTTAGTACTGAAAGTAGAAAAACTTCGTCTGAAAGTAGCAGAACTTTGTTCTGGTACTTTTTTTTTTTATAACTCTGTCTGAAACATGTTGAACTTATATGGTTTCTGAACTTTGTCGATTTTTTAAAAAAAAGCTTGTCGAACGTTTCTTCAAAACTTGTCAAACCTTTCCTAAAATCTTGTCGAACATGTTAAAAATCCTGTTGAACTTTCTTCTAAAACTTGTCGAACCTTTCCTAAAACTCGCACGACTCTTTTAGTACTCCGACACAGCGAAACAACTTCAAGAGGCAAAGACCCTCATGATGCCCCCGAAAACGCGGAGGTCCACGTGGGTCTCTGCGTCTTACTAGTCTAATTTTACATTGATGTTTAGGTTGTCAAGCGAGTAGGTCGGCCTTTCGTCAACCTGCGGTGGTTTTAGAGACGTCTAATGGCTATAGTCAATAACGGGAATAAGCAACGCAGCAGTGACACATACAAGAGGAAGCCAAGCTATTCTGGCACCATCCTTGAACTATCATGGTCGAACTGTCTCCTGCGGTGAAGTGTATTCTTCAGGGAACAACTCCAAACTTTGGGAACTGCGACCCCAAGACTGCTCATCGGGGGTTTCTCTCCGTGTACTCCGGCTGTTTATCAGCCAATCAATCAATCAATCAATCAATCAATCAATCAATCAATCAATCAATCTTGCAAGCAAGGAAGCTACGTTGGTTAAAATTTGCTTTAAAAAAACCAACAAAAAAAACCAACGAAATAGTCGCTTGCCGCTGCTCTTAGACGACGTGTCTTCTGTGGGGAAGATAGCCTTAATTTTTTTTTTTTTTTTAATGCAATTGATTTATTACCTTGGCCACTGGTCGTTGAAAGCTTTCCGCTGAAGGTAGCCGTGCATGGCGGAGGACTGCAGGTCTCGCGCCGCCAACTGCATCACTGCCATGGGAGGGGGCCGCCTCCCCCCGTTCTCTGACCCCTCCAACACGCCTTGGCGCCCTTGCCGAGTGGTGCTGTGATGTGGTGGTCCTGAGGCCAAGCGTCTAGGGCTCTGAGGTGGAGGTCCTCTCGGGCTCTGAGGTATTGCTGAGGCAGAACCTCTAGGGCTCTGCGGCGGGCCTTGAACAGACCCTCTTGGACTCTGAGGTATTGCTGAGGCAGGCCCCCTTGGGCTCTGAGGTATTGCTGAGGAAGAACCTGGGTGATGA
Organism: Semisulcospira habei; assembly: GCA_036245525.1. NCBI lineage: Eukaryota > Metazoa > Mollusca > Gastropoda > Semisulcospiridae > Semisulcospira > Semisulcospira habei. The sequence goes on along the minus strand of BTPG01000001.1, from coordinate 223,411,315 downwards.
GGGCCTGTGGGAGAGCTCCTAGGACTTTGCGCTGGACCAGCGGACAAACTTCTTGCCTTGGGCGTCGTGCTAGGAGACAGCCCTCTCGTTGCCGGGTTTGCGTTGGCTATGGGACCTCTCGGACCTTGAGTTAAGCCTCTAGGGCTTTGCAGGGAGCTAGATGCTAAACCTTTAGGGCTCTGGGGTGGGCCTGAGGAAGGACTAATCGCACTCGCCAGCTGGGCTGGGGCAGAGTCTCTTGGATTTACTGGACCACCGTCGAAAGCTCTGGGACTTCTTCGCAACTGTCTGGCTGGGTCCCGAGACCTTTGCGGAATCCCTGATGACTGTCCCGGGACCGGCAGATGCGAGGTCTTTGAAGGACTGTGAGGGCCGGCTTGTGAAGTGTCCTGCAGTGTCCTGGTGGGGGTGTGCGGACTGGTGAGTGAAGACTCCTTAGGATTAGACTGGGATCTTACTGGTAACTGTCGAGGCCGACCTCTTGAAATTGTCTGAGCACGTTCACCTTGTGACTCTGCAGTAGACTCTTGATGTTGATCCGAGGAAGTGTGCTGTGCGCCGTACAAGTTCACTCTGCCCTGATTGTTCACGGAAACAGTCTTGTTGTATGAGTCATGATCACGACCATTAGAGTCATCCTGTTTGGGGGTTGAATCTTCATTGTTATCTTCGTCCCAAGCTGATGAGTATGAGCGACCCTTTTCTACGGGCAGATACACCCCACCTTTACCCAGCGCCTCATCAGAATGAACATTTGAGTCACCATTTCCATTTTCGTCTCTGACGAGTGAACCACTGTTGTAACGAAAACCATACCGAGACGTGGGCGAGGTAAGCCCACCGGAACTTGCGACGGATGAAGACGTCACGTGATTTTCATTCGATGACGTCAGATAAGATGAGCTAGTTACTTGTTTGTGAAGTGAGGCTGTGTGGTTTCCGTTTAGTTCGGACAAAAAAATCAACCTTTCCTGTCCATCGCAGCTGATGTTTGTGTGTCGATGTTGTTGGGCAACCTCACCCCTTTCCCTGGATGGCGAAGTACTTACATCATTGTCGTACACGTCACCGCCGAGGTCACTGAATTCTCCACTAGGAGGGTCGCACAACTCTGCGTCACCAGGCTCTACAACTTCGCGCTGACGTGGGTGATGATGCTGCCTTCTCGTGATGTCAACTCTGACGTCACGCTGCGCTTCCCGAGGTGTGGCAGGGTTTGATCGCCAGCCCTGGGGTGGGAGGTGAAGCTGGGGGATGCCTGAGGGGGGTGGGGGCGCCTTGGTTGTCTTCCCCTCAGTGAAGGACCTGGAGCGCTGGCGGGCGTCTCCCAGTAACGCCTGCACGCAGAGGATGGGGGAGAATAAATCAATAATAATAATAATAATAATAATAATAATAATAATTATAATAATAATAATAATGATAATAATTAACCCCATCACCGCCGAGAAAAGGTGAACAAGATCCAAATGCAAGAGACATAGATCCTCATGAGCCCCCGCGACAGCGGGGGCTCATGAGGATCTATGCCTCTTGCTGAGACCAGTTTGTATCTTTGTTTTTTGGACGGTTTCGGATTTCGGTTGTTGAATGCATCAAGATTTCAGAAACAAAAATGTACGCAGTAGCAGGGAAGGGGTTAACGTAGCTGCATACACAAAGGGGTTAACAATGAAAGCGAGGGAAACGACGATGAAAGCAAAATCAGTGTCAAAGTGCGATATCCAAATCGTGAAATTACTCCCCCCAAAATTAAAGGTCGGGGGTTCTTTCTCCGGGTACTCCGGCTCTTCCTCCCGCACGACTTTGGTATCAATTTCAGCCCACTTACCAAATTTCAAATATATAATGATTTCCATTAAAAACGCGAAAACCCGCAAACAAAGAGCCACCCTGAC
>BTPG01000001.1:223284417-223404417 GCA_036245525.1 Semisulcospira habei | reverse complement strand
CACGAGGATCTGTGCCTCTTGTTAACTCCACAGACGCTCGTGTTCGTTCGTCATAGTCTGTCATTCGAAGTTCACACATGTGGGTTGAACACATACACATTGACTGATTTTTCAGAAGACATTTTTTTTTTCCCATCTGTGAAACTTCGTACACAATGATTTTTGTCAGTGCTGTTTTGTAGACTGTTAGAGGGTGCGCGGTAACCGTTTCACTTCAGTTTTCTGTCTGTCTGTTTATTTTAGGCTACGTTTTTGTCATAAATCAACATAACTGCACAGCGATACTCCGGCCTCCAAGTATACGAGGTATCGTATGCAACGCGGGTGGGTCTTTGGTTGTCCAACTCAAACCACCGCCACCTTTGAACTATATTATGATCATGGTCGGTATGTCTTGTAAAGTGCCACGTAGTCTTCAGTGCTCAATGAGCAATAGACGACCCGTCCAGTGAGTCCGAAATAGCTCAGGCGGTTAAACGTCGGAGCAGGAGAGCGAAGGGAATCGCCGGGTCGTGGGTTCGAATCCCGTCCCGGCCCCGGTAGCTGGACTCCCAATCCAGGGGGAAAAACGGATTTGTTCAATAGTATGTCCGTTGAAAGGTCCTGGTAAATCAAAGTGGCACAGTTGGAGTGCGCCTGAGTTGATCAGTGTTCAGGTCGTATTCCATAGGCAACAGATTTCCCTGTTCCCCCATAACCCGCCCGTCAGGGCCGTCCATGATCACCTCGGTGCTGTGGACGTTAAACCCGAACTAACCAACCAACCAACCGTCCAGTGAGCGTGGATAGAAATTGGTCTCAGCAAGCGACATAGATCCTCATGAGCCCCCGCGACTGCGGGGGCTCGTGAAGACCTATGTCTCTTGCAAGTGGATCGTGTTCAGTATTTCTCGGCAAAATGAAGACATCCAAACGTAGCCATCCAAATGACGGCGGCCGTGAGATGGCCTTAGTCGCCTGCTCGGCGTTAAACCCAAATAACTAGCTAACCAACCAAATGACGGCCTTTAATGATAGGTAACACTTTGTGTCCTTCCAGACTTCCTTTGAGAGAGTGTTTTTTTTTTTTTTAACTCATTCGCGGCCAGTCGCATCCGGATGCGCGGCATAAGCCGCGCATCCGGATGCGGCTGGCCGCGACTGAGTTAAGACCTTTCTTTTTCTTGCAAAAGAAGGTGGTTTGTCGAAACAGGTAGGAAAGTGGTCTCATAAGACAGATGCCGCTCTTGAGAAGTCTTGAAGGCCAACCCGAGAGTCACCTGTCATACAAGACCATCATTTAGAAGTCTACAGTCACCTAAACGGTGGTCTTTAATGAGAGGTGATCACTCATAAAAGTGTTCGCTCACAACTGTTCCTGATGCAACAAACTGCATGAAGGCGCATTTTGTAACGGCGTATAGCAAACACGTATGATTCAAACTCTGTGTTTGTCGTTTTCCCCGCAGTACGTACATCATTTGCAAACATCCCTTTTCCCGGCCGCTGTAATTGCGGGGATGTCGCGGATGCTGAGTGTTTAAACAGAGTACAATGCATCCCACCCCATGCCAAACCTACTGTGCGTGCATTCACTCAAACCCAAACTCCATAGCAAACAATACGTCATTGTACAAGACTTAAATTAGCCGTGTTATGTCGCCTGCTATCTGCATTTAGAAAGCTTTTCTGGATTTGTTGCATTCTCTCTGCGTTAAAACCGCTGCTTGCTGCAGGATTCCGAGCCAGCATTTGTACTCTTAGCAAGATTACACATCTCATTACAGAGAACCTGTTCGGAGCGACCTCCCTATGAGAGATCACCTGTCATTAACCCTTTTCATCCTGATAACCTTTGGCTTGAAATACACTATGTTAGTTCAAGGGTGGTGCCTCAGGCGCCAAGCTATTCTGGCACCACCCTTGAACTAAAACGGTTGATCCCTCTCCAGATCTGTAATGTAGCCTTCACAGGCCAATAAACAAAAAAAAAATTCTTTTTAAAAAAAATCAGCCTCAGGACGTAATTTACTAAAGTCCACCACTTCGGTGGCTGTAGTCACCTAAATGATGGCCTTTAATGGCAGGTGCCTCTTTTTGCCCTTCTGCCCTTCTCTTGAGACAGTACCAGTATTTTAAGACCACTTTTTTTCTTTCTTGCAAAAACAGAAAATTGCTTAAAACAAGTCAGTTTTACTGTACAAATCTATTGGCCACTATAGTTTCTCGTGTAATCAGGCAACGCATACTGCTATGACCAAAGAATGACGACTACCTCATCTGTGACACATAGCTTTGGACAAAGGACAATGCATAAATAAACCTCGCATAACTTGATTATTTCGCGTACGTATTTTCGAAGAAAGGCGAAAATAGAGTTGTGACTTGGGACACTGCTAGCTCCCAATCCATTTACTTAAAACATCGCCGACAAATGTGTTTGCTGGTCTGTGATTTCGGACCTATCGACCTGCAGCCGTATGATCCAAACTCACTGAACAGCGGCACACCTATGATTACAAAGTATGATAGTAGAGCGCAGGCTTTATTCTAGAAAACAAGGTAGCTCGGTTTCCCTTCTAGTCAAATCATACTGACGAACAAAAGAAATGCAACAATTCAAATCATCGGAAACAATAAAGTGTTTCCGATGACTCCAAAAAATGTCGCATTTCTTTTGCCCGTTGGTATACTTAATAAGCCCTAACCTGTTAACGTTTCTTTGCTGTGCATACAGTACTCGCTCTGTAGGTAAGTCGCCGCGTTTGCGCGCTAACCATTAGAGTGAGCGCTCCGCGTTTGAAAGATTTTGTGTTACAATAGGGGGGAAACTGAATCCAAACCCGCGACACTTTGCGTCATTGAGCATAAGGTCATCGAGCCGACGTCGGCCGCTGCGTTGGCCCAACTGCGGCCGACGTCGGTTTGACTGATGGCCTTTTGCATAATGGGGCTTAGCCTGGCCAGGCTGATAAAAACACCAATGAAAAATAAACATTACGACAAGGAACCCATTTTTCATACTGCTACCAGCCGCCTTGAAGATGGTATCTTAGGCATAAACCGGAGCACACTGATCTAATCCATATCATACTGAGGCTAAAAGCTTCTATTCGTACACTGCCGCATGCAAGCTACATTATAGTACTTACAGATAAGGATATAGACCAATGGGTTTTAGTTCAAGGGTGGTGCCAGAATAGCATGGCGCCTAGAGGCGCCAAGCTATTCTGGCACTATCCTTGAACTATTTTAGTCAAACTTATTTCACACATTGGTGTATTCCGAATGATAACACAAGATTTCCTTGTAGTGTACGTGAAACACTTGCACAGTTGCACTGTTTGGTGAGGTTTGTTGTGACTTGGAAATCTGGTTGAAAAACACTACGACATGCAACAAAGACACAAACAAAGAAACAAACAATTCGACTGAATCTCAACCCGTACGAAATAATACACTTTCCACATCCCTATCTGAACACAAGATACATTAATTTACATATGTATTATAAAATATATAAGCACTAAACATACTGATAAACCAAAACCAAGAACATAATAAACACCTAAGGATAAAACAATAAACAATTGTTTGAAAATCAAGCAAACAAACACACAAGTCACATACAAAACTGTCCTCTACTGAAGTCACGACAGATCTAAAAGCGGCTTGAATGACAAGATCAAATATTGTCAATATACAGTCTACTCCGCTTATGAGTAAAAAGGTCGGACACATCAAAAGTGGGATATATAGCAACACTTTTCCAAAGATCCCAAACAGCAGTCATTCAACGTAAATTACTTCGCTTATAACAAACAACGAATATAACAAGAAAATTGTGTCCCCTGGTGATTTGTCATATCCTGAGTTTACTGTATTTTAAAACCCATTTGAAATAAACGATTATCTCATACTTACTAACTGACGAGATTTCTTTGCTTTCACCACCAAGGCGTCATTGAGAATTCGAAAGCAATCCATTTTGATTTTTCAGTTTGCTCGTCTAGTGCAAGTCTTCACACACTGAGATTTTCTTGCGAAGCTACAAAATCCAACGCCACAGACCAACCCACGATACAGGCAGTCCTACACCATCCCGTAATATATAGCGAACGACTGCACAAAACGGAACCATAATACAGATTGCAGAACACACGCACTCCCCATCCCTCCCTCTGGCCCTGGCAGAAGATTTACGGAAAATGGTTCCAGAGCGCACACCAGGAATCACAAAAAGGCAGTTGGAGATAGACAGGGGGTGGTTATATGAGTTAGTGTGTAGATAGAGAGTGGGGATGAGGAGGAGGATATCGGGGGAAGGGGGGAGGGGGGAGTTATGAGAGAGTGTGTCGTCATAGCACCAAGGAGCATTTAACGACCAAAAGTCAGAACCCTCCAGTGAACGTGGATACAAATTGGTCTCAGCAAGAGACATCGATACTCATGAGCCCCTGCGACTGCGGGACCTCATGAATATTAATGTCTCTTGCAACTGGATCGTGTTCTCAATATCTTAGCAGTGATGGTGTTAAATGATGATGGGAAGAGGGGGTGCTTATGGGAATGTGTGTCAGTAGACAGAGAGTGAGTAGGATGAGGGAGGTAGAGGCATGGATGGAGGGGGAGGATAGGGAGGAGGGACGGGAGGGGAGGGGTAGAGACGTCAAGCATGTAAGAGAGAGCGCGTATCGTCACAGCAAGAAAAACACTTGGACCCATCTTTGCTCCCATTCTGTCCTCATGAGCTTAGACACAGAATACCAGGAGATCACGAGATTCTATTCCATGTGGAGACAGTAAGGGATTGGCTGGCAGACCCTTACTAACCACCCAACCCCTCATGAACTGAAGATGAGAAAACGAATCCATAAAAAAAAATCCAGTCAGGCGTCTTCAAAGTTACTGACGTTTCTAGCCATCCGTTTTCAATCGAAGTCACACTCAAACCCTGAAACTATTCTCACTCTGAGGCGCAGAGATGCTAGTAAATCAAACCCAATATCCTTCAGCTAGAGGCAAAGATTCTCATGAGCCCCTGTGCCTCTTTCATACATGTCCAATTACAGGCTGTGGACTACACTGTTTACGTTTCCTGTCCCACAAAAAAATGAAAAACGTTCCACGTGAGAGAAAACATAAAGCAAATTGGCCATCGACAACTTCAACAAGAGCGTATGGATTCTCATGAACCCCTGCGCATGCAGGGGCTCATGAGAATCTATGCCTCTTGCACACGGGCCCGGACATGGCCAAGGAATTACTTTCTTGCGCAAGTGGTTCTCGGTGAGGGGGCAATCACGGAAGCAAACAAGACAGCGGGCTTATTGGTGATTAACGGCAACAAGATGGAGACACAGGTACCCAAGCAAGCCAAATCTATTCCACTGCAACAGTCAACCCTTTCGACCTAGAGGTATATGGGTTGCGGTTTTTGTCGCGATGACAGCCAAAGGGTTAACCCTCTTGTGCATGCAGCCACCTATACTATAGACAGTACCGGTGGCTGCATACTAAAAAGGGTTAAATTCGTGATACGTAATCGGTGTACATTATTTCCTCGTGACAAAACGTTGTCGTGACGTGATTCGCAATACTGGAAGATGCCATACATTGGCACTAACCCTGAACTTTCAAGGCGGATCCCGCATTTTCTACAGATGGAGAAACTTCCATATTATAGACGCCTCCAAAAGTTACGGAAGTCATTGTTAGAAAACTTTGGATATATTATAACAAATCACCACGGAACCCAAACATTTTTGTTGTTATAACTTTAGCAAATGCATAGTTGGGACCTCAGAAAAAGTGTTGTGATAGATAGGATCTTGTTATAACCGACGTAGCCACTGTGAATTAAAATTGTTTTTAACAAACCGATTATTATTATTATTATTATTATTATTATTACCAGGTGCTTCAGTCTTAAACGCAAGACAAATCTGGCACTACCCTTGCGCTATCTGCAGCCACTCACGGGTTTATAAGCTGCATTGTCCCTCTTGCTGATGTACGCAATATATATATAATATGAAGATAGTCAGCATTGGGGCGGTCCGTGGCGCAGTGGTTAAGGCGCCTGCCACCAATGCTAAAGGTGCGAGGCTCGATTACGGGTCCGGCGTCGATTTTCTCCTCTAGTAAGTGTCACCGTAATTCGGGCGGACCGTCGGGGTTCTTTCTCCGGGTACTCCGGCTCTTCCTCCCCTCCACTTTGGTATCAGTTCAGCCCACTTAATCAATTTCAAATACAAACGATTTGAATTTCCAAAACTGCAGTAGCTCGCTTGAGCTTGCCTTAGCACCACGTGAATGTCTGTGTTTATGTACTGTGTGTGGGTGAACGCGCGTGATTCACGTGAGCGTGCTTGTTGGGTTCAGTTCGCGGCGGCGCTTTGAGCCGATTTTCAATTGGGATAAAGCGCCTATTTAATGCGCTTATTATTATTATTATTATTATTATTATCTGTCAGCAAAAGGCATAGATCTGCATGCTCATGTGTGGTGTCCTCTGCAACCTGCAGCGCGGGGGCCTATCAGGACCCTTGCCGCTAGCAGATCGACTACACAATTTTGGCCAAAGTAAGCCAAAACGTACTAGTGCCGACGTGGGCCCGAGGAACCTTTGCTGACTGGGGTTGCCTCGTCGGGTGAAACGATAGCACGAACACTGACAAGCGTACATCTGCTGGATCTGGTCGGGGTTATGGGCCCCTGTTTATGACGTCATACGTAATGACTCTACAACCCACCAACGCATCCTTCTCCAGGCTCTCTCATCTTTCTCTCCACCCCCCCCCCCCCCCCCCCCCCCGTCCGCCGCAACTGAAGCTGAAGGGGTCAGTCTCGCTATAATTAGACGTCGATCTACCCAGTGAATACGGCAACTAGTAAAATGTATGAAGCCTGCCTGAATCCGGCACCCATTCATAGATTTGCACTGCCCCTATTCCAGCCAGATTTCTCAGCCGGCTGGGGTGGAATCAAGCCTGTGTAGATTAGCGACGGGAAGATTAACACTGATAAAAAATTTAACCTCATTGATTGATTGATTGTACATTGCTTAACGTCCCGACAGCAACAAGGCTTTCTCAGGACGTGCCTGCACTGCTTGTGAAAAAAACCCTAAACAGAACATTGAATGTATGTCGCCAGCCGGTCAAATACATAAATAAACCTAACACATGGGGCCTAAATAAAGCTAAGACCATTTAGCAACACACATCCAATATCAAGAGCTACAGGCAGTGCAGACAGTAGGGAGAGTTTTAAAAAGGCAAATACAGGTGAATGGACAAAGGGTAGACAGAAACACATGCCCAGAATAGAGAGAAAACCCACCCTGTGGGGCTGACCAGGGTGACCCTGGGAACTAAAAAATACCTAACCCCACCCAAGTCCCCCAGGGCAGACCCGGGTGGGGATTCATACCTGAGTGAATTCACACACTTGGTAGTTTTCGCTGGGTAGATTCACACTGCCTAATTACGGCGAAGCTGACCCCTTCAACGCCACTGATAACCATAATAGTACTTCCGAAACAGTCGTATACATGACCCGCCAGGATGATCTGTGGATGCACTCTGACAGCAAGAGACCGGCACAGATTCCCGTGAGTCCACCAAAAAGCATAAAGTCTCATGAGCCCCTGCAACCTGCAGGGCCTCATGAGAATCTATGCCTCTTGCACATGATACGGGATTAGTCATCTACATAACGAGATACAGTAATTTGTACTATTTTTCCACCATCACCACGTTAGCAACTTGCTCTGCTGGTTTATATGATCGACCAAGATGCACAGATTCACATGAGCCCTTGCAGATGCAGGGGCCCATGTGAATCTATGCCTCTTGCAGATGCCAACCGGCTGAGCTAGTGACTGAGCAACTGTAACCGAGTGTTACTCCCTCATCACCTGGTTAGCAACTCCCGATGTTTGCATTCTCCCCCATGCGATGTTTTGCACCGACTGACATACTAAACATGAAGACTACAAAGGGTTCAGTCGGTGCTTCTGATCGCTTCACGAGTACCCTGCTTACTTCGGTTGAAAAATCTACCCCTTTATCGCCGAGAATATGTGAACACCACCCGACTGCAAGAGGTATAATCCTCATGAGCCCCCGCAACCTCTCGCTGACACCACTTTGAATCCCTGTTCCTGGGACATCAAGCGTTTTTTTGGGGGGTATTAGATTTACGAAGATTGCAGAAACACCGAGTCTGCGTCAACTGGTACTGGCGGATCGGGTTAAACTATTACACAAAAATAAAATAAAATAATAAATAAATAAATGTTTCGTTTCAAAGCGCCTGCTTACTTTGCAAAATTTTAAATCAACTAGTAAAATAAATGTATCATTAACTCAAGTTCAGCCCGGCGCACGTATTTCCCAACTTTTGGAGGCGTCATCTAACGACTATGCACCTGTTGCAGGACATGGATCGACCATGATAATTCAAGGGTAGACATCACCCTTGAATTATCCATGGTCGACCCATCTCCTGCTGTAGTGCGTCAGGGCTGAACCGGTTAACCTGCGTGTTTTGGCAGTTGAGGTCGAAGACCTATTAACCGGAAAATAAATATCTATGGCTACTTGATTTTTTTATAAGCACCCATGAACATTTTAAGTGCAGCAGTTATAATAACACTCCAACTGCAAGAACACTATACAGTGAACCCATTAAATTCTGAAACAACGGAACCTGTTCTGAGCGACCACCCTTGTGAAAGGTCACCTGTCACTAAAGACCATCATTTATCAATGTAAACTGTAGTCACTTTAATGGTCTTTAATGACAGGGGACACTTTCTGCCCTTCGTAACGTCTCTTGACCTGACCTGAAAGGCCACAGTTTTTGCAAAAAGATGGACGCTCAAAAGATTCTGCTATAATTGGCTGTTCACTGTAGTATTTTTCATTCAATAATAACACAACACATACATTTCGTTCAAAGATTGGGTTCAGCGGTTTTTTTTAAAAAAATTATTATTACTTCGCTGTAAACATTTCAGATTATCTGCCCATGACACGCACAAGTGCACTCAGCGCTAGACAGCATCCTGTACTTTTGAGCGCTGAGTGCAAATTGGGCATGTCCACTATCTGTCTGGTTCTAATACAGTGGGACCACTATTTAGCACCCAACTTGAAAAAAAAGTCTTAAAAGACGTTGTCTCTCTCAAGAGGAGACTTGAAAGACAAGACGTGCCACTTACTATAGCCACCTAAATGATGGTCTTTAATGACAGGTGCTATCATAATGGTGGCCGCCCGAAACAGGTTCTGCAGTGCAAGCAACTGAACGGGAACACTGACACAAAGATAGCTTCCTTCAGATCTCTCACCAAAATGAGATGCAAGAAAGGATCCAGCATTGATATGATTTATACACTTTCATGAAGAAAATGTGCACTTTGATGAATGACCGGAGTCTTTTATGATAGACAAACGAGAAGGTAACTGATCTACATCCAGTGCGATAACTTATAACACAATTTCGATAAAAATGCTACATGAATTTTCTACAGATTAAAAAAGTCGAAATTTTGGGCATGTTTTCCCACATGAAAAGGAACAGCGTCAAACAAAACTTAGGCCAACCGACTAACCAAACAAAAAGAAATGCAATAAAAAGCAGCTATGCCCCAAAAGCAAACAAAGCAAAACAAAACAAAAACCGAGCCCAAAAGAAAATAAAAGACACAACACAACACAACATAACATAACGCAAGAACATAACATAACATAATAAAACGAAATGAAACGAAACAAAACATAACATAACATAGCATAACATATCATAACAAAACAAGACAAATACATGTATAACTGAGCACTACCAAAACACGAAACAGCAACAAAAACAAACCACCAAACAGACAAAAATACAGCCAAATAAACACACACACACACACACACCTCAAACAAACATCCGTCACAGAGTGCGCAAAATCAGTTGTCTTAATTCTTCTCTTGCACCCAAACCAAACGAACCCAGCCATTCCCGTAAGAACCGATGTTTCTCATTTGTAAGATCAGTGCGGCAGCTACCCTCATACCGCCAGTAATTCAATAACGCCAATGTTTCAAAAATAGTTCCCATCTGCAAGAGACACAGAGCCTCATGAGCCCCTGCAGGCGCGGGGACATAAGGCCCTGTGCCTCTTGCTGGCCTGTATCGCCATAATTTACATCTTCAGACTGAGGGAGGAAATCGTAGTTTAAGCGTACGCCGACTGATTAGAGAAATAGGCTTTGGCAGTGTAGCCAACGTAAAAAAAAAAAAAAAAAACTGTTTTCGGGGGTTACGACTTCACCCGACGGAAATAAATTGCGAACATCTCCCAACTGCAAGAAACACTGATATAAATGGGCATCTCCAGGTTGCTGGCGTTTGTAAGGTTCTACGAAAGAAAAACAAAAGGTCTGTTTAACGCATTCAGTCCGACAGCCGTATTTCCCAAATTTTGGAGGTGTCATCTAATTACTATGCACCAGTTGCAGGCGATGGGTCGACCATGATAATTCAAGGGTAGTGTCAGATTAGCTTGGCGCCGACAGGCGACCCATTTTCTGTTGTAGTGCGTCAGGGCTGAATGTGTTTAAAAAAAAAGAAACTTTTAAAATAAATCTAAAAAATTACGTCTGCAAGAAAGATTGTATAACCCCTTTCAGAGACCACTCTAGATCTATGATCTTGCACTCCAAACAACGTTAACAAGCATATTGTGTCCGCACGGAGCAGAGATACTCGTGAGTCTCCGCAGTTTCAAGACATGAATGTCGATTCACGATCTTTCAGTTATACTGCTCAAAACAATAAAACAAGTCTGAATCTGCCAGAGACTTATCATCACGAGCCCCTAAAACTGCAAGGACTCATGAGGCTTTATGCATCTTGCTGGTGAAGTTATACCCTATCTACGTCTCTGTCCCTCCGACTGAGGAGGGCAAGGGATGTTACGTGACTCGTAAGTGCAGTGCCATGCTACAGAGTGCAATAAAAGATGATTTTCAGTTGGGGCTACTTAGTGCAGCTTTGGGTCATTAAAAATCGAAATAAAAATAAATCACACACACACACACACACACACACACACACACACACACACACACACACACACACACACAGGCGAGCACAAAGAACGATCACCCGGCTAGGCCAACCAACCAACCAACCAACCAACCAGCCAACCAACCAATTAATCAAAGCAACCAACCAAACAACCAACCAACCAAACAACCAACCGAGAGGCTAATGTGTGCTGGTCTGTGATTTGGTACCTTGCGGCCCTCGGCCTTAAGGTCCAAAATCAAAGACTAGCACACTTGAATAGCTAGTGCGACTTCAACCAGCAGTATCACGCTCTATCTGTTTCCAGAAATAATTATGTAATACAGTCTTCAGGGGGCAACGTCAAAATGTGCGGACTTCGGTCCTGGAGCAGAATGTGTTAATGTTGGTGATCGATCTTAATTACCACTGTATGTAACACGGGCTGATTTTACTATGCCTGACGGAAATGGCGAATTCATGACGGTGGAGCTAAAAGATCACTGGGTACCCTGGTACGTGATTTTGGACCTTACGGACATGAGCCGTAGGTCTAAAATTACAGACACATATAATATAGCCATGCTGTGGCCATTATTGCCCAATTATGAAACGGCCGGCTTACTTGAAGCTAAAAAGCCAACGCAAAAGTCATTAACCGAATCGGCCAATGATGCTCCGAAATGCCAGAGTTAATTTGATGGGCAATTATGACTGCACATTACACTTACCACCATCATTTCTGCGAGTGTTGCGACTGATTTGACTAGCCTGCCGCGGCCAGTGCTCCGATCGAAAACCATAGCTAATGTAATGGTCCATTACTTTTCATTTTTTTATGTTAATTTTTTTTTACTGCTAACTACCAGCTAGAGGGTTCTTTCAGACTGGTTGTCTCCCTCGAGCCTGCGGCAGCGAATCGAGGCAGACAACCAATGTGTGTGTGTGTGTGTGTGTGTGTGTGTGTGTGTGTGTGTGTGTGTGTGTGTGTGTGTGTGTGTGTGTGTGTGTGTGTGTGTGTGGTGTGTATGGAGGTGGGGTGGGGGCTAAACTGCCTGAGGTAATAATTATGATGGCCAATTGAGATGAATATTATACTTATATTTGCACCTCATTCGTTTCTACAGCTAACGGCTTGGCTCAGAATTGGGCGAATTTTTATTTTAGGCCCAGGAATCCGCTCTAAAGTTTGGGTTTTGTTTTATAACGGGGAATTGACCTGTGCATGATAAATTAAAAAAATAAATCAGAGCATTAAATAGGCGCTTCACCCAATTGAATATCGGCTCAAAGCGCCGCCGCGAACTGAACCCAACAAGCACGCTCGGGTGAATCACGCGCATTCACCCATACACTGTACATAAACACAGAACATTCACGTGGTGCTAAGGGCAAACTCAAGCGAGCTACTGAAGTTTTGGAAAGTCAAATCGTTTTATGTTTGATAAGTGGGCTGCAATAATTGATACCAAAGGGAGGGGGACGAGCTTCATCTAGGCTCATGGCCTACTGCTCCGGCATTCTCAAAATAACCCGGAAATACTCAAAGCGCGGCTTTTGTTTTTTCAAACATAACTTGTTAATAAGTTACCTAAACTGAGCATCTAAAACGTAATGACAAATGATAATAACGACAAACCATAGGATGTGCAAAATAAAAATAGTTTGTACTGAGGTACATTTTGACTTGACCGAAGTTGATGCCACTGCTGTGGAGACGAATTGGAAAACACTTGGAGCACGGCCCGGGCTCTAACTCTCTGACCTGTCACTGAACGAGAGGGAGGTATGATGCAACATGGTCACGCGAGAAGTATCTAGATCCTCATAAGGTAAGAGGTATAGATCAACATGAGCCGGCCCCCGCAAGCTCATGAGGATCTATACCTCTTGTAGAACTTGAAAGTTCCGACTGGCAGACCCATTCGGGGTGTCTGCGGTGGAGATTACAGTTCACGACTGCGACAGATCATGATGAGTTCGAGGGCTATGTCTCACTTGAGTCGCGGCTTGGCACCCAATTGAATCCGTCGGCCAGTGCTACGAAATGCCAGAGGTGACTAATTTGATGGCCAGTTAGAATGGGATATTACCCTTACCAAACTCATTTCTGCTGCCAACTGCCTGACACCAAAAAGGTCAGTGGTAAAACTGACGTACTGCGCAAAAGGTCAATGGCCTTTTGTGCATAGGGAAGGACCGTGGGGCAGGGGGGCCGCGGAATGGGCCTAAAGAAACTGACTGAAAAAGACTAAAGGCCCCGCCACACGTGCCGGTTGTGCCCCGATTTTGAAGCCGATTCCGATCCGATTGCGATCGGATGACGTCAATTATCCGATCCGGTCCCAATCGGCTGGGAGTCGGGTGTCTAGTTTCCGATCCAAATCGGCCCCGATCGTAAGCTTCAACCAATCAGAGCGCGTCTCGCAAAGCACGTCGTTTTAGTTGGCCACCATCGTTGCCGACTATGTCGGTCTCGCCCGCCTCTTCCCGAATATGATGCAAAACTGCTGATAATGCAAGCACATCATCATCACTGTCAAAACTAGCAGCCATTTTGCAGAAACAGGTACGACTTTGATCTTCGGTTCAAACCGGTCGGCTAAACAAGTCGGGAAATGTGTGGCAGTGCACACGTTTTTATAGTCCGGCCCGATCACCTACCGATTCGAAACTGATCGGGAATCGGCCTCAAAATCGGGCATGTGTGGCGGGGCCGCTTAAGAGGAAGGGGGAAGAGCTTCATCTAGGCTCATGGCCTACTCCTCCGGCATTCTCAAAACCCTAATTGATATTTTGGGAGAAGAAATTAAAAAACAAACAAACAACCAAACAAAAACAATTCACGTTCATTTATAGATCTACAACCCAATGCGCTAATAGCCTTTGCGCAAAAGGGAACTTGTAAAAGGTTCACACAAAACTGACGCCGGGTCAAGTTATCGGGAGTCAAGTGTGTGACGCCCGTACACTGAATTTTAGAGATTGCATTAGTTCGGCAAGATTATTGACAGCGAAAGGGTTCAACCCCGTGGCGGCTGTACCGTGGTTGTAGCCACTGCTGCTGCCTTTATACCGCTACACTGATGCACAAGCCTCGGAGGGTTCACTCTAACCAAGGAGGCTGCATATACATACAGCCTCCATGATCTAACGAAACGCCGGCTTTCCATTAACTACGAAAGAAAAAAGATTGCCTGCACACTTACACACTGTTTCTGCCCCATTTCCTGCGATAAATCCGTTTCAGAACTGAAGGGAAGAAAAATAGTCACAAACAGTTCAACAGGAAACAGGAAACGGCACACCGCGCACAAATTGTTTTGCAGAGTTATTCAACCTGCCACGGAAACCAGGAAAAGACGCGAGAGAGTTTGGGACTCTTTCACTTCCATGAGTAAGGCCTTGGAAGAGGCGGCTCCTGAGGATCAGTGCGAGAATGATTCACTTTCGTAAAAAGGAAGAATTCGCGAGGATCAGTGCCGTGAACAAGGCTCTTGCTGTGGTTCAGTGGTTGACAGCATCATCCAAGACATGATCCTCCGCAGTCATGTGCGGATGTCCCCGTTTACTATGATCAGTCCAGGCTTGAGGAAGACATCACCACTTGCTTGGGTACATCGCCACGTCACACACTGACTTGACTAGAAAGGCGACAAAATGACAAACGTGAAAATTAACACATTCGCGACGTGCTGCATCCTGATGCGGCACATCTTGAATGAGTTAACAAAAACACGGTCCAGTACAATGTCATGTCAGTACGCCGGCTCCAGTCAAACCGGAGTCCTCCTGCTGAACTCAGGCTTCATCATCACGCAAATCGTCACCCAAAAGCGACCGAAAGTCAACTAGACACAAATGGTTGTACGTATTGCTTGTACCAGCAGATAAACACTAGCTGACAAACGTGATACATGTAATTAATAAAAACAGGGCCCACAACAATGCCGCCGCGACGCGCGCCGGCTCCACCCAAGCGGCGGCCACAGGGTCTGGGAGCCTTGAGTACGCCATTCGTCCTACACATTCAACGGAGGCCGCGCAACGTTTACATCAGTCGTGTGCGTATCGGCGAGATAAAGGCTGACAAACGCGGAAATTAATGAAAATAGGGTCGAGAACAATGAAATGAGCGCTCCACCCAAACCACAGGCACTGGGAGCCTACACTACAATTTAAAGCCGGTCAGAGTGATGAAAAACTTAATGAAAGTAGGGTCCAGTGTACCGTCTGTAACGCGCATTCCATCCTGACTACAGGTCCGGGGAGCCTACACTAGTTAAGTCCCCTGGCAGCCAGGGGACTTAACTAGTGAGGGTTGTAGGGTCATGTGCCACTTGAGAACAAAAAATAAATAAATAAATAAATAAATTTACGGCTACAGTTGAGGTCAGTCACTTAAAAGTCATTTTCAGTAGCTACTTTGTTACACCCAGGCAGTCACCAAAATTCGTGAAGGCTCCCAGGCCTTGTGCCGTAAACTAAGCACTAACAAGAACGCAAAACAAGGATACTGTAGCGTTGACAAATGTACAAGTCAGTACTTTGTTACATCTAGGCAGTCACCACAACTCGTGAAAAGCTCCCAGGCCATGTTCCTATAAACGCAAAGACAAAAAGACAAAAAAATCTGCCAAACAAACAAACTCAGTGATACTGTTGATGCAGTTAGTGACAAAATTAATGGAGGTGGGTCACCGAGACATGTTTAGTACTTTGTTACTCTGATCCAAGCAGTCACCAGCCTACACCGCTACTGAGCACACACTGACTGACATACTGTCGCAAAACCGGCCACGAACCCGTTGTACATAATGTTGACAAATGATTGTCAGGCGCTGAAACTAAAGGGTATGCTCTCGTTCGGCAAACAGGTCACAAAATAGCGCAGCACTCAAGAACGCAAATAAGCGCATCGTGTAAACGTTAACAAACTGATTAGCATCAGTACGTCTGTCAATGGATGCTCGGTTTCCGCGTATGCAGTGTACAGTACTCTATTCACTGATCAAAACGTGGGCGCACACGGACTGAAAAAAAGCGGGGATATGTCAACGCAGAAGACAAAAGTCTGTCAGCGCAGCAAAATAACACAGGCTGAACTTCAGCCTTAACTGAACTTGCGGCCTTCCGTTACAATCGAAAAGTGGCGTGACACATGAAAATCTGGTGTGTGATATTGGACCTTACGGCTGAAAGCCGTAAGGTCCAAAATCACACACCAGCACACACATGATGAACAGTGAAGAACTTCAGTTGAAGTGTCACTTAGTTCCGCAATTCACAAGTGAGCATTCATCATCAAAACGAGGGGGGAAAATCACAACTGAAACAATGGAGGCGGCACATCTGGCTTGCCAAGGACACACTGATTACATTTGTCAGTCAGCACAACTCTGCGGTCATACACCCCATAATAATTTTTAGTACAGCCTGGTCCGGCGACACATGCTCCACAGGGTATGAAACGACTCATAGAAGCACTGACGGCACTCAGTCTTCGACAGAAACTGCCGAAACTATACGCGGTTGTCGCCACGTCGTATATCTACATAAACGCAGCGGTACTCCATCCTAGTCAGTGAACAGATACCATGATGCCTGAAACGGCTAAAGTAGAGACACTACGAACAGTCACACTGTCGCAGGACGACTGAAATAGTTTTGGGTTTTTATCCTTTAGCTCATTCCAGACGACCGATTCCGAATACGCGGTATAACTGACACTATAATTATATGCGAATGCAGCAAGCATTTTAACCCTTTGGCTGTCGGTAGCGGTTTTGTCGCGATGATTCCTGTCGGAATCATCGCGACAAAAACCGCTACCGACAGCCAAAGGGTTCCTACTACAACAGCTGGCCCACCCTTAAAAATCGGAAACAGTCCGGGTAGCATTTCAGTGCAGACTGACTATCTGACACTGACTAAAAACACTTTGTGCTGACATGTCGCGGCAGAATGTAGCGCCGGGTCTTCCATCCTGTAATATCACACCTCCCACACTATGCCAGAGTGCCCAACCATACAGTCAAAGCCAGCGCCTAAAGCGACTAGCGGAGGACTGTAAGCAGACTCCGGGACACTCGGAAATATACACTGTCGCCGCAGCTATAATATAGCGGAACAGGGCTCAGTTTTTCCCACCAATTATGGCTGCGGGAGGGCGGTCACGTTGTCTGATCATAACTCGGCATAGTTCTGAAATCCGGAATGCCACTGAGAGAGGGCTGGAAGAGTCCTACAGGCGATCCCACCTTAATCTGCGAGAGGCATAGCTTTTCATGAGTCCTTGCAGGCAGCTGGGGTTCATGGAAATCTATACCGCTTGCGCATTCTGATCAGTGACTTCCATTTGTATATCAAAAAAAAATTTTAAGGACGTCATCTCATAAGCCAATTCCGCTTCCGTGGGGAGAGACAGAGATATTCACAAGTGCCTGCTTGTATTATGGGTTGATGAGAATCTATACCTCTTAAGTGCTGACAGAGATAGGTACAATTTACATCCTCAGACTGAGGAGGCAGTGGGGGTTTATGAGCCATTGATACTCCAGAACCGTAGCCCCCTCCCCTTCCCAATTCTCGAAGGCTTCACCCATTCCTTTTCACCATAACCGTTACAAAAATAAGAACATATCCCTCCATTTCAGTATCACGAAGAGCCCAGGATGGCCAAGAGGCATAGATCCTCATAAGCCCCTGCTTGCAGGGGCTCATGAGGATCTATGCCTCTTGCAGGTGGCAAGGTTTCCAGTTTCCCCTGTCCCCATCACTTGGTTGCTGTAAGACTCCGCCCTTTCCACTACAGTTCTTTAAAGGGACGTTACCGCTGGCCTTGAATTAGTGATGATGAAGGAATGGAGCGCGCTAAGCATGCTAATTTCAAGTGTAATGGTCGGTCGTACGCTCTTTATGCATGTTGTTTTTTATTGGCCCAGCACTAGAAGATTACCGAGTGTGGAAACTTATAACTTGACTTCTTTAGAAGCTCACTTATGAAGTCCGTTATGTTCTTTAACTCGTTCGAGGAACCCCTCATCAATAGCTTCGAAAGTGTCTTATGGCATTGGGGGGGGGGGGGGGGGGGGGGGGGGGGACACTGGACATAAGTTATCTGTGGGGTTTGTGTCAGTTCATTTAAATACATCCCTGTGGAGGCAAAAGACATTAAGTTCATTTTTGCGAAAAGCGCGATTTTCGTTGTATTACAACGAAAATATTGCTTTTCACAATAATGGAAGTGTAGACTTTTCAGTACCGGCTTTCACAGGGCAGTGCAGACACCGGCTATGCTAACTGTGAAAGACGCTGCGCCATTGTGATATCTTATCGAGCAAACTGATCTCTCGTGCGTCACTGAATGACTCCAACACGTAGGAAATGTAAGAGAACGGGCCAAGGCTTTGCCACCAAATGCTCCTTTAAAAAAAAAAAACAGATCACCCGACCCTTCTTGCATGAAAGCTGACACCCGGCATCAAGGAAGGTGACCCCGTTCTGCGGCGGGCTCACGCAGTGACATCCCCTTGGTTCCAGACCTGACCTCTTTCACAGCAATATCATCTTACTCTGAAAACACCTTCAAGCCATATGCCAGACTGTGCAGTGTGAGAGGCGACACAACAGCCGTCCTGCACTTGCATGCAGACCTCCTTCATAGTGGTATATACTGAAAACCTTGGTTTTGAAGATGCTGTGAAAGAGGCGACAGAGCAGCTGTGTTGCACGCGAAGGCAGATATCGGTGGAATCTGGGTCACGTGACACACCACTGCAACGGGTTGTGGGAAGGATGAAGAGGACCGTGGCTATATATAGGCGCTCCTGGAGGTTCATCCAGTCGAGAGTCCGAAATAGCTCATGCGGTTAAACGTCGGAGCAGGAGAGCCGAAGGGAATCGCCGTGTCGAGGGTTCGAATCCCGTCCCGGCCCCGGTAGCTGGACTCACAATCCAGGGGGGAAAAACGGATTTGTTCAATAGCATGTCCGTTGAAAGGTCCTGGTAAATCAAAGTGGCACAGTTGGAGTGCGCCTGAGTTGATCAGTGTTCAGGTCGTACTCCATAGGCAATAGATTTCCCTGTCCCCCATAACCCGCCCGTCAGGGCCGTTCACGATCACCTCGGTGCTGTGGACGTTAAACTGACCCGAACTAACCAACCAACCTCAGTTCATCCAGTCGAGCCGGAACCTGGCGGAACTGACACTGAGACAATTTACTATGCGTGTCAGTGCTGGTAAGTAATTGTGCCGGATCGGTCGGGACTTACTAGACCCAATTTCAAATCACAGGCAAACGCACAAGTTAGCCCTCTGGCTGTAGGGAGCGCCTTTTGTCGAGGTGATTCCTGCAGGAACCACCTCGACACTGAAAAAGCGCTACCGACAGCCAAAGGATTAACACAAGCCGAGCAACTCATTTGCCGGTCAAAACTGAACGAGGCGAGGCCAGAAAATGGCAAAATTGGATCAGTAAATGCTATCAGCCTGGCTTTGTTTGTCCGTAGCGCTTTTTTGTCGAGGCCTTGACTCCCGCAGGAAACACCTCGACAAAACTGATTCGCTACCCAACAGCCAAAGAGCTGACGGTGACATAACAGTCCCAGCCCAGCCCTTTACAAACCGACGCCGTTCCAACCAGAACCTGCCTATGCAAAATGTGCAAGAACAAAGCACGAGGGGCCAGCCGTTGCACGAGCGAGCTTAGTCCTGCACCAGCCACTATAAAAGCAAGGTGCGCCGCTTATAGCGGCGCACCTTGCTTAGTGGCTGGTGCAGGACTAAGCTCGCTCATGCAACTGGCCCCACGGTGTTTGTCATCTTCTCAGTGTTGCTGAAACGCCGGCCATCTCCTCGATCAGAGAAAAAAAGTGACGTAAAAGCTTATAATCATGTGCACCAACAGAAGGTAAAGATCAGTATGAGCCCCTACAACCTAGTCGGGTTCTGACGATGATCTATGTCTTGTGCAGACTGCGACTGGAGGGAGTTGAATTGGTACAGCTGTCCTTTCAACCAGATGTGGATGTCCACGGTGGAAAGTCATGCCAAGAAGGTCTCCTCAGTGTTTAGTACGAGATAATAATTAAACAGGGCTGTGAGCTTGAGTCAGCAAGAAGCACTGATAATCTTTCATCAGCCCATGCACGGAGTCATGAGGATCTATACCCGGCTGCAGCTGACTCATTCAAGAATTCCTTGAGTTAGCAGTAGAATGCCAAGACGACTGGAAAAGGTCGCCGAAATTCCACAGATGCACGCAAGCCTACATAGTGAAGTAAGTTTTAAAAAAAACGCGTACAAACGACACACACCAATAGTGTGAACACATGAAAAGTATCGCCGACATGCAGCCCCTACCATCTGCAAGAGACATAGACTCTCATGAGCCCCTGCAAGGCAGGGACTCATAAGAACCTTTGCCTCTTGCTGGCAGAGATTAGCTCCGGTTGTGTCTCAGACTGAGGTGCTATCTAAGGTTCATTGTACAACTGCAGTAACTGCGACACACGGAAATAGTGCGAACACAAGAAACGGAAAAAGAAACATTCCTACGACGTTGGCACTATCCCGGCCTTCAGCGCCAACCGGCTGCCGCACTGACTGTTGAGGTAGACAGACCGTGTTAACCCTTTGAGACTGTCGACTACGGGAATCATCGCGACAACTGAAATGCGCTATCAACAGCCAAAGGGGTAAACTCAAGCTGGGTACTCAGTTGTCAAAACTGACGAAGGAAATGATCCCCGGCCAAAAGGCAAATTTGAAATCCATCAGTTGAAGCCGAGCTGTTTTCAGCATTGTTAGCAGCCTTTGGAGAAGGTATATTCCTCAACGAGAATCAAGAGAGAGAGAGAGAGAGAGAGAGAGAGAGAGAGAGAGAGAGCTTCACACGTCGGACAAGTAGTACAGTCAGTCCTCAATTAACAGAGTGCATCCAGGAGTAGGACTGTGCTCTTTGAAAGACTCGAGAGGACGACCGCCGTCGCAACTGAGAGGCATCCGGTTTTACGGCAGTTTCAGTTGATTCCATGCACCGTCCTCCATTTCAGTATGCGGACACCAACCAGTAAATGTGTCAAAGTCGTGTCGATTCTGTCCGCCGTTCCGGTTTACGGATAACCTCTCTATACCGACTACTCTTCGGCTATCAGGACTGATCCATCTCTCTAAGCTTACTGTAACTGATATGTGCCGTTCATCACAGAACAATTTACTTGAAAACTATATAAGCTACTGAACTCAAAAAAGTTTAACCGGGCTTCCCGCCGTGCACGCAGCCACCGGTATTTAACTCATTCAAGGTGCCCCGGATCAATAGCTGCGGTAGTGTCGTAAATCTTTGCCGGCGGCGTGCCACCAAATGGTGTGTGCTCGCAAATTAACTTAATATTAAATGAGAAATTACCGTGACGATGTACATTTATTGCCATTTAAAGCACAGACAAAAGTTAAAGGGACTCATGCAGTGTCCAACTTCAAGTGGGGGGTGGGGGGGGGGGGGACAAACTTAAGTAGCCGATCGGCAAAATCCAGTATAAAGGTTACGTTGACACCACGACTAAACGACTAAATGCGGGAATGACCCTGCGGCGACTACTACCCAGTCGGAGGACAAAATACAGCCAGCAAAAGCAAAGTTTTATTTTAGTACAATAAAAATTTTGATTTTTGAAAAAACTGGACTTAACCCATTTAGCCCCGAGTCCCTACAGCACGAGATGGATTGACCATGATAATTCAAGGGTAGTGTCAGATTAGTTTAAACCTGAAGGCGACAAGCTAATCTGGCACCACCCTTAAATTATCATGGTCAATCCATTTCCCGAAAAAGCAAGGTTTTATTTTAGTACAATAAAAGTTTTGATTTTTGAAAAAAAAAAAGGACTTCGATCAACTCTTTCTCGACTCTGACACCTCCTCTGTGCTTCCCTCTGACCACCTCGCTATTCTCGTCTCCCTCAACCTACCTCCCCTGAAAAACCCAAGCTCTTTGTCTCTCGCCGCAATCTAAAATCTGTCAACCGGGAGAGCTTCTTCGACGAAGCTGTCGACCTTCTCTTGGACCCCGCCTCCTCTCCTGATCTCGCATCCCATTTCGACTCCTCCCTTCGAAAACTTCTAGACACCCATGCCCCTGTCACCACCTGCTCCATATCCAACCGACCCCCCTCCCCCTGGCTCACTGCCGACATAGCTGAGGCCAAGCGCGAGCGCCGAAAAGCAGAACGCCGCTGGCGCTCATCCGACCTCACCGTTTACAGACAGATCTTCCAAACAACTAGATCCAAAGTCTGCAGAATGATCTCCGACTCCAAACGTAAACACCTTCAAAACAAAATCCTGGAATCAACTTCTTCCAAAACCCTCTACGCGACCATGAACACACTCCTAGGTACTTCTAAAGACTCTCCTCTCCCCAACACACACAGCAAAGAAGAACTCCCGTCCGCTTTTTCCATCTATTTTTCCGACAAAATTCAAACTCTGCGCAACACACTCGACACTCTGCCTTCTCTGCCTTGCCCTCCCGACCCCCCCCCCCCTCTTTTCCGGTATCCCCCTCTCGTCCTTCCGCCCCGTCTGTTAGGATGAAATCCTCAAGACCATAAAGTCCATGCCTCTCAAAACCTGCGAACTAGACCCCCTCCCAGCTTCTCTCTTCCGGGACGGCCTTCCAAAACTTCTGCCATTCATTACCGACATCATCAACACATCTCTAGAGAACGGCTCCGTCTCCGATATCTTCAAGTCCGCCATCGTCCGTCCTCTCCTCAAAAAACACAACTTCGACCCAAACGAACTCAAAAACTATCGCCCAGTCTCCAATCTCTCTTTCCTGTCCAAGCTTCTTGAGAAGGTTGTTCTCAACCAGCTCAACCTCCACCTCGCCGACAACAACCTCCTCAGTCCCTTCCAGTCTGCCTATCGCAAACATCACAGCACTGAAACAGCCCTTCTACATATCTTAAACGACCTGCTTCTCTCCACCGACTCGGGCAACATCTCCCTTCTTACGCTACTCGACCTCTCTGCCGCCTTCGACACTACAGACCACTCTATCCTCCTCCACCGCCTTCACCACTCCTTTGGCATCACTGACTCTGCTCACTCCTGGTTTCTCTCCTACCTCTCCGACAGACAGCAGTCCGTCACCATCGACGGCGTCTCCTCCAACCCAGTCACGCTCTCCTGCGGAGTTCCACAGGGGTCCGTCCTGGGCCCGGTTCTTTTCACACTCTACACCTCTCCCCTATCCAACATCATCCAGTCTGACCACATACACCACCACCTCTACGCTGACGACTCACAACTACTAGACAAAGACAAACTCGACAACACTCAGTCACTACTGACTCGCACGGCTGACTGCTACGAAGACGTGAAAAACTGGATGACAGCAAACAAGCTTAAAATGAATGACGACAAAACGGAATCCATGCTGGTAGGCACGCGTCAGAAACTTTCCCAGCTCCCTCCCTCTCTCCATCTTCAACTCGACAGCACCCCCATCTCCCTCTCTGACTCGGCCAATAACCTCGGCGTTATCCTCGATTCCTCTCTTTCCATGACAAGCTTCGTCTCCGCCACGGCCCAGGCATGCTATTTCCACCTCCGCCGCATCAGTCAGATCAGAAAATATCTCACTACCGAAGCTGCCACCAAACTTGCTGTCTCTCTCATCCTATCTCGCATCGACTATTGCAACTCTCTCCTTTCCGGCCTCCCTTACTCCACCACTTTCACTCTCCAGCGCGTCCCCCCCCCCCTCCCCCTCCCCCCACCCAGGTCTGCCCTGGGGGACTTGGGTGGGGTTAACTACTTTTTAGTTCCCAGGGTCACCCTGGTCAGCCCAACAGGGTGGGTTTTCCTCTCTGTTCTGCGGCATGTGTTTCTGTCTACCCTTTGTCCATTCACCTGTATTTGCCTTTTTAAAACTCTCCCTACTGTCTGCACTGCCTGTAGCTCTTGATATTGGATGTGTGTTGCTAGATGGTCTTAGCTTTAATTAGGCCCCATGTGTTAGGTTTATTTAAGGTATTTGACCGGCTGGCGACATACATTCAATGTTCTATTTATTTATTTTTTTTTTTTTCACAAGCAGTGCAGGCACGTCCTGAGAAAGCCTTGTTGCTGTCGGGACGTTAAGCAATGTACAATCAATGTACAATCAATCCAGCGCGTCCAGAACAATGCTGCCCGCCTCGTCCTCAGAAAGAAAAAATCCGACCACATCACTCCCCTGCTCAAACTCCTTCACTGGCTTCCCATCCTCCTACGCAGCCAATACAAGATTCTGTCTCCCTGCTACAAATCCCTGATCAACTGCGCTCCTGCCTATCTCTCAAACTTACTTCACACCTACACTCCTCCCCGCTCCCTCCGCTCCGCCTCCGACCCTCTCCGCCTCCACATCCCCCGCACCAAACTCAGCACTTTCGCCCCCCGCGCCTTCTCTGTATACGGTCCATCCACCTGGAACACTCTCCCACTCTCTCCGTCAGAAACACTCTCTCTCTCCTCCTTCCAGTCTGCCCTCAAAACTCACCTCTTTCAACATTCTAGCACAATATCGCCAAACACCACACCCCAAGCTGACTGTCGTAATGTATTTCACTATTTTTGGTACGCGAGTCGTTGTCTAAAGCGTGCACATGCGTGCGCGAGTTGTGAGTGCGCGCTTAGAGTTATAATTATTATAAGATAAGCGCATTATAAATACCGTAATTATTATTATTAACCCATTTAGCCCCGAGTCCCTACAGCAAGAGATGGATTGACCATGATAATTCAAGGGTAGTGCCAGATTAACTTGGCGCCTCCTGAACTGGTATAGTCATTAGGCAACACCTCCAAAATTTGAGAAATGGAGTCAAAAGGGTTAAATTTCTTTTGCACAGGGCAGGGCAGCTGGCATAACTCTCAACCAACAAAGCATCATTATCATCATCATCAACAACATGAACGGCAAAAACAACAACAAATGATGACTGAACTAAGCTCAATGCTGAGGACGTCTTGGGGCACGGGTGTCAGGTTATTTTCGCCAGCACGTTTTTAACACACTGGTTGTCTCCCTCGTTTTGCTACCGCACGGCTGATAGGCCTCGAGGCAGGTTTACAGAGAGGAGGGCAATTCAAAGTTGTGCCAACAATGTATCTTGTATCAGTGTATCTTGTTATATCTCCGTGTGTGTCTGTACGTGCGTATCAGTGATTTTTCACTGCACAAAATAAAAATAAAAATGTCAAGGAAATCACATGCCCCAGTCCGCGATAAACGTTGTTTTCCTTGCACGACAAATGCACAGTAAACACTTCCAATAGCTGCTCTGTTGGCGTACGGGTTTGAACGCCACAGACCTTCTCCGTGTGAGTAACCTGAAAAATGAACTAAATAAACTACTGAAGGTACGACGATTCTACACTCAGAGAATTATTATATATGGTACCAAAGATAGCACATTGAAATTAAATAAATCTTTTCATAAAGCTGAAATAAGATGAAATGAAATGATAGAAGATGAAATGAAATAAAGCTGAAATGAGATGAAATCAAGTTAAAATAACATGAAATAAATGAAATAAACCGAAATAAGATGAAACAAAATATGGATTATGGAATAAAATGCTATAAGACGAAATACGATGACTCTGAAATAAAATGTTGGAAATTAAACGCCTCAGTATTTTCAAACGGATATATCAGTGTCGGTCATGCTACAAATTTTGTTAATTCTGAAACCACACGAGACCACAGTCTCTGTCAAGAAATCTCAGCAAGAGGCATAGATTCTCATGAGCCCTGCGATGCAGGGGCTCATGAGAATCTATGCCTCTTGCAGACGGATGGATAAAAAGATGCGAGACAGAATATGCATCCAAGGGAGATAACTCTCTGCTGAGCCAACGTAAGGGCGATAATCGCCCATGAACGTCGCAGTTGGCAAAAGGAACGCTTAAAGCCTGTGACCTCTGACCTGGGGTCGACTGCAGCTGGTGCCAGACGCAGGCGGGCTCATAAACATAGCGAGGAGTTGAGGCAGACAGACGGGTACGAGCTGCGCGACTGCGAAATGAGTCTGCGAGCCTGTGTATAGTGAGATTGAGATTGGAACAAACAATGGATACACAAACACTGGAACACACAAACGCACTGAACTGCAAACAGACGCAATGGAACAAACTAGCCGGCTGCGAAGCAAGCAGTCCAAACAATCCTTCGGTACAGGCAAGAATTGATTTAAGCCATTACATCCTGATGCTATTTTTTTTTTTTTTTTTAAATTATTTAATGATTGGTGATTTGTCCTATGAAGGCTACATTACAGATTAGGAGATTGATCAAACATTTTAGTTCAGAGGTGGTACCAGAATAGCTTGGCGCCTGAGGCGCCAAGCTATTCTGGTACCACCTTTGAACTATCACAGTCAAATTAAAGTTTCCAGCAGTAGCCTATCAGGATGAAAAGGGATAAAGGTAAGGACATTAAGAACAGCTCTTTCACCACCTGCTCAGGCGGCCAGTGCTAACTAACCCCTGACCTATACTGCGGATATATCGCCCCCCCCCCACCCCCCACCCCCCACCCACCCCCACCCACCCCAACCTTTTCCCATTCACAATTATGAAGATTGCATGCAGTGCCATATCTTCCGGCAGAGAGGCATGCTTTAGATTTGCTTTTGATTTTCTGAAAACTCTCTCAGTCACACACGATAATAGCGCTCATTATTTGTGTGTGAATGCCGGGTATGCCTAACACTAGGCACAAGACCTGGAACTGAGACACGATGAATCGATTTTGTTCAGATGCTGGTTGCTCAACTCAGGGGCAAATGCTTCAGACTTGCAGGTCTCTGCGTGGACCGCGGCAGCTTCAAGGTTAGTGCCTGATTAGCTTGGCGCCTTGACAAGCTAATCAGGCACTGCCCTTGAGAAATCAGTCGCGTCGTCAAATCTCCATGGCGCGAAACCGTAACTAATCTTATCACGGATACATTCCTTGAGCTAGTATAATCAGTAAAGTTAGAAGGTGCTGGCCGCCCCTATTACGTGTACTTGCAATACTCTCCCAGCTACTCAACGCCGAACAAGCACAGACTCTGCTTTCATGCTACGGAGCCCTTTCCATATACACCCGGCTACCGGCCTGACTGAGGTGTCATGTAAATCTATGTCTCTGACACTGATTCGAAAGAGTGTGACTGAGTCACCTGTCAATAAATCATCATGACTAACTAAAACCTAACTCCTCTGTCGGTCGTCTACTATGATTTCAGCCACACTGCTGAAGGCTACTGCAAATCGCAGGGTCTTCAGTCTACGGTTAAAAAATAAGCGTCATTCAGCGGCGGCTCTGTCATATCACATTTCTAATCCCCAATTTTCACTACGCAAATAAAGTATCAGCCCCGGTACAGCTACACAGTTTAACCTAAATACCGTGCGACTCAAAATACAGAAGTCGTGATGATCATCACATCTTGTAAGTCACACCATCAATCCAACGGAGTGTAAGTTCCGCTTTAACCCTTTCAGTGCTAGTTAACGCAGACTGTGTTTCTGCAATTTTTTTCGACATAATTCAACGCCGCAAACAAAACAAAAAAAGAAAAAGCAAAACCCTAGGTGTCACGAAAACATTGATTCAAAGTGGTGTCAACAAGAGGCATAGATCCTCATGAGCCCCCGCAACTGCGGGGGCTCATGAGGATCTATGCCTCTTGCATTTGGGTGGTGTTCAGGTTTTCAGTCTTGGCAACGAACAGCCGGTTAAATCTTCTTTAAACAGGAACGGCTGTTTACTATATTTTCACCACTTGACACGAGAAGGCGTCAAGCTGATGCGCTGGGACCTACCCGGCCTTGAACTGTCAAGGCCAGTCATCAGTCACGGTCCAAACATGCAGCTGGTACACCACACTGGGCTGGGGTAGAATACATTTCACGATGCGCGTTAGTCAGGTAGAATTCATCATTTCTCCTAATCACGGTCAACTGAACTGATATGACTTGGCAGTCCCCTACAGCGAAGAAAAGAGGTAAACGCTGTACCCGGCTTCGTTTTAGTATATACAACCGCATGAAACGTATCATTTCTCTACCCCAGACTGTGTCGCGGGTGGTACACGATCTATACTTGACGCACACTGGTTGTCCCAGTCCCTCGATTCGCTACCACTGACTGCGGTCGTGAATCGAGCTGGGAGACAACCAGTGCCGTGTACCGGCTTCTACAAAAGTTACGAATCATTTCGGGCTGCTGACTTCAGGTGCGGCGTACACAGTTTCTACTTGACTTAAACTGGTTATCTCCCTCTATTCGCTACCACTGATCAGCGGTTGCGAATCGATTGAGACAACCAGTGTATACCTGACACCTGCACTAAAAAGTTGCGAATCATAGATACTGACTCAACACAGGCGTGAAAGACTGACTTGAAACTGAAAATCCTAAGATTTCACTCACTTTAGGACTGAATGTCAGTGCATCTGGCGTAGTACTGAAAACGATACCCGGCCCCGATGCGCAAAAAGCCGTCGGGCCGCCGTCGGCCCGATGGCCTTTTGCGCACTGGGACCGTACCTCAAGACTGAACACTGAGAACGGAGTAATACGGAAAGAAAATAGATACTGCACTACAGGATAATAAATATTTGTCTGTCAACGCGCCGATTGACATTACAGGGTGGATAACTTACAGTGCACTCGATACTCTTAACCCCGTCACCGCCGCGGAGAAAAAGCGAACAAGATCCTATTACAGCAAGAGACAAACATCCCCCATCAGTGAGACCCCGGCCGCAGTTGCCGCCGGGGCTCATGAAGAACTCTGCCTCTTGCTGACACCACTCTGAGTCCATGTTCCCTTGGCCGATGGCTGGGGCAGCTCTTTGGCCGGCCTTGATGTAACCCTTTCGCTGACTGACTTGACGTGAATCGTGTCTTCGCTGATTCAACGCCAATTAGCTCCGGCCGTCACAATAGCACGGATTCAGTCAAAGTGGTGTCAGCAAGAGGCGTAGATCCTCATAAGCCCCCGCAGTTGCGGGGGCTCGTGAGGATCCTATACCTCTTGCATTTGGATCGTGTTCACATTTCCTCGGCAGTCGAGGCGTTATCTGATCGGCGTCCACTAGCAGTTAACCCTTATCATTCGGAATACACCAATGTGACTAAAATAGTTCAAGGGTAGTGCCAGAATAGCTTGGCGCCTCCAGGCGCCAAGCTATTCTGGCACCACCCTTGAACAAAGCCATTGGTCTATTATCTGTAAGTACTATAATGTAGCTTGCCTATGGCAGTGTACAAATGTGAAGCTTTTAGCCTCAGTATTATAATGGGCTAAGGGGTAAAACTATATACACATCAATCTACAATTTCTTTACAAGTTCTCTGATGTCACCTGAAGTATGGTCCTACATCGTCAGTTTTCACTCACTTAGTATAACACCATACACTTCACTTGAAAAGTACTCTAATGTAACCTACACTTTCCCAAATGTTCACTCTTACTGACTTTAGAATCGTGAATTTTTCGGTTGTTCGAGGAAGAAGAATCGTGAATTTTTCAATATCGCGTTTTATATAGTATGCCTCGTTCCAGGTTATTTTAGTGTCACATTTTAGGGGATTTTTCAAAGATTAACTCATCCGCGGCCAGCCGCATCTGGATGCGCGGCATAAGCCGCGCATCCGGATGCGGCTGGCCGCTATTTAGTTAAGCTTGAAAATTCCTCATCGACGTCCTAAGGTTTCATTATTGGCCTTGCAATCAAATTGAACATGCATTGTGAAGGACTAGTTTTAAACATCCGCCCCCCCCCCCCCCCCCCCCTTTTCCCAACCTATATCACAACCAAGGGCTATAACTGTTTAAAGCTTTTGGAGGGGGTAGCTATTTCTGTAAGCTCAACAAATAAATTAGATGATTACACATATTTAATATTGTACTGTGATAATCTTTGTTCTTTATCTGAAAACACTAAAACACTAGACACTTTTCGCATTTTTAAAGTCGTGCAGTGTGACTTAAATTGGAATAAGTACTGGTATCACCTACACTCTCCGACAGTCCAAAATGACACTTATACACATAATACTAAAATTATGCACATATCTCCCCCTCCCCCCCCCCCCCCCCCACCCACCCCACCCACCCCACCCCCCCCCCCCCCAAAAAAAAAAAAAAAAAAAAAAAGAAAAAAAAAAGAAGAAAGGCAAAGCCCTTATGGCTCACGTGTATGACCACACATGTCTGACAGTAAGTAAAGGAATGGCTTCTGCACTATCCATGTTTTCTCAAAATTAAATCAGTTTTCACACATCTATGAAACCCCCGTGACCCTTGACCTTCGCGATGAGTCGACTAAATTAGGATACATAGGGAGATCTTATCACCAGCTACCTTTGTGCCAAATTTGATTGAAAAGTTTGCAAAAATGTTGATAATAACTACAATTATTTTCATTTTATACACATATTTCGACCTCTTGTGACCCTTCACTTTTCCGAGGGGTCATCCAAATTAGTATGCATAAATATGTCTTGCCATCAGGCATCTCTGTAGCAAGTTTGGATTTGAAGTTGTTAATTGTAATTGAGGAAAAAATATCTTTTGTCAAAATATTGCGATTTGGACCTATTTCTTGAGCTCTTGTAACCCTTGACCTTTCCAAGGGATCAACCAAATTAGTATGCATAGAAAGGTCTTACCATCAGGTATCTCTGTAGCAAGTTTGGGTTTGAAATTGTGAATAGTAATTGAGAAAAAAAAATCTTTTGTCAAAATATGGCTATTCTGGACATATTTGTTGAGCTCTTGTGACCCTTGACCTTTCCGAGGGATCAAGCAAATTAGTGTGCGTATAAAGGTCTTACACCATCAGGTATCTTTGTACCAAGTTTGGGTTTGAAATTGTGAATAGTATTTGAGAAAAAATAAATAATGTCCTAAAATAGCTGTTTTTGATATATTTCCTGATCCCCTGTGACCTCGACCTTTGTGAGAGGTCACTGAAATTGGTATGTTTAGAAAGGTCTTGCCACAAACTATCCTTGGGCCAAGTTTGAAGACTGTAGCTTGAATGAGTAGTCTCCGAGAAAATAGCAACGTTATTAGAAAATAACCACGCACGACGCCGGACGGACGCAGGACGGACGACCACTGGCCCAGAACATACTCACTTTTGCTTCGCACGTGAGCCCAAAAATCAACACAGAAACAGGAAACTTGACCAAGCTTAGTCCCCTGACCGCGACTCCTACAGAGTTGCGGTCAGGGGACTAAACTCGTTCAAGTTTCCTGTTCATAAGTTGTTGGGGTTTTTTTTTTTTTTTGTTTGTTTTTTTTTTAAACAAGAATCTCGGTCAGTGGCCTTAACTCGTTCAAGTTTCCTGTTCCTGTAGTATCATCTGCACTCTATACAGTCTAAACTTTCCCTCTCACAGTGAGTCACTGAAATCTTTATTTTCTTACGGGATGCAACTAGAGACGCAGGCACTGAACAAAATCCTGCACAGTGTAGTGACACAACGGACTCAGTTTACTGAGCATTCAAGGCACAAATTCCGCGGGATTTCAGACAGGCGCCTGGAGTTTTTTAGTTCGTGATGCGACTCGCACGCGTACAGAATATAGAGGACGCCAGTGGTGTAACGGAAGTTGTGACAATGTGACAATTGAATGGAGTGTCCAATAAAACGTGCCGCTTTGTGGCTTTTCCCCCTTTTTTTTCTGGGGGAATGGGTGGGTGGGGGGGGGGGGGGGGGGGGCTTGTTAAAAAGCGTGTGTAATCAATTTTGTCTGCGGGTTGTCCAAAAGTTCCATGAGCTGTGTTGCCGACAACAACAACAACAACAACACCAACAAATTCTTGCAAAGCACGTTCAGATTCTAAGGTGCTTTGTGACAACTGTCTTCTAGTTCTTGTCACAAATCTTTGACCACTATCAATGCATAAAGCACACACCTTCATGCATTCTCTCACATCGCAGGGCTCAAGAAGATGCAAACCTCTAACTAGATACAGTTAACCCTTTTAGCGCCATGGGTTCATTTCCCGAATTTTGGAAATGTTACTTAACGACTATGTACCACTTGCAGGAGGTGGATTGACCATGATAATTCAAGGGTAGTGTCAGATTAGCTTGGCGCCTTCAGGCGCCAAGCTAATCTGGCACTACCCTTGCGGCATGGTCATTCAATCTCAAGCTGTTGGGTGTTGGCGCTAAAAGGGTTAATCACTGGCTTGCAGAAAGGCCACAAACAAGTTTGGTTTGTTATGTTTGAGCATCAGTATCGGCTGCTTGTACGCTTTAAAGTGTCTGTGCCTTTAACACTTTTTCATTCAATGGACTATCCTTGACAGTTCAAGGGCAGTGCCAATTAAGGCGCCAAGCTAATCTGGCACTACCGTCTTGAACTATCAAGACAGACCCGTCTCACACAGCTAGTAAGCAGTCTTCACAGACTCTCCCAACCTCGGAAAAACCATCATTTGGCATGAATGACTTATTAGTCACATATGAATATACAGCTTTTGGCACTTTTTCATTCATGGACACTTTTAAGAGCTAAGTCAAACCTGCCAAACCTAAAGAAATCACCCGTGTTAGTAATTGTAAGCAGTAAGTGACTGAAACGCGAGAGGAGAGAGAGAGAGAGAGAGAGAGGAGAGAGAGAGAGACTGAGTCGGTCCACTCCACCTGCTAAAACAGAGGGGTGTTTGAAACCTCTGACTGACACGCTAATTACAATTACTTAACTATTTCACGCTGATCAAAACCGACCCCCACCGCGTCCGCAAGTCACAGATCCTCATGGGTCCTTGCAGGGACTCATGAGGATCTTTGCATCTGGCTGAAAAAAAGAACTGATCTGCCAAATTTATACCTATCTTCTGTTACTAGCGAGAACGCTGGAGTTTCTGCACGAATCAGTAACAAATTCCGTCCACTCCTAACCTGAAAAATGTCGGGGTGTGAAACTTTGTTCTCAAAGCGGTTCGGTCAATGAAAACGCGCGTAGACTGAAACACATTCACCCCCTTGTGCATGCAGCCACCGGTACTCACGGCTGTTGACGGTACCGGTGGCTGCATGTACGAGAGGGTTAACGGAAAACTTCACATG
Source organism: Semisulcospira habei (assembly GCA_036245525.1). Lineage (NCBI taxonomy): Eukaryota > Metazoa > Mollusca > Gastropoda > Semisulcospiridae > Semisulcospira > Semisulcospira habei. The sequence goes on along the minus strand of BTPG01000001.1, from coordinate 223,371,228 downwards.
CACAATTACATCAAGACTGACGGAACGGCCACGCCGGACAGCTCAAGAGCCCGTACCAGATTCCTTAGCGGCTCGTCACCTGGGCCCGCGGAGCGCACCGGCTCTACCCATCTCAGCAACCGTCCCTTGAACTATCACGATCGATTCAGTTGATGTGTGTGCTGGTCTGTGATTTTGGACCTTACGGCTTACACAGACCAGCACACACTACTTAGTCATGGGGCGACTGACTACGGCACCTCCCTCACTTGGGTGAAATTTGATCATGTGTTGGGGGTGAAATGGTTTAAAGTACCATTTCGCGTAAATGTGAAGACACATTTCAGCACCGTTTGTGTTCCTTATACCTTATCGACACACCTGGGAACCTTAACGGCAGTTTGGACAGGCAGCAAACACACTGCGTAATCGCATTTATTTATTCTGCGCAACCGTTAGCGTGTCAATCTATTTTTAGCTGGTTCTCGTACTGATACAGTTGTAATTATAGAATGGAATGGAGTCGTTGTCAGGTTACTTGATATTAAGACGACCTATGCTGAACTGGATTCTCCTATGTCTAAATGAACGATAACTAGACATGTGCGAGGCGTTTCGTAGCCATCTGTTACAAAAGTGTATATCTGAACAGTCACGGCGGTAGTGGGCCTTTAAGCGATTCAGCTGCACACAAAGGCGGCAGTTTGTTTGTCCCGATGCATTCGCTCCCACTACCAATTTGATGCTAATTTCTGCACTGAACTCACACTGGCTGTCTTCCTAGATTCACTACCCGACACTGCGAATAGAAAGAAAAAAAAAACAACCAGTGTGCATCGAAATTTGAGGGCCGGAAGGGGGTTGTGGGGGGGGGGAGGGACTAGGGGGGGAGGGCGATTCCAACCGACGTGCCGATCCGGATGCGCGGCAATAAGCCTTGACACACCACATCAAGAGTGATGTGGATCGACCGTGGCACCATCCTTGAACTGTCATGGTCGATCGTTCTTTTGAGCTGTAATACAGTCTTGAGAGGACAACGCTTGCGGCTCACTTGCGACTCTTGGGGGCGCAATGTCACGTATTAAATTGGTCGAACCTTCAGCAACCCATACCGGCCGACCATCTGGAAAACCCAATGCGATGCGCAAAACTAACGATGAGTCACTGTCGTAACAGACAAGGTAAACTGAGCTATTCAGTGTTGAGGCAGGTGACAGTGAATCATCGAAGAATCAAATGAGCCCCCCCCCCCCCACCCCACCCCCCACCACCACCCCCACCCCCACCCCCCCACCCCGACCTTTTACCGCTGCGCCGTAGTTAGCACACCTGAAGAAACTGAAACTAATTCAAACCAGCCAGCGCAACCCAGCAATTGCCAAAGCACCTACTGACCCTAACAAACAAACAAACCAAAGCAACAATCAAACAAACAAAAGCAACAAACCAACTTAAATGAACGAACAAGCAAACCAAAGCAACAAACAAACAAACGACCGAACGAACAGCAATGCTACACACATTATAACAAACAAGTAAACAAAAGCGACAAACCAACAAATAAACAAAAGCAACAAACCAACTTGAAACAAACGGAAAAAAACAACAACAAACAAACCAAAGCAACAAACAAACAACCGAACGAACGAACGCACAACAAACAAACAAAAAGCAACAAACCAACTTGAAATGAACGAACAAACAAGCAAACCAAAGCAACAAACAAACGAACGAACGAACGCGGGGAACGAACGAACAAACAAACAGCAATGCTACACACATTATAAACAAACAAACAAAAGCGACGAACCAACAAACAAACAAATAAACAAAACCAACTTGAAACAAACGAAAAAACAAACAAACCAAAACAACAAGCAAGCAAACAAACAACCGAACGAACGAACGCACAACAAACAAGGCCGAACAAACCAAAAAGCATGCCACACACAGTGATGAAAACCCTTATCTTGACCTAGTCTTGTGACAACACTTTCTGGTCACGACTACAGGAAGTTTGACACAATGTCCTCTGTTGTTCGATAACACGCGGATACATCACTTTCGTCGCTGATCGTATTACCACACGAAATGACATTGTCCGGAAAGCATTTCAAGAAAAGGTATATGTAACATCAGAGATATGTAGGGGAGAGGATCGGTATCTCCGTGGCCAAAGCGATAGACTTCCACTGCGCATGTCAGTCGAATATTTTGCATTTGTTATTTCCGTTTTCTGTTGGAAGGTGCAGAGATATGTAGGGGACACATCTCTGGTAACATAGATGAAAAAAGCGCTGGTAAGCGCTTTTCCCTACCTATTACCTTGCTCGTCTACTATGAGGTTTAAAGAAAACGGAACAATTGCCGCATCAAATGATGGTATTTATTTGTCTATGGTCATGTTTGTTTGATTTTTTTTTTTTTTTTTTTTTTTTTTTTGGGGGGGGGGGGGGGGGTAAATAAAATTCCGCCTTACACATATTTCCAAGTCTGGGGACAATCATGGCCCAGTGTGCCGGGGCCATCGGCGGGCCGACGTCGGCCGCCGCCGGTTGGCTCGCGCATGAAAATGCGCGGGCCAACGTCAGCCCGATGGTCTTTTGCTCACTGAGATAAGTTATTCGTATTCGAAAGCGCCGACTAGCCAAAACCCTGTTTTGATTGTGTCGGCCTTAATCGGTCAGAGTTTGAGCGCAACTGACAAGGACCGAGGACCGGGACACGGTCAGTCCGGCACGATTTCAGTAGCTTTATATATATATAGGCCGGTAATGTCAATCATCATCTTAGCACTCATCATTACCGGTATGATTGATGTACATTATGACTGACCTTCCACGAATGAATGATGATGTATGCATACATGTACTTAGCAGTCAACATGCGTCTGTAAGCACACGAACTTAACTAAACAATACATATAACAAGAAGTAGAAGAAAGCAGACAAGTGACATACTTTGACTGTGATGAAGTTCCTTATTTAACTCATTCGAGGCGTGTTGCATCAGTATACGCGGCACGCCTCGAATGTGTGAAACTGGTATAATGTTTGCATTGGAACTGGACATATTTATTTTAATTTTTAATATATGAAAAAATGTAAAATTATCAACGCCTTCTAAGGTAATTCACAAAATCAACGTAATAATGATGTAGTAAAACTGTTGCGGCAAGGGTTTCACGTCAAAGGAAAACAGAAAATAGAGCCGGGTTGAAACCCCTTTGCACCATAAGAAAACCGATAAAACACCACGTGTTTCATGTTTTCTAATGTAAAGGATTTTCAACCTCTGTTTTCTGTTTTCCTTTGTAATAATGATGTATCATTACCAAATGTTCATGGATAAAGACGAACAAAGACGTACCTTCTGCTGATCTCTTATGCTACCAGAACAAATGTCTCCACGCACTCACACAGTTGTCCACGAACATACGAGTATGTGTGATGGGTTGGTAGATACGTCCGGAAAACACCCTCAAAGTCTGCATTTCAGTCTCGTATATCAGATGCATTTCTTCATTGCCTTTCTAATAATAAAACAATAATAATAAGTCCAGTCCGTTTCACTAATAGAAAAAAAAATCTACTCCACATCATTTTCAGACCAGAATTCAGACTTGAACTCATTTACATTTCTATTGAAGAAATGACGACACCGTGAAATAAACTGTATAACACACTGACGTCTCAAAAACGATTCATCCAAACGCCGACTTTGTAACAAACGTTCTTCCAATCATCTTTCAGCGTGCTTTCGGTGAACCCGAGACAAATCCCGATGCCACGTGACCCTGAAATAATCACCGTAATACCGTCACTGACGTACGAAAAACAGATTCAGGCAAATGCTGACTTAGTAACAAATATTCTTTCCGATCATCTTTCGCGCTGTCCGTAGGCTCGCGGCATCACTGGCCAACCTGTGACATCATTGGCCGACCCATTTCTTCTGCCGCATCAAGTCGATTACGTCTTGTTCTATGTAGACACCCCCTAATCCGTCCCAGTCCATCAGCAGTCCATCACTGAGCAATAAGCATAGATTCAAATGAGCCCCTGTGGCCAGCCGCAGCGGCTCATGAGAATCTATGCTTATTGCCGCTAATACAAGATCAGCTCCAGCTGTGGCTCACAAATGACAATGTTATGCCTTGACAATGCTATGCCGGGTAGTGTAGAGTGTATGACCTATATCCGGCTTATGTGAAAAGCCTCCTAACAAACGGCACGGTACGGTATTTACATAATTATCTGTGTTAGGTTTTGTGGCGGCGACGGAGAAATGTATGTATCTGTGTATTTCTATCAGAGGAACTTGAGGCTATTTAAATGCAGAGCTAACCCTGTCTCGCTGAGGACAAAGCCAGTTTCGAAATCAAATGCTACGACAGCTATTACATTACTATTTGTAATAATATACCATGGCATCACGGGGTTAGTCATTTTGACCTAGACATACATTACATAATAAAGAATGACGGATAACGAGGTCAGGTTCTATGTATCATTATATAAATGCCGAAGCGGTTCTTTGGATAAATACATATGCAAATAAAATAAAATAATAAAACGACAACACAAGACAAGATCAGGTCAGAACAGATGAACGTTGTTGTTTCCCAAAGAGCGCGAAATTTTCTGTCATTTAAACTTATGTACTTGAGTCTTGAAAAATAAAGTCAAGTTGACAAACAGATACGGATTGCAATAGGTCAGTCATTTTATCTCCGCAAATTCAAACTTCGAACTAAAACTGTGCCCAGAGCACGGCCGCAAGCAATATTAACCCTTTTCTTCCTGATACAAAACTGCTTGAAATAAATTTGATCGTGGCAGTTCAAGGGTGATGCCAGAATAGCTTGGCGCCGGAACTAAATGGTTGATCTATCTCCTAATCTCTAATAGAGCCTTCATAAGACAATCAACAAATTATAAAAATTCAACCTCAGGATGTAATGGGTTAAAGATGCGACACAGCCTAAACCCGTATGACCTTCTGTGTGCCAATCTTCGTGGTACTGTTAAGTCTTTGAAATCTGTCACCATGTCCACAGGCAAAGCGAGCGGTCACTCATGTCCCCTCCTTGTCCCATTTAACAGGATGAATTTCTGTGACGTCAATATCCAAACCTCCGTTTCTCACCCAGTTAAAGTCCCTTTCGTCTTCATGAAGCTGTCAGCCCATACCGTCCATCTACGAGAGGCATAGAACCTTGGCGCCTAGAGCTTTTCTTAAAAATATACATTATTATTATTATTATTATATTATTATTATTGTGCCCCAGCAGTAACAGGGGCACATGAGAATCTACGCCTCTTGCGTATATAAGAATGGCCCATCCATTCACACTTTACATCACGATCATCCTTCGTCAGACGGATGACGCCATCTGGGTTAAACCGTTGACGTAATAGCTTAGCTACGCACCCTGTCACCGCTGGCTAAACTGATGTCCGAAATAAGGTCAGACCTTGGACTACAAACTCCGGAGCAAGCGATACCTAACCGCAAGAGGCAATAAATCCTCCTGAACCGCTGTAATACTAACCGTCCTCGGTTAGACAGGTGTCCGAAATATGGGTCAGGACCTGAACTACTAGTATCTCTTTGGCTCCCGGAACTAAATGACTTCTATTCTATGGAATGGAAGTCATTTAGTTCTGGGAGTCAAAAGGTCGGTGAAGCAAACGATACACACAAAAAAAGTCACAAACATAAAATCATCAAAGCTGGTCCATTCAAGAAACCGTAGATGTCAGAGTTTTCACAGATAGATCATCTTTTCTGACTCAGCCCCGTAAATGAAAATGACCACGTGAAAACACGTCGGGGAGATGATTCTGTATTCAGGTCATGAAGAGGAGAATGCCCCCCATACAGAAGGAGTAGCACTCATGCTGTCACTAGTGGCACAGAGAGCGCTGATGGGCTGGGAACCTCTTGGGCCAAGAATTATCACAGCAGCCTTTAGAACCAAGAAAAAGCTCAAGCTGAACGTCATCCAGTGTTATGCGCCCACTAATGACAGTGACGAGGAAGAGAAACAAGAGTTCTACGACCGACCCCAGAGTGCTGTGGACAAATGTGCGGAGCGAGACATCACCATCGTCATGGGCGATTTTAATGCCAAAATAGGGGAGGACAACACCGGATACGAAGAGGTGATGGGGAGACAGGGACTAGGGGAGATGAGTGAGAACGGGGAGAGGTTTGTAGACTTTTGTGCTCTAAACCGACTTGTCATTGGAGGCAGCATCTTCCCACACAGAAGAATACACAAAGCAACTTGGGTCTCACCTGACCATACAACAGAGAACCAAATAGACCATATCTGCATTAGCAAAAAATTTAGAAGATCCCTTCAAGATGTTCGAGTGAGGAGGGGAGCAGATGTCGCCTCAGACCACCATCTGCTTACCTTAAGAATGAAGCTCAAGCTAAAGAAAAGCCACACAGAGACAACAAGAAGACAGCGCTATAATGTAGGCCTCCTGAGAGAAACTGGAGTTAGAGAAGAGTTCAAACTGGTGCTGTCCAACCGGTTTCAAGCGCTACAGGAGCTAGTAAATGAAGAGGAGGCGGTCACCACAGAGCAGCAGTGGAAGGCAGTTAGAGAGGCGCTGAACTCAACCTGCAAAGACACTGTAGGGTTCAGGAAACACCACCACAAGGACTGGCTGTCGGCACAGACCTTGAAGAAGATAGAAGCGAGGAAGCAGAAGAAAGCAGCGGTCAACAACAGTCGCACGAGAGCAGCCAAAGTAAGGGCACAGGGGGAATACTCGGAAGCCAACCGCGAGGTGAAGAGGAGTATCAGGGCAGACAAGAGGGCCTACACAGACAGCCTGGCAGCAGAGGCAGAAAAGGCAGCAGGCAGCGGCAACATGAAACAGCTCTACGACATTACCAGAAGATTGTCGGGTAAGTATGGCCATACAGAAAGACCAGTAAAAGACAAAGAAGGCAAGCCTATTGCAGACAGAGCAGACCAACTCGACAGATGGGCCGAGTATTTTGAAGAGTTACTGAACAGACCTAGCCCACCCGACCCCCCCGACATCCAGCCGGCAGAGACCGACCTACCCATCAGCTGTGACAGACCCAGCCGGGAAGAGATCAGAAAAGCAGTGGCATTTTTGAAGAATGGCAAAGCAGCAGGGCCAGATGGCATACCAGCGGAGTCTCTGAAAGCAGACCTAGAGACAACAGTTGAGATGCTGTACCCACTGTTTGGAAAGATCTGGGAAGAGGAGGTGATGCCAGCTGACTGGAAGCAGGGGTACCTAATCAAGCTTCCCAAGAAAGGCGACCTCAGCAAGTGTTCCAACTACAGAGGAATCACCTTGCTGTCAGTACCAGGAAAGGTCTTCAACAGGATCATCCTAGAGAGAATGAAGAGCTCCGTTGACCCCCAGCTGAGAGACCAGCAAGCAGGATTCAGGAAGAACCGATCATGTACAGACCAGATCGCCACTCTCCGCATCATTGTGGAACAGTCTCTGGAGTGGAGCTCCCCGCTGTACGTCAACTTTGTGGATTATGAGAAAGCATTTGACAGCGTGGACCGAGAGACTCTGTGGAAACTCCTACGACACTACGGTGTACCCACAAAGCTCGTCCGCCTGATCAAGAGCAGCTATGATGGCATGACATGTCGCGTGATCTACGAAGGGCAGTTCACCAGAGAGCTCCAGGTCAGAACTGGTGTCAGGCAGGGGTGTCTGCTGTCTCCGTTCCTCTTCCTACTGGCCATAGACTGGGTCATGAAGATGACCACAGAGCACAGACGAAGTGGAATACAGTGGACACTGTGGACACAGCTTGACGACCTCGATTTTGCAGATGACTTGGCATTACTGTCCCACACTCATCAACAAATGCAGGACAAGACCACGAGGCTTGCTGACATCTCGTCCCAAGTGGGCCTCACCATTCACAAACAGAAAACAAAGTCAATGAGGCTGAACGCAACCAGGGAAGAACCAGTCTTGCTTGCTGGCACCCCGTTGGAGGAGGTGGAGTCCTTCACCTATCTCGGGAGCATCATAGACAAAAAAGGCGGCACTGATGCAGATATCAGAGCACGAATCGGTAAAGCCAGAGCAGCCTTTCTCCAGTTGAAAAAAGTGTGGAGTTCCAGAGAGCTGTCACAACACACCAAAGTCCGGATTTTCAACTCCAATGTAAAAGCAGTTCTCCTATATGGAGCAGAGACATGGAGATTGACAAAAACCACAGTCAACAGAGTACAGACCTTCATGAACAGTTGCCTTAGAAGAATTTTGAAAATCCACTGGCCAGAGAAGATCAGCAACGTCAGACTCTGGGAGAGAACAGAGCAGATAACAACAGAGAATGAAATTGGGCGAAGAAGATGGGGATGGATCGGTCACAGTCTGAGAAAGCCAGCTTCCAGTATCACTAGGCAGGCATTGTCATGGAACCCCCAGGGAAAGAGGAAAAGAGGTAGGCCGAGAAACTCCTGGCGTCGAGACCTCCAAGCAGACATCAAGAGACTGGGAACCACCTGGAGTAGAATCGAAGGAGAAGCACAGGACAGGAGTTGCTGGAGGTCTCTCGTCGACGGCCTATACCCGGGTAGGGGTGACAGGCGTAAGTAAGTAAGTAAGTAAGAAAACACGTCAGTACAAACACTGAGCAGGCGTGTGCTTTTTTGTTTCATACAAAAATTGTATTTGTCACGCAACCATCCAACACCAACTCTCGTGAAAATGGATGGAACAACATTTTTTTTTCTCGCGGTCGGTACCAAGAAGACAGAAAAGAGGTCGTCAGCTTGGAAGGTTTCATCAAAAGACTACTTGGAGTTTGAGAGGATGAACTGACCATGACTTTTTGAGAGGAGTGCTTGATTAAGACCGCATATATTGAACTAGAGTAGAAAGTATAACTGGTACAGGAGTGGAGTGGGGTGGGGTGGGGTGGGTGGGCGGGTTAGGGGGGGGGGGGTCCAATTTTTACTTAGAGGCTTTTTGTCGAACGCATTTAGCACGATAGTGTTAGAAAGTTTCAGGCTACTGAAATGTAGATTTCAATCTGAATGACAGCTGTCACCACTGAGTAATTTGAAATCAAAGAGAACACACTAACGTTTCGACTAAAAGGTCAAGATAGTATCAGCTTGCAGACGTCAGTGGGAAACCCTAGGTATGTATAACAGTTGACTAAAACCCGCCATGAAGACTCCTCTTGAATAAAGAACATACACACACCTCAGTCTGTCTTTGTCAGTAAGGAGCACATCTCAAAAGCTGCAGGCCATGAGCATCTATACCTAATGCAGAAGAAAGTGGTCCTAAGTAGGCGCTGTCAACGCACTGAGCCCTGAGGCCAAACTGGGAGCAGTTCTATGAAGGCTAAATTACATTTCCGGAGCAAAGCTATTCTGGCACCACCCTTGAACTAGCATGATCGATCAATATCTTGTTGCCGTGCGTCAGTGATGACTGTTTCAAAACTGTATTGAAAAGATCATGATTGTCTGAGAAGATCGTAACGGTCACGCGCCAAAAGCACTGACCCAAATCGCACTCTCAATGTTAGGGACAGATAAAACAAAACTCAGCGGTAAGAGGTACATAGATTCATATAAGTTTATGCGACAGAGACTCAGGTGAAATCTGTGCCACTCGCAGATGTAAGGGAACGGCTGAGAAACTGAACAAAAGCGCTGGACAAGTCAATGAACTGTGACAGTCATCTAGTCATCTAGTTATTGAGTAATACTGAAACCCTGTAATGGCCAGTCAGGCTTAAAGCTGATCGTATCTTACACATAAAACGCTCCAGGCTGTAAATTGTGGTCACGGATCTTGGGGTGGGGGTAGGTGGGGGCACAACAACTGCAAATGTGTGCCCGTTACACCGACACATACATGCCCGAAAGTAAAGGCCGCCAGGCTTCAAGCTGTGTCCCTATCTTAAACAGACAATTGCGTCAGAGATCAAATCGATCGCACTTGGTTACAGTGGCAGTAAACTACTGTTCAACAGTCGGAAAGATCAAAACTGATCATATCTAACACACATGAACGGTGCGCAGAACGGCTTTCTGCAATGTTATTATTTTGACCAACAATTATAACGTGTAAAAACAAATATTTAAAAAAAAAACAACTCCCACACTTCAACAAATGCATTAACCCTTTGCGTGTCGGTGGCGGTTTGTGTCGTGATGATTCCTACAAGGATCGTCGCGACAAAAACCGCTACAGACACGCAAATGGATAACACAGGGCTACTCTTCGTTTAAACTTAGTAATCCAAAGGAACATGGTGTGTTTTGTTTTATTGATCTTCTAACTCTGTTCACTTTTCTTACGTGACCACTATTTGTTTTTCAGAGACCAATAATTATATGGTGCTTGTAGTCTTTGTCGCCAAAGACGTCCCGAAGATGCCCCTCCCCCCCCCCCCCCCCCCCAAAAAAAAAAAAATAATAAAAATAAATAAATAAATAAATAAATAAATAATAAATAAAATAAATAAATAAATAAAATAATAATAAAAAATAAAAAGCAATAAATAAATATCAATAAATAAATAAATAATAGTAATATAAAAAAAATTTTTAATCCACGAATTAACCCCATCAGTAACAGGCTGTGCTTGTGTGCCCGTTAAATGGCCCTAAACCAGTAAATTCAAAGTGACAGCTGTCTCAGTACGCATATTCAAATACGACATCAAACATCGAACTTAACTCATTGTACCCCAGACACACCCATGGGCGCCAAGCTATTCTGGCATCACCCTTGAACTATCATGGTCGATCTGTGTCCTGCACTAGAGTGCAGTCTTCATAAGACAAGGGCAACGTTTGGGGTTTCGGTGTTGGGGTAGAATGAGTTAAAAGAGAAATAAAATACAAAAGGACAATGGAACAGACAAAAGAAGAAACACTCACAAAGTGTGACACTCACAAACAGCACTTTCCTGCGCAGTCGGTTCAGATACGACATTCCACGGGAAACAAAATACATTTCTCCTTAAAAACGCAGCACATATACTTAAATGTCCTCTATAGACCAAGCACACAGTGACGACAGATCATTCCTAAGTGCACAGAAGGTCCTCGGGCCGACTTCGTCGCAGTTGGCCCGCGCATGGCCGACGTCGGCCCGAGGACCTTGCACACACTGGATCTATATTTTTACGTAAACATACTCCTTCATCCGTAATGGTATCCCGGAATCGCATACCGCCCTAAACCGTGGTATATGGATGGTTGCACACGTAGTGGCGTATACGAGTGGTCTGTGCCAGAAACAAACCTCTTTAACTCTACGTTTTATCCATTTTTGTATCCCTCAGTCTGCACCGAGGTGATCAGGGACCAACTGTAATGGTACACTGGAATTATATACCACCCCAAGTCGTGGCATACGCGTGGTTAGACACCTCGGCGGAACATGGACACTGAGGCTGTGTCCTTCATGCCCGCCCTGGAACAGGTGCAGGGTCGCGCAAAATTAAAGCGGGCATTAAAAAACAACCATTCATTTCATGAACGAATGAACTCACACCTTTCACAGAAGAATGGACCATAGAGTAAAATGCGCCCACTAAGAGCTATTCCTCATATAGCTAACGTTGCAGGTTTATGAATCGTGGTGCGTTTGTTTTACTGCTGTCACCTGGTGTTAGGTCAGAACAATCCATGAAACCACCAAATGGGCGATAGAGCCAAATCCACTGAACTTAAGACAATTCATGAGCCTAAAAAGCACGACTGATGCAGGTTTGTGAATCGTGTGGTGGCGTTTGTTTCACCGCACAGAAACATAAACCCTTGAAAACCCGAACCTTCACGAAAAGTCTTGGCCGTTTTCTCCAAGAAAACAGCCAACCGTCAAGGAAAGAAACACTGCCACACTTAGCAAGAACAAGGACACACTGACAGCAGTTATGCGTTGTCAATACTCGCGGACAGTCTCAATATGAAGTACATATATTTAACCCACTTAACTCATTCAGCCCGACGGCCGTATTTCCCAAATTTTGGAGGCGTCATCTAATGACTATGCACCAGTTGCAGGAAATGGATCGACCATGATAATTCAAGGGCAGTGCCAGATTAGCTTGGCGCCAACCGACAATATTATGAACTAAATGCTCAGTCAAGCACACACGTCTTTTTTTTTGCAAAGGCTTACGGCTTCATGCGACATTGTGCGGCTAAAATTTCTCGCAAACAAGTTTATGGGAACGTTAAACGTACACGTTACATGTAGTACTGGGAATAGGGTCTTTTGACACACAAAAAAGTGATTTCACAGACACGGCATCAAAAATGGTCTAAATTTGCGATCACTCACATCCCACCCACCCCACCCACCCACCCCCCCCCCCCCCCCCACCCCTCCCCCCGGCAACCCAAACACCATGGGTACGAACTCGCGACTTTCAGGCGACTTGCGGTCCGCACACTTAAGATCATTCTGAACCTCAGATAGACATACGACAGAGAAGATATAGTGATCGACCATAGATAGTGTACAAGATAGATAGATGCCAGAATAGCTTGGCGCAATATGAGGCAGCCAAGCTATATACTGGCATCAGACCTGTGAAACTAGTCATGGTCAATCTGTGTCAGTGCAAGTGAAATGCAGTCTGTCAGATGGACATACAGCAAGAACTGAAGTGATATTCGGTGTCTTAGTGGTAGATAGAATGAGTTAAGATAGATATAGTGCTCAACGTGGTATGATGTACACTTTTTAAGCCTTAACCCGTTCAGTGAAGAAAATCTGAACACCACCCAACTGCAAGAGGTATAGATCCTCATGAGCCCCCCGCAAGCGCGGGGGCTCATGAGGATCTATACCTCTTGTCGACACCACTTTGATTCCATGTTCCTGAGACAGCTAGGGCCTTTAGGTGTTGAATCAGCGAAGAGGTGCAAAAACACAGTCTGCGTCCGCTGGCATGGAACGGGTTAAGCCTTATCATTCGGAACACACCAGTGGGTGAAATAAGTTTGACTAAAATAGTTCAAGGGTAGTGCCAGAATAGCTTGGCGACTCTAGGCGCCAAGCTATTCTGGCACCACCCTTGAACTAAAGCCATTGGTGTATATCCTTATATTTTGTAAGTACTATAATGTAGCCTGCATATGGCAGTGTGCAAATTTGAAGCTTTTAGCCTCGGTAAGATATGGGTTCACTCATTCGCGACGTAACGCATGGGTATACGCGGCCAAAGGCCGCGTATACCCAGTGCAGTACGTCGCGAATGAGTTAAATGTGTTTTAGCACAGTGAAGATACCCGGCCAAGAAGAGACGCTGAGTGAAGAACCAAATACAACATTTCTACATCCCAAAGTGCTAACCACCCAGCAAACAAAGATCCTCAGACCCACGACGGCCGCAGTGGGACCACAGACGGTTTGCTGCTAGGGCCACCGGTTAACACTATACCCGCAGAAAAAAATAAACGACAATCTGAACAACAGTAACAACAACAACAACAACAATTTTTAATGAAACCAGTCAAACACAACGAGCTTGTGTAAGCTAGCTTTCAGAGGGGTGGTGCAGGGGTGAGACAGGGACAAACTTTCTTGTGTAAGCTAGCTTACAGAGGGGTGGTGCAGGGGTGAGACAGGGACAAACTTTCTTGTGTAAGCTAGCTTACAGAGGGGTGGTGCAGGGGTGAGACAGGGACAAACTTTCTTGTGTAAGCTAGCTTACAGAGGGGTGGTGCAGGGGTGAGACAGGGACAAACTTTCTTGTGTAAGCTAGCTTACAAAGGGGTGGTGCAGGGGTGAGACAGGGAAAACTTTCTTGTGTAAGCTAGCTTACAGAGGGGTGGTGTAGGGGTACGGGGGAGACAGGGACAAACTTTCCTGTGAAGGCAAGAGACATCAAGTTGATTTTGCAAAAAGCAAGATTTGTGTTGCACTACAATGAAAATCTCGCTTTGGACAAAAATGGACTTACTGCCTTTTGCATTCAAAAGTTTAATACAGGATGGGAGAGTTGGGATGGGGGGGGGGGGGGGGGGGAGAGAGTTCGGGGAAAGGAGGGGTGGGGGCTGATGGTTTTTATCGACTGATGCACAACACACAACACAATACCCAAATTTCATAGACCTGTTGTCTGACAGCTGAAGCAGAAATTCAAAATGACATAGAAAGCGCCCAGAAACGGCATGAAACGCGCAGAGGCAGACATAAATGTCCCAAAACACCTGCGTTTATGAACGTAATGGCTGTTTAGCACGGAAAGAAAGCTAAAATTATCTGTCCTCAATCCTTTCATCCAGTGCGATCCACCTGCAAGAGACACAGATTCACATAAGCCCTTGTATCTGCAGGGGCGTACGTGAATCTATATCTGTTGCTGACCTAAATCAGCAACCATTCCCTTACTGCCTCCTTCATCTGCAAGAGGCACAGATTCAAATAAGAACCCTGAATCCGCAGGGGCGTATGAGAATCTGCGTCTCTTGGTGATATAAATTGGTCCCAGACTCCTCATATTCGAGGTGTTATTTCGGATTAAGTGTGCGGCCTTATTTGCCTGGTGATGTGAAAGACGTGTGAAGAGGTGCAGATAAATGTCCAAAAAATGGCATCGGTTTTCCTTCACTCAGGCATGCAATCCCTCCCTTTTTTTATAACCCATTCAAGCCCTGGCGCCCTACAGCAGGAGATGGGTCGACCGTGATAATTCAAGGGTAGCGCCATATTAGCTTGGCGCCTGTCGGCGCCAAGCTAATCTGGCACTGCCCTTGAATTATCAGGGTCGATCCATCTCCTGCAACTGGTGCATAGTCATTACATGACACCTCCAAAATTTGGGAAATACGGCCGTCGGGCTGACTGAGTTAATTCAGCTGAAACAAATTGAAGGATCTTGTTTGTTGGTTTGTTTGTCCGTTCGGGTTTTTTTTTTTTTGTTTTTGTTGTTGTTGTTTTGTTCTTGTTGGAATTGTTTGGTTTGTTTGTTGTTTTGTTTTTTGTTTGTTTGTTTTATTTTTTGTAGTTGTTTGTTTAAATGTTGTTTTGGCTGGGGGGGGGGAGGGGGGCGGCCGGGGGGGGGGTTGGGAGGGGGGGCGGGCGGTGGCGGGGCGGGAGGGGGCGGGTGGTGGTGGTGGTGGTGTTTCTTGTTTTGTTACGTGTCTGTTGAGCGATATCATAGCAGATTTCGAACGACGCATAGTAAAAAAAAAAAAAAAAAAAAAAAAGCCCTACACCAAATTCATACAAAAGCACACAAATCGCTCATCGACAATCGTCCAATAGTTTGCTCGACTTATTTCTTATCGGTTATATTGTAATGTGCACTGACTGTGATGCGAGTGTAACGACACAGAGACAAGTTCATTTTTATCGTTCTATTGTAAAACAGTAAGGCAAATGGCAACGGTGTGCACTAATATGTCATTATCTTCTTCTATTAAACTACTTTAACCCCTTGCGTGTTGGTAGCGGTTTTTGTCGCGATGATTCCTACAGGAATCATCGCGGCAAAAACCGCTACCGACACGCAAATGGTTAATTGCATTATGACACTCGCACACCACAAGGGAGATTTAAATCCAATCACTGTGCCTGGCTATCAACAGATTAGCTTGCAAGTCTCAGTAGGAAGACGTGAAGCTAATCTGCTACCACCTTTGAACCATCGCGGCCAATCACCTGTACACACCTGACATACAGTCTATCAAGACGTAGTCTCCCAGTTGTTCTGGCGACATAATGATGTGCGTACGCTCAAGATATATAGATAAAGCAACATGGTATTAGAATATCAACTGTTTAAGCTTTAACACGTTCAGCGCCTATACAATTTGAACACCACCCAACTGCAAGAGGTATAGATCCTCATGAGCCCTCGCAGTTGAATCGATGTTCTTGGGATAGCTAGGGCTTTTATGTGTTGAATCAACGAAGAGTGCAAAAACACAATTTGCGGTCACGGTATGAGCGCAAAGGTAATAGTCTCATGCTTGCACTGTCACGCCCGATGTATCCCGCACAGCTCGCATGGTATGTCAAATACAATCATCTTGCTATAGCCTTGGATGCACAAATACAGAGTCAACCGTTCTTACCTGAAAGGCACTTGTCTTTCGGCGGTGATGTACTGTTGGTAAAACGCGTCCTTTCTTTTATGCAAGAAGTCCTTTCATGCATATGCAGTCCATTCGCTCACTTACTCGTGTAACTTTATCCTTTTCAGTAATAAGAAAGCCTGCACGGCAAGTTATTTCACTGGTGATTTTTTACTGAAACCACGGGACTACGCTGGAAAACTTCGAATGGCATGTTCTTCCGTTAATACGTATAGACCAATCGCATAGCTATGATTGCCATCTCCTTGTCTAGTATATGAAAGCACTCCGCTAAGTTGTGTCAATGTTGGCTTTTTATACCAATAGGAATAATGTGATACGCTGTAAAACTGCTGATAGATGTCTTTCCCTATTGCATTTCACACGCTTGGCAGTCACCTTTTTGGTCTGGATTGTCTTTCCCTATAGTACAGACGAGTCACTTAGTCAGTGCCATATATTTATATCATGTCCTAGTAGTCAGGACCTTGAAAATACAGATAGGTTCACTCACTTTAGGTTCTGTCACTGTTGGCTTTTCATGCCGCTGAAAATAAAATACGTGCAGGCAATTAAGTTAAACCATCGGCGCTCGACAAATAGTTCCAAAAATAGGAAGTAGCAGCAAAGACACCGAGACACCCAGCGCATTTTAATGCATTCGAGACGTGCCGCCTCCGGATACGCGGCTTAAAGCCGCGTATCCGGAGACGGCACGTCTCGAATGAGTTAGCACTAGTACAGCAGTACACTGAGCGAGTGAAATAAATCCTGAAGCTGCATGAAATGAAATCAGTAGTAGTTATATGTATTTGACGAACGTTTCACTGCTACATACTAGCAAAGTACTGCCACTGTCGAAGGTTCATATAAAAGTGCTGTAGCGCGAACTATTTTTTAAAAAAATTTTTTAATCGTTTAAATAGTTTATTGCTTTGCAAAATGCATAAGAGGATATACAGCTATTTCCATCAGATCAAAACAAGCCACAGGCTTATAGGATGATCTGGACACTGAATCAATTACATTTGCATTTGCATGGCGGTAGTTTGCAGATATTAAACACAATGTAGGTAAGTAAATCAATATATATTTATATATTGAGAGACTGCCTCAACTGGTCTTTTTGTTTTCTTTATTTCCTTTATTTCCTGCAGTCCTAATTATAAATCAATGAAATCTTTTTGCTGCAGTAATAAATTCGTGTACAGCTGAAACTATATTGTTATTCACTGTGGATGGCAGGGGTTTACTTCCAATAAGAAGTAGATGTATATTGGTGTGTTCTGGTTGAAGTGGAAGTATTTTTGAGCGTCTAATTACATCATAATTATTACATTGGAGTAAGAAATGGTCGGCGGTTTCAAAACTGGCTCCACAAGAGCAGGCAGGAGAATTGGACAGATGACGATTAACCAGGTCATAACTGAGGTCGCTCATGTTAAGTCTGATTTTACAGTGGATTGTCTGTATTATTATACAACCTAGATAGTAATATTGGGGTACGACACAATCGTCCCGTGACAAAAATGATTTAAATTCGCTTAAGGCGGATTGACTACTTTGGATATGATCGGGTAAATTGTTCCAAAGGCCCGTGGTGGATGGATAAAAATGAAGCAGTTAAGTTTTATAATTATTGGGGACTTGGCGTTCAAGTGGACGTCGTTTGTGATAAGGATTTGATGCGGATACTAACTGTGGTAGGTCTGGACCTAAGTACGCGGGGGTTATAACCATTGACTATTTTAAAATAAAGGTTGAGTTTATGACGACGACGTCTTTGCCACAATGGAATAAAACCGATTTCTTCGTAAAGTAATTGGTGGCTAGTGAGACTGTACCAGTAATGGTTCTTAAAGCGCGTAGCTGAAGATTTTCCAATTCGTCCGAAAGTGTCTTTGTACAATTATCCCAGATCACATCAGCATAGTCAAAGTGTGGCAGTATAAAAGATTTGAACATAGTCTCCAGAGATCGTCTCGATAATCTATACTTCTATGAGTCTAGGAAAGCTATAAGCAATCGACATCTTGCTATGATAGACTTGATATGTTACAGTTATGTTGCAAGATGATGCCGAGGTGTTTGTGCGTAGCAGTACTTTGAAGTGGACTGTTATCGAAGAGTAGGGGTAGTGGCTGGAAGTTCTGGAGCCGAAATCATGACGGGACTTTTAGGTATCTATCGGCCTGTTATTTCCTACCGACCCGGTAAAGCGGTTCCAATGGGATTCATGAAGCACTTGTTGTCCCGATTGACGTCATCTAAGGGCCCGTAAGTTAGAGGCACAACACCCCTCCTTTAACTTAGCTAAAGTCCCGTTCCAAGTCGTATTCCAAGATGGCTGAGCCCTTACTGCTGGCTATTCATCGAGCACAATTGAGAAGGAGGGACCGCATTTTCAGGGATAGAACTAACCCTTTGGACCACTACGACGACGTAAAGCTGCACACGAAGTTTAGATTTACGCGTCAACAGATTTTTGATATAATTGATGCGGTAAAAGACGAAGTGGATGTGGCGAATCATGTCAGGCTGACTTTCGTAGCTACGTACTGTTACAACCACCTTTCTACCACTCTGAAAGTCGTAGTGCGATGCACGGTCAGTGGCATAGGGGTAGCTATGCCCCCAGCCTAAGTAATCATGCGCATATATATCCTGTGTACAATACTGTGTTCAGCGTTTTTAACAAATCTGATTTCGCTTCCACGATTTTGTTTGTTCTTTAAATTCCTTTTTCCAGTTAGGTAAGGAGTACGTAGTAGGCTCCCATAGTATGA
The DNA here is from genome assembly GCA_036245525.1 of Semisulcospira habei. Classification (NCBI taxonomy): domain Eukaryota; kingdom Metazoa; phylum Mollusca; class Gastropoda; family Semisulcospiridae; genus Semisulcospira; species Semisulcospira habei. The sequence continues at coordinate 223,352,370 of BTPG01000001.1, read as the reverse complement.
GGATCTATGTCTCTCCGACAACGGTGGGTTTGGGTTATACCCATCGGTGTACATGGTCAATGAAAGTTATGCAAACTTCCTGGGTCAGTTGCAGTTATGCCGACCCCTCAACGATGATTTCCAGATGCCCGTAGGACAAAACTAGAGGCTGCGCATGCGCATTGGGAGGGCTTCCCCCCAAAAATAAGTCAAGGTCACTAGTATATAAATAGTTGGGACTTTAGCTGCCGTCCCTGTAAATTCCTTCTGCGAGCCCGTCATGAATTCCATTTGACTGGCGTTGTTTACGGGACCGTTCCTAAAAGGACGATTGGGTTTGTGGTCCTGTTAATGAAAAGTCCCGACATGATTTCGGCAGCCTGGCTACGTGACATGTTCAATGGTTCAGTCCTTTGGTGATTAAAGTTTACTTTCCACTTATGGGCCCAAACACTAATTTTCTCGAGATCCGAGTTCATTATGTCAGCTCTGATTTTATCATTATTCAGGGACAAGTACATACTGTTATCATCTGCAGTTTCATTTTAGATTCAATGTCTACTACAATGTCGTTAATATAAATAAGGAAAAGGATGCGGAACGCCCTCCTGCACGGGTAGGTATGTAGATATACATCCTTTGGATAACAAGAGCTTTCTTGCGATTGCGCAGGTAATCAGCCAGCCATTGTAGAAGTTTCCCATGAATTCCTATTGCATCTAGTTTTTTAAGCAGACCATAATGCCACACTTTATTGAAGGCTTTGGCTACTTCAAAAAATACAACTTGGGAATTTATGCCTCTATCCAATGACTTGCAGAGGTCGTTATAGACACTAACGAGCTGGTAGACTGTTGAGTCCCCAGGTATAAAACCTGATTGGCTAGCAGTTATCAGATCATTCGAATAAAGATATTGGAATATATGGCGTTGGATACATTCTTCTAGAATTTTACCAATTAGCAAGGATATAGGGCGGTAGTTACTACATTTGATTGATTGATTGTACATTGCTTAACGTCCCGACAGCAACACGACTTTCTCAGCACGTGCCTGCACTGCTTTTTGCTTTTGTCGCCTTTTTATAGACAGGAGTTACATGAGACATTTTCCACACGGATGGAAATATACATTCGTCAAGTGACCAGTTAAAGAGCGAATGGTGAGAGCTGAGTTTTCTGACTGTTACACTGCTACATACTGACACAGGAACACTGCACAGTCTACTGAAAAGACTGAATGAATCATTAACACTGACTAAGTTTTAAAAGGCACTGTCCCCTCGTCTTGTTTTCGAAACTCGAGCAGAAAAACATTAAGTGTCCCCCGACATTCCTACTGTAAAAACTACAAGAGGCGTAGATTTTCATGAGCCCCTGCACCCGCAGGGGCTCATAGAATCTATGCATCTGGGAGAGATACTCTCCGTTCTTGTCTAACATCTCTTCCTCGGAGTGGGGACGTTATGGGGTCAGAACTAATACTTTGTCCAGCCCTACCCAACCGACCGTCCGAGGCTCGCTGGCTATACAACACGAATAGGTCACGACACGAATAGGTCACGACACCTTGCAAGAGAACAGGCGCTAAGCTCCTATACAGGTTAGGTTATTTCGGGGTTTAACGTCCACGGCACCGATGTGATAATGGGCGGCCCTGACGGGCGGGTTATAGGGGACAGGGAAATCTATTGCCTATGTAGTACGACCTGAACACTGATCAACTCAGGCACACTCCAACTGTGCCACTTTGTTTTACCAGGACCTTTCAACGGACATGTTATTAAACAAGCCCGTCTTTTCCCCCTGGATTGCGAGTCCAGCTACCGGGGCCGGGACGGGATTCGAACCCACGACCCGGCGATTCCCTTCGCTCCCCTGCTCCGACGCTTAACCGCCTGAGCTATTTCGGACTCACACGCTCCTACACGTGAGAAACAAGGCTACAAGTACGGGTCAGGAAAAAAAAAAAAAAGAGAGGCACTTATCATGAAGGACCTAAATGCGTTATATACATTAATATATTCATTGGATAGCGCACTTGAACATAAAGAAGGTTTTGGGTTGTATGCTTTTGAAAGCAGACAATAAGTGTTCTTTAATCCCGATGAATAATCGCTCACTTTTGTGCTCCAAAGAACGATATACCCAGTGAGGAAAACGACTCCTAGTCAGCTTTAGCATTATGATGGTCTGCGCACGTGTCCTCAAGGCTGACGTCAACTGAAAATCTTTTGTTTACGAAGTAAACTCTACGTCTGTCCCTTGGGTTTCGAGTCACTCAGATGATATATGAAAATCTATGTCGTTTGAAGGTTACGCCGGAATAAATTGTGATATATAATAATAATAATAATAATAATAATAATAATAATAATAATAATAATAATAATAATAATAATAATAATAATAATAATACAGTTTACTTTGCTTATATTGTTATAACAAGGTCGGATATCACAAAATTCGGATATAACAGCACTGTTTTCCTCAGAGGTCCGGACTACAATGTGTATGTCAATCACAACACTCATAACAAACTTCGCATATAACAACAATCATATCAGGGTCCTTTGGAGACTTGTTATATTCGAATTTATACTACTGCTACTACTATACTACTACTGCTACTACTACTACTACTACTACTAGAATAAATAATAATAGGTTGGTTGGTTGTACATTGCTTAACGTCCCGACAGCAACAAGACTTTCTCAGGACGTGCCTGCACTGCTTGTGAAAAAAAAAAATGAATGTATGTCGCCAGCCGGTCTAATACGCTAAATAAATCTAAGACCATTTAGCAACACACATCCAATATCAAGAGCTACAGGCAGCACAGACAGTAGGGAGAGTTTAAAAAAGGAAAATACAGGTGAATGGACCATGGATAGACCATGTGAAAACCCACCCTGTGGGGTTGACCAAGGTGACCCTGGGAACTAAAATGTAGTTAACCCCAACCAAGTCCCCCATGGCAGACCCGGGTGGGGGAATAAATAATAATAACAACAATAAAAATAATAATACACATAATCAATCTCCGTACAAAACAAGTGGTACTTACTTACTTACGCCTGTCACCCCTACCCGGGTATAGGCCGTCGACGAGAGACCTCCAGCAACTCCTGTCCTGTGCTTCTCCTTCGATTCTACTCCAGGTGGTTCCCAGTCTCTTGATGTCTGCTTGGAGGTCTCGACGCCAGGAGTTTCTCGGCCTACCTCTTTTCCTCTTTCCCTGGGGGTTCCATGACAATGCCTGCCTAGTGATACTGGAAGCTGGCTTTCTCAGACTGTGACCGATCCATCCCCATCTTCTTCGCCCAATTTCATTCTCTGCTGTTATCTGCTCTGTTCTCTCCCAGAGTCTGACGTTGCTGATCTTCTCTGGCCAGTGGATTTTCAAAATTCTTCTAAGGTAACTGTTCATGAAGGTCTGTACTCTGTTGACTGTGGTTTTTGTCAATCTCCAAGTCTCTGCTCCATATAGGAGAACTGCTTTTACATTGGAGTTGAAAATCCGGACTTTGGTGTGTTGTGACAGCTCTCTGGAACTCCACACTTTTTTCAACTGGAGAAAGGCTGCTCTGGCTTTACCGATTCGTGCTCTGACATCTGCATCAGTGCCGCCTTTTTTGTCTATGATGCTCCCGAGATAGGTGAAAGACTCCATCTCCTCCAACGGGGTGCCAGCAAGCAAGACTGGTTCTTCCCTGGTTGCGTTCAGCCTCATTGTCTTTGTTTTCTGTTTGTGAATGGTGAGGCCCACTTGGGACGAGATGTCAGCAAGCCTCGTGGTCTTGTCCTGCATTTGTTGATGAGTGTGGGACAGTAATGCCAAGTCGTCTGCAAAATCGAGGTCGTCAAGCTGTGTCCACAGTGTCCACTGTATTCCACTTCGTCTGTGCTCTGTGGTCATCTTCATGACCCAGTCTATGGCCAGTAGGAAGAGGAACGGAGACAGCAGACACCCCTGCCTGACACCAGTTCTGACCTGGAGCTCCCTGGTGAACTGCCCTTCGTGGATCACGCGACATGTCATGCCATCGTAGCTGCTCTTGATCAGGCGGATGAGCTTTGTGGGTACACCGTAGTGTCGTAGGAGTTTCCACAGAGTCTCTCGGTCCACACTGTCAAATGCTTTCTCATAATCCACAAAGTTGACGTACAGCGGGGAGCTCCACTCCAGAGACTGTTCCACGATGATGCGGAGAGTGGCGATCTGGTCTGTACATGATCGGTTCTTCCTGAATCCTGCTTGCTGGTCTCTCAGCTGGGGGTCAACGGAGCTCTTCATTCTCTCCAGGATGATCCTGTTGAAGACCTTTCCTGGTACTGACAGCAAGGTGATTCCTCTGTAGTTGGAACACTTGCTGAGGTCGCCTTTCTTGGGAAGCTTGATTAGGTACCCCTCCTTCCAGTCAGCCGGCATCACCTCCTCTTCCCATATATTTCCAAACAGTGGGTACAGCATCTCCACTGTTGTCTCTAGGTCTGCTTTCAGAGACTCCGCTGGGATGCCATCTGGGCCTGCTGCTTTGCCGTTCTTCAAAAATGCCACTGCTCTTCTGATCTCTTCCCGGCTGGGTCTGTTACAGCTGATGGGTAGGTCGGTCTCTGCCGGCTGGATGTCTGGGGGGTCGGGTGGGCTAGGTCTGTTCAGTAACTCTTCAAAATACTCGGCCCATCTGTCGAGTTGGTCTGCTCTGTCTGCAATAGGCTTGCCTTCTTTGTCTTTTACTGGTCTTTCTGTATGGCCATACTTGCCTGACAATCTTCTGGTAATGTCATAGAGCTGTTTCATGTTGCCGCTGCCTGCTGCCTTTTCTGCCTCTGCTGCCAGGCTGTCTGTGTAGGCCCTCTTGTCTGCCCCGATACTCCTCTTGACCTCGCGGTTGGCTTTCCAGTATTCCCCCTGGGCCCTTACTTTGGCTGCTCTCGTGCGACCAGTGTTGTTGACAACTGCTTTCTTCTGCTTCCTCACTTCTATCTTCTTCAAGGTCTGTGCCGACAGCCAGTCCTTGTGATGGTGTTTCCTGAACCCTACAGTGTCTTTGCAGGTTGAGTTCAGCGCCTCTCTAACTGCCTTCCACTGCTGCTCTGTGGTGACCGCCTCCTCTTCATTTACTAGCTCCTGTAGCGCTTGAAACCGGTTGGACAGCACCAGTTTGAACTCTTCTCTAACTCCAGTTTCTCTCAGGAGGCCTACATTATAGCGCTGTCTTCTTGTTGTCTCTGTGCGGCTTTTCTTTAGCTTGAGCTTCATTCTTAAGGTAAGCAGATGGTGGTCTGAGTCGACATCTGCTCCCCTCCTCACTCGAACATCTTGAAGGGATCTTCTAAATTTCTTGCTAATGCAGATATGGTCTATTTGGTTCTCTGTTGTATGGTCAGGTAAGACCCAAGTTGCTTTGTGTATTCTTCTGTGTGGGAAGATGCTGCCTCCAATGACAAGTCGGTTTAGAGCACAAAAGTCTACAAACCTCTCCCCGTTCTCACTCATCTCCAAGCCTAGTCCCTGTCTCCCCATCACCTCTTCGTATCCGGTGTTGTCCTCCCCTATTTTGGTATTAAAATCGCCCATGACGATGGTGATGTCTCGCTCAGCACATTTGTCCAAGGCACTCTGGAGTCGGTCGTAGAACTCTTGTTTCTCTTCCTCGTCACTGTCATTAGTGGGCGCATAACACTGGATGACGTTCAGCTTGAGCTTTTTCTTGGTTCTAAAGGCTGCTGTGATAATTCTTGGCCCAAGATTGTACATTGCTTAACGTCCCGATAGCAACAAGGCTTTCTCAGGACGTGCCTGCACTGCTTGTGAAAAAAAAACACTAAACAGAACATTGAATGTATGTCGCCAGCCGGTCAAATATATTAAATAAACCTAACACATGGGGCCTAAATAAAGCTAAGACCATTTAGCAACACACATCCAATATCAAGAGCTACAGGCAGTGCAGACAGTAGGGAGAGTTTTAAAAAGGCAAATACAGGTGAATGGACCTCGGGTAGACAGAAACACATGCCCCAGAATAGAGAGAAAAACTCACCCTGTGGGGCTGACCAGGGTGACCCTGGGAACTAAAAAGTACCTAACCCCACCCAAGTCCCCCAGGGTCTTGGCCCAAGAGGTTCCCAGCCCATCAGCGCTCTCTGTGCCACTGGTGACAGCATGAATGCTACACCTTCTGTATGGGGGCATTCTCCTCTTCATGACCTGAATACAGAATCATCTCCCCACTTAACAGCCTTTTCTGGCCAGACTGCGTCCATATGGCTTCACTGATACCTAGCAGGGAAAGGTTGTACTTTTGCATTTCCGCTGCTATCTGGGCGGCCTTGCCGCTCTGGTACATGGTCTTGACGTTCCATGTGCCCATGGTTGTATCCCTGGATAGAGAGAGGCGGCTCGGTCCTGTGGCTTCCGAAGACTTCCGGCTTTCACCACAGGACGTCATAAGTCTTCTGGTAGAAGAACCTTCCTCCTCCAGGAAAGGAATTACGGTTAGTCTTTTCGTCGGCGTTTTTGTAGCTATTTCCTTTTTTGCAGGGTGGGGAAGCTACCCCCACGCCCAACCCCCTTACTAGGAGGACCAGGGGTTTTCTGTCGGGGTCACCTTCCCTTAGACCATGTTGGTTCACGGCACCTTATTTCATTCGGTGCACCCCTCTCACGAGGGACCCCCTATCCACCACCCAGGGGACGCGCCTCAACGCCATATGGTCCCAGCGCGAGGAAAACAAGTGGTGATAGCATAAAAAAGTACTGGTCAACCGTCGCTGTAAGACTCATAACTATAAATAGACATGTGGGCACACTGGTTGTCTTCCTCGATCCGCTACCGCTGAAAGCGTTAGCGGATCGAGGGAGACGACCAGTGTGAACTCAGTAAGAGACAGCGGATGCCCGCGCTGTCTGTGACTGACCCTTGTTACGTCCATGTCCCCAGGGGGTATGGCGGTTTTGTTTTTTTTAGGGGGGGGGGGGGGGTGTTGGTTGTCTAGATGTATTGTATTTGGGGGGTGCTTATTTAGTAGTTTGACGGTCTCCATAAGGGTTACCTGCCAGGAGCTTTGCTGGGTGGTCATTCAGCATGCATGTTGTTTGGTAGTAGTATTTGGCGGCTCTTTCTGCTATGGTGATATCTATAGGTTTCTGGCCGCATTCCACTATGACTAGTAGGTTGGGGGTATGGATCGGGACACCCAGGGCTATTTTCAGTGCGCTGGCTTGGACTGATAAAAGTTAGTCTTACCAGACTCTCTAGTGTTAGGGCGGACTGGCGGGTGTTCTTCTGTAGTATTCTGGATTCGTCTACTATTGTACAGTCCAGAATGACGTGCTCGATGGTGAGGGTGTGCCCGTATGTGCATATTCTAGTGTCTGGGTGGACTAGGTATCCTTACCCCTCCTAGTCTAATTTTAGATAGCCTAGATTGATCTTTCCTGAGTCTTGCCTCTGAATACTATGGTGGGGTTGCCGTCGAGCGTTCTTGTGAACTCTTTGCGTCTGCCACATCCTTTCTGTTTAAAGCCTCTTTCCCATTTCTTTAGGAATGCCGGTTTGAGCGCATTCATCATCATCTGCTGCAGAGAGGGGTAGGTTGAAGTCGGTCGATTCTTCGTCGAGTCTTTTCTTCGCTATTTTATCAGCTCTTTCATTGCCATGGATTCCTATGTGGGACGGGATCCTGGTGAGGTATGTCAGATCCTCTCTAGCTGAGTCTATGTTTTAGATGGCTTGGATAGTTGATAGTGAATCTGCCGCTATCAGAATATTCTTTTCCTGTGCCAAGTCTGTGTTTATGACCTTGATGGCTCCAAATATGGCTGCTAATTCCGCTGTGAATACTGACGTATGATCAGGCAGTTTGATGGCTCTATCCGATTTGTTTGGAACGTAGATAAATAGTCCAGTTGCTTGTGTGCGTGGATCATGGAGTCTGTGTAGATGATGGTGTGATTTCTATATGCGGTTGTTCTTTTGATATCGAATTCCATTTTTATTGTGTGTCTGTATGTTTCTTTCTTAAATTTGGTTAGGTCCAGGTCTACCTCTACCGGTGGGAGTTTCAAGGGATGAGTGCCTGTTGGGTTTGGGGTTTTGTCTTACACCTTAAGGTCTAATGAATCTCCTAGGCTGCTTATCAGCGCCTTGAGTTGGGGTTGTTGTGCTTTTTTCAAATGCTGGTTTGTGGTCCCTAGTGAGTACTATCTTTGCCGGGTGATCATTCGGCATGCATGTTGTTTGGTAGTAATATTTGGCGGCTCTTTCTGCTATGGTGATATTATATATATATATATATATATATATATATGTATGTTTCTGGCCGCATTCCGCTATCACTAGTAGGTTGGGGGTATGGATCGGGACACCCAAGGCTATTTTTAGTGCGCTGACTTGGACTGATAAAAGTTTCTTGGATTGCGTTTTGTTTAGGTTTGTGAGGAGGGGGGCAGCGTAGAGTAGCCTGAACATAACGTATGCGTGGTAGAGGTTTAATAGTAATTTGGGGTCGGTTCCCCAGTCTGCTCCGCTAACTTTACGCATTAGGTTTATTCCTTTCCTAGCTGACTGTGTGATCCGATCTATGTATGGGGTCCAGTTGTTGTTGTATGTAAAGACCACTCCTAAGAAGGTTATTTGTTTACGATATTCTGTATCTACCCCATTGATGTTAAGAGGGGGGATGGGTGTTGTCACTATACACCTGCGTGCTCTGTTGGTTTGGAAGATGGTCGCTTGTGTCATTGGAGTTGAGATTTTGAACCCCGCTCGGGTTAGCCACTTTTCCACTCTCGTTAAATCTTGCTGGAATTCGCTAAGACCTACCATTTCTGTTCTACCGCCTGTATGTTTTATTCTGATTTTGCCAAGCAGGGTTGTATCATCTGCAAATAGCATTATTTTGTTGTCTCTCACTACATGCTACAGCCCTGAGAGCATGATGGTAAATAAGAGCGGGATGAGCACTGACCCTTGAGGCACTCCGTTTTCTAGGGTATGTTCCTTAGAAATTGTGTCCCCTATTCTGACGACAATACGTCGGTCGGCCAGGAAGGATTTGACTACTTGGTACATTTTTTTGTTATGCCTAGATCATTCATTCTGCTGAGTAGTTTCTCATGCCATAGCATGTCATATGCTCTCTCGATGTCCAGGAAGACCCCTACCAGTTCTGTCCTCCTTTCCCTGTGGGTGTTAAGGATTTCCTGTGCTGCGGTTTTTCCTGAACCCGCTCTGTTGTGGAGGCAGGATTTGGTGTTACTCGCAGTGGCACATCAGCCTATTTTTTTAGTACCTTTTCTAGCAGTTTCCCTAGCTGTGATGTTAGGGCTATTGGCCTGTAGCTCTCTGGTTGGTTTGTGGACTTACCTATTTTATGGAGTGGTTGTTTTCCATTGGTCAGGAATTTCCCCTTGAGTGTAGATGCCATTGAAGAGACTTACTATGACATGTTTCATGGATGGGTGGATTTTCTGGATCATTTCATAGGTAATCAGGTCGTTCCCGGAGGCTTTGCCTTTACCCGCGGATCTAGTGCTTTAGTGAGTTCAAAGATGGATATCTCATCGTCTAGCTCATAGTTATCTTTCCACTCTGGTTGTTCGAAGCACTGGGTAAAATTTTTATTTTAGCTCTTTGAACTCTGGTGGTAAGTTCTCATTTGAGCTGGCCCTGCTGCTCTATCGTCTATTTTGAGCGACGGCATTGAGTGTCTGGGACCATTGTTGATGGCTTTTATTTTGTCCCAGCTTTTTCTAAGTCCTGAGTGGACGTTTATAGATTCTGTGAATTTGAGCCAGTCCGCTTTTTTGCCTCCTTGCTGGTCCTGTCTACTATTGTTTTAGCCCGCTTGTATTCCATCCTATTCTCGATTGTTTTATGGTTTTTCCATATTTGTAGTTTGCGCTTCCTACCTTTTACTTTACTGTCACAGTCCCTGTTCCAACAGGATTTCCCCGGTTTCCCGATCTATCAAGGGTGATGTCCTTGAAGGATCGGATAATTTGGTCTGTGATCCGCGACGTTTTAGTTTCTATGCTAGGCGCCTCATCCCATTCCGAGCCGATCTGCGTTAGTTCATAGTATTTTTCCCAGTTCGTTTTGTTCGTGTTTATCCTGTTAGGTCTTGTTGTTTTTGTTGTTCTCTTGGGGTTCTGCCCCCCGATGGTGATAAGGGTGGGGAAGTGATCACTCACTAGGTTGTCACTGTTTACTTGCCACTGGGCTTTGTTAGCGATGATGTTAGTGGCTATGGCTATATCCAGTGCGTTCATGTTGTCTGAGTTTCCTTGGGCGGTCATGTGTGTGGCTTCGCCCGTTTTTAGAATGCACTGTGACACGTGCGTTTATTATTTGGCCTTTTTAATTTGGCCCCAGCCGAGTCGGGTGTTAGTTGGCTTTCGTCCCGATTGGGGCTCTTTGCGTTTAGGTCGCCTGCTATTGTAGTAGTGCCTTAAGATCCTCCACTTGAATGGCGTCGTATAATCGGCTGGATGGGATGTAGGTGCTTACTATTCTGATTTTGTTTTTTAAGGTTACCTCACCTATGACTACTTCCATTTGCGGGTTTAGGTTATGGTCTATCTATGTGACAGCTATCCCTACTTTTGTGTAGATTGCTACTCCTCTCCCGCGCCTATCGATCCTACTTTTATAAGTGGGCGGGTAGTTGTACCCTTTATTTGGGGTGGTTGTTCCGGAAACCCGTCTCCTGGAGGGCGAGGATTTCCTTGGGTTTGAGGGCAAGCCAATTCCGGAGCTCTTCTATTTTGGAGTTAAAGAACCTACAGTTCCATTGGAGGAGTCGTAGACCATGAATGGTTTTGGATCATATTTGTGAACACCCGGAGGAACTTGTCTAGTCCGTCCAGGTTGCCGGTGTGTAGCAGTCACCACACGTGGCGATGATGACGGCATACTGTTGCCGTGCCGTGGTGGCTAGGTCGGACAGGTTGGGGGGGGGGGGAGGGGGTGTTCCCCCACCTCTCCCGGCTCGGTTGTCTGTCCGTTGGCTGACATACTGTTCCAGGCCGGTGGGGGATGGGACGCCCTTCGGTTTTACCGAGCGGTCCCCTGCTCGGTCTAGCCTCGGCGCCAATGTTCGCTCGTGGGGGAGATTCTGTGTGACCGGGTGGAGGGGGTGTCGTTTGGGAGCCTTCGGCGGTTACCGTTTGTTTACTTTGGGCGGGCTTTGGTTACATTGGTTCGGGGCGGGAGGCCCCAGGTCTACTGGTTTGGGTACCTAACTCTCGGCTATTTGTATTTGATTTGGGTATGTGTTCCCTAATCGGAAAGGGGGGGGGATGTTGTTGGTGTTGGGGTTTTGGGGGCGTTTGAGGGCTGCTGCATATGATAACTTACCCGAGCTTGCGATGCGAGCGGCCACCGTATGCTCCTTGTAAACTTCACATCCTCTATAGTGAGCTCCGTGGCCGCTCCCACCGCAGTTCGGGCAGCGGAAATCTTTGGTTTCTTTCTTGGGGCAGTCGGGTGTGCGGTGCTCGGCCCCGCACTTTACACGTTTAGTTTTTGCTTGGCATTTTCGGGAAGGTTGCCCGAAGCGCTGGCAATTGCGGCACATCAGAAGTAGGGATAGCTCGGCCCAGCACTTTACAGTAGGGATAGCTCGGCCCCGCACTTTACACGTTTAGTTTTTGCTTGGCATTTTAGGGAAGGGTGCCCGAAGCACTGGCAGTTGCGGCACATCAGAGCCGTGGCCCCGAAGCGGTCTATCGGGAAACTCTCCCCCTCAGGTCTTCGTCGACGGCGATGGGTTTGATCATCTTACCCCCAGCGCTCGGACTACGCCTTTGTTATGTTTGGGGGCTTTTGGTAGTGAGCACTGGACTTCATTGCTACCTATCCTATTGATTTGGAGGTGTTTTTTGGGTTTATTTTTTCACCTCTTCGGTGCTACATCCGATCAGGATTCTTTTTCCAAACCCGATCCTTTTTGTGTCCGTGATAGGACCGAAAGTTTCGGTTAGGGCCTTTACCCCCATGTTGTAGAGTTGGGAGTCGCCTTTATTTGGTGAATCAGCACCGGGAAGGAAAAGATTACCTTTTCTACCATGGCCGCCCTCTTACGGACCAGCTTCTTCCTCTTCACTACGGTGAATTCATCTTGGCTTTCTTACCCCCCCCCCCCCCTTCCCCCAAGGTCGACACGGAATCAGTGTTGTTGCTTGTCGGCATCCCGATCGGTGGAGTCAGAGAGGGAGGAGGCTGCCTTCTTCCGGTCCATTTGAATTTTGGCGGCCGCCGCCCTGCGGGTCAGCCGCCCACCATCCACCTGGGCCGCCATTTTGGTTTGGCGAGATCGTGGGCCGCCATATTTTGGTTTTGGCGGGATCAGTCTTTACCCGCACTTTGAATCTGTTCGTTAGAGTGGGTCCTATCCCACGTGCTAACCAGGCGCTAATCAGACGTGTTTTATACTATGGAGAGAGAAAATAAAACGATTACCCACTCGGGGCTTGTACCTTTTTCGATGCTGGATTCCGTCGGTTGGTTGATCGCTGTGAATCCTACGTCGTCGCCATCCTCGTGCCGAAGAAAGTCGGAAACCTATTCTACCTCTATCTGAGGCCAGAGACCACCCTAAGGATCGCCGGCTGTAGCCTTTGCCTATCACTTCCTAGCTATCTGTTTAAGATTGGTCTAGATACACAAACACTGGTGCTAGTGAATGGGGCTACCGACAGCCCAGTCGCCGGTCACATAGCCTACGCTGAGTTGTTCGATACACTTCACTGCCTTCTGGGGCTGATCCGTCCTCGACTGCTGCTGCGTGATCACTGCCACCTATGACGGCAAGTACTCATGAGGATTTATACCTCTTGGTCAGTGCTCATGACCTGGGAGAAACGCGTACGTGTGAAGTGTCGGTATGACTGTCCCCGCCTAAGGACACGCCAAATTGGGAAAGAGAGGGGGGACCCGGAGGTAAGGGTTGGGACGAGGGGAGGGGGGTGGGGTGGGGTGGACGGTTCGGACTGATGTAGAGGGAAGTGGGGGAAAGGGGTCAGTGCAGTGAGGTAAGACCAGTCCCGCTCAGTCATCCCCTCCCCCCTCTCCCCATTTCTCAGTCATAGTCCAACCAACCACGTACACTTTGTAGTTGTACCTATGGTTTACACTCAAGAAACCTCTGCAAACTGACTGAGGCTTGCTGGGTTGATGTCACAAACTGTTCTGGTAGCCGTATAGCTTACACAAAGAAAACCTCTACAAACTGACTGAGGCTTGTAGGGTTAACGTTACAAACTGCACATCCTTAACTTCAGTGTACTTTTAGCTCACACTCACTCAAGACTGATGACCGCAAACTGACTAAAGCTTGGAGGAATATTGTGGCCACATACTCTAGACCACTCCGCCTCCGTCCTGATCTGGGATGGACCGGCGCGGTAAGACATCAAAATTACCCGTGTGCCAGATCAAATCAACCCTTCGCCGAAGTAGCAAACTTTAAAATTGGCAAAAATATATCCACCCGGGGTCAGTCACTGCGGCCGCGTAGCAACTTGGCAAAATAAATTACCAAATGGACCCGGAGTCCCTTTGTCGTGGCAAACTTGCCAGATTTGGCGAAGCTGTTCCCGAGTGTCGTTACAATAAATTGTAATTCGCCTCCCGAACAGATTCCGGCGGAAGTAGGTAAACACTCTTGTCCTTCTGAATATCGATTCCAGTTTGTCACAACGCCTATCCAATGCGCAAACACTGATCGGGCCGATGTCGGTCCGATGGCCGGCCTTTGCGCACTGGATATTTCGATACTTCGCCCCTTCACCGCCAGTGGGTCGCTCATTCTGGAAGTCTGTGTCAATTTAACGTCAAAGATCCACAAAGTCAGACCCCTAGCTAGCACGTTTCAGCGTGGCGGGAATGTCGGGTGCCCCGCCTCCCCCTTTTCCCCGCCGCGCTGCCCGTCCTGCTGTCTGTCCGCTGCCCGACCCGCTGCCCGCCCTTCTGCCCTCCCTCTCGTAGCGCCCTGGCACTGCGGTGTCTCCCCTTGCCAGTATCACAAAGTTAGTTAAATCCTTGTAATGTCCCACTGGCACCGAAGTGATCGGGGACTAAGCATCACAAAGGCTGTCAGTCACTTTAAAGCTGACCACTGACCGCCTGGCCCGCCATTTTGGCGCCTGCATCTCCGCTCCACTACACTAAGAACGGCCGTCTGCTTGAGGCATAGATTCTCATGAGCGCTTGACACATACAGCCGGACAAAAGAGGCTCATGACAATCTATGCCTCCTGCTGCATTATACCCGCTGAGACTTGACGACTGAAATGAAATGAGAGAGTGACAAGCTGTTTTACAAGGTAACCAAAAGAGGCGATAGGAAAAGGCAGCTGACAATAGACATTTGACTGTTTTCACCACAAAACCCTGTCCGTAGGATATCATGGCGATCAGCAGCTTCAGGAAGACATGAATTATATAGCCTATGAGAATCTATGCCACATGTAAGCCTCAGTGTTAATGGAAAAACGGAAAGCGCTCCTTACTGCAAGAGGCACATATACCTATGTTCTTCTGAAAGGTGTATAAATTCAGGGGCGTAAGAGAACCACAGGGGAGCATGACAATCTATGCCTTTTGCTGTTATATGCCGGCTTTGTGTCGATAATGGACCTACGTTGCACTGTCCACCTACAAGATCAACCGGAAACAGAAGCGGCACATATCTCCATGTGCTTAGTCAGCCGCAGGGTCCCATAGGAATCGTGCTTTCAGTGATCCGCCGCGCGTACATCATCAGACCGAGGAAGATGCTGGGGTTTAGGTATGTGACTAAGAGGGCGACGTTCTCGGTTACCTACAAAACCCTGAGACACTTTATTAAATACGCTCGTAGTAATATACCGGCGAAATGTGTCATTGTGCTACTTACTGAGTGGCTGAGTGTTGGTTGTGATGAGAAGTGCGAGGACAGACTTTTTCAAGGGACACAACCACCTTATGTACACCTAGATAGATTTCGAATCACTTCCCCCCCCCCCCCCCCCTTTTTTTTTTTTTTTTTTTTTTTTTGGGGGGGGGGGGGGGGTACTTGTGCCCTCTTGAACGTGTGAAGTGCCCCTTGCATTAGTAGATGCCCCTGTGGACAAGCAAGTGAACTGCCCCTCCAAAATGTTGTAAAATTGTTGCCGCTAGGGTTTCACGTGAAAGGAAAACAGAAAGAAGAGGTTGAAAGCCCTTTAAATTAGATACAAGGAACACACCACGTTTCGGATCAAAGATCCCTCTTCCGGGTGACATGGACTGAAACAAACGTTTGTTTCCATGTCACCCGAAAGAAGGATCTTTGATCCGAAACGTCGTGTTCCTTGTATCTAATTTAAAGGGTTATCAACCTCTTCTTTCTGTTTTCCTTTGCCCCTCCAAAAATCTAGCTAGGGGTTTGCAAAGTGGTTTCAGCAAAGAGGCATAGATCTTCATGAGTCCCCGCGAATACGGGGGCTCATGAGGATCTATGCCTCTTGCCGGCACTTGGGTGGCGTTCAGATTTGGCTTCGGCAGTGAGGGGGTTAAGCAACGTCAAACAGTTTACTGCATCTGTTCTATTTCCTTGTCCGCCACGCTCGAGCGCACAGCATGTCACATCTATATAACATTATGCTTCAAAAACGGTACAGTCCACACTCCTTGCATACACAATGATCATAACAGCGAAATTTAAAAAAAACCACCACATACCCCCCCCCCCCACACCCCCCTTTTTTTCTTTCTTTTTTCTCCCGATAAATTATATTATATTATAATTATTAACTATGTTTATCCTATAATCACAACAATCTACCTGTCTCCAATCACCTCGTTGTGGCGAGAGACGTTAAGAATCAAGGAACAACAGCAACAAACGGTATTTATGGGGAGAGTACACATTCAGCGACCACACACGTTAGGCTGTCCAGCCATAACCAACGTCCGTTTAACTGCTTCACTGCCGGGGCAAGGCGAACGCTGAACAGCCGCAAGAGATATAAACCCTCATGAGCACCCGCAGTCGCGGGGGCTCATGAGGATTTATGTCTCTTGTTAGTCCTGTGTTCTGTACACCTATTCTCGGTTCCATTTCATTCTGTGTTTTTCTCGCGAATGTCGGTCAGCGTACAGTGGTTCAGTGCAGACGCGAAATCTGTGATCATTTTTGATTAATTTCGGGTTTAACGTCCACGGCACACCGAAGTGATAATGGACGGCCCTGACGGGCGGGTTATGGGGGGGGGGGGGGGGAAACAGGGAAATCTATTGCCTATGGAGTACGACCTGAACACTGATCAACTCAGGCGCACTCCAACTGTGCCACTTTGATCTACCAGGACCTTTCAACGGACATGCTATTGAACAAATCCATTTTCCCCCCTGGATCGTGAGTCCAGCTACCGGGGCCAGGACGGGGATTCGAACCCACGACCCGGCGATTCCCTTCTCTCTGCTGCTCCGACGCTTAACCGCCTGAGCTATTTCGGACTCTAATCTGTGATCACTGGCATCAGAGTTGTTAAATACCTTGCGGGATCTTAGGATCACAAATTAATATCTCATTCAGCCCGGCGCACGTATTTTCTAAATTTTGGAGGCGTCATCTGACGATTATGCACATGTTGCAGGTGATAGATCGACCATGATAATTCAAGGACAGTGCCAGATTAGCTTGGCGCCGACAGGCGCCAAGCTAATCTGGCACTGCCCTTGGATTATCATGGCCGACCCATCTCCTGCTGTAGGCTGAATGAGATATTAGTTGCACCTAGAAATTCCTTGGTTATGAGGATATTAAAGAGAGAAGAACCCAACGGAGAAAGAAACACGCTTAGAAAAGACAGTTACAACACAATTTATTGATATTTCGGGTAAATACCCCTTTTTCAAAATAGACAAACAAACAAATATAGAGGTCGTCGCTACTTATCTTCATTATCGCAGAAGGAATGTGGCAACTGAAGGATGTGGTGTCAAAAGAACAACAAAAGTAGCGAAATATTAATAAACTGTGTTTTAACTGTCTTTTCTATGAGTGTTTCTTTCTCCGTTGGGTTGTTTCTCTGCATTTCACACGCTTGGCAGTCACCATTTTGGTCTGGATTGAGGATATTTAAGGCAGGTTGGCGAAAAGCAGAATATTTGAAGTGTTCTAGTCAGAAAAGATGACAATGTTTATTTAATTTTTACAAACAATTTCAACAAACATTACGACAAGTACACCCACTACAGCAGCGTAGGAAGATTTTCTGGGTAGGTATAAAACAAAACAAAACCAATCAGAACAAAACAAAACAAATCAAAACAAAACAAAACAAATCAGAACAAAACAAACGTGGGTCAAATGGTTGTTGTGATGCGTCTAGTGTGGTAGTGTAGCGTCTGTGCTTGTCGCTCTCGCTTTCAGCTCCCACCGCTGGCTAGCAGTTTTGCGAAAAGGGGAGCAGAACATGTCAGTCTCTCCCTGCCAGTACACAGCCTCTCCAACAACAAGCCTCATGTAGTGCCTCCTCGTGGTGACTCATGGTAACCGAGCACCTTACGGACTCGGGCGGAACTACAGAGGACTCGGAGGAGATCTGGCCCCCAGACATGCGGCATGCAGGCCCATCGATGTGTGGACAAGCCCTGATGCCCATGAACCAGATCCCCAGCTATGGGTAAATAGCCCCACTGCCTTGTGGGTGCCTTGGGAGAGGCAAAGGCTAGGGGAGTAAACCCTATACAAATCCGGGCAGGGATGCTCGATAGCCTTGGTTGGCAGATCTCCTTCGAGAAGGAAAACTCCGAGGAAAAACCTGAGTAGATGGGACCCATAAGCCTTGGTCGGCAATCCATCTAGGAGAAGGATACTCCAAAACTAAACCATCCTGTGCTCCCAGGAAAGGCCTTTTGACCAGGAGCTAAGGGTGAGGTAACCCCGACAGAAACCCCGAGTGCTGAAGACGGAGGTACTGGGCTGCACAGCGCACTCTAATAAACCACAGTACCATGCATATACAGCCATATGACACTTGGAGATCGATTCAAGAGGAATGGTGCTAGCCCTGTGGAGTCTCACCAGGCAGGTGCAGTACCGGGCTCTGCGCCTCTTCAGAGCCCACCCCCAGCGACTGGAGGACCTTCCCGACTGTCTCGAGGAGCCAGGGGACTGGGAAGTAGAGCGACTGGCCAGCGAAAAAACAAGACCGGAGACAAAGAAAAAGCCAATGTGAACATCATGCACTGGAATGCCGAAGGGGTTACCAACAAGAAAACAGAACTAGAGCACTTTCTGCATGAAAACAGCATAAACATCTGCTGTATACAAGAGACACACCTGCAAGAAGGGAAACCCTTTAAGGTCAGAGGATATCAGGTCTTCCGAAGTGATCGCCAAGGGAGGAAGAAAGGGGGGGTTATGACCCTAGTTAGAAACAACCTGAATGCCAGCGAAACCAGGAGATTCATGGAAGAGGCAGAATACATCCAGGTCAAGGTAACCACCAGTGACAGCACCTTTGACCTTGTGAACTACTACTGCCCTAATGATAAGTTGCTGTCCCTCGACACTATCCAGGTCCCGGACAGTGGATTCCTCATCACTGGTGACTTCAACAGCCAGTCCCAGAGTTGGGGATATGACACACTGGACAAGAGAGGAGAAGACATTGAGGAGTGGCAAGATGAAAACCACCTGATACTTGCCAATGACCCTGAGGACCAACCTACCTTCTACTCTCGCCGCTGGCACACCACCACTACACCGGACCTGGCGCTTTGCACTGAAGATGTTCATAAGTGCCTCAGCAGAACAGTAGGACCACAGCTAGGAGGAAGTGACCACCGCCCTATCCTCCTAACCCTAAAAGGATGCACAGCAGCTAGCTCGCCACACCGGCCAAGATGGAACTACCGAAAGGCAGACTGGCGCTTGTTCAGTATCCGAACAAATGAGCTAATGCAAGACCTCGCTGTGTCTGGAAGGAACATCAACAATGTGGTCAGAGAGTTTAATGACATTATCAGTAAGGCAGCCAAGGAATCCATACCTCGAGGGGTCCGGAAAAACTACACCCCATACTGGACCGCAGATCTTCAGAAAGCACATGACAACCTCACTAGGGCCAGAGAAGACGCTGAAACCAACCCCAGCCAAGAAAACAACATCAAGCTACAACACAGTAAGGCCCAGTATCTGAAGATGAAGTTGGAGTGCACAAGAAGAAGTTGGAGAGAGAAGACTGCAAGACTAAACATGGACAGGGACACCACGAAGTTGTGGAGACTGACCAAGGCGTTGAACGATGAGGGCACCAGGGAACAGAAGATCATCTTGGAAGAAGAAGGGAAAGCACTGACTGGTAGGAAAGCTGCAAACATGTTTGCACAGATCTATGCGAAAGAAAGTGACATCACTGTCCCACAAATGCTTGCGAAAGAAATCAGACAGGAAGAAAGAGAGAGTACAAGAGATGTGAACATCCATGATGCAATGAAGAAGGACATCACCCTTCCAGAACTGAAGATGGCCATCAAACAGCTGAAGAAGAAAAAATCTCCAGGTCCAGACAGCATCTCAAACGAGATGTTACAACACTTTGGCAACACTGCCTTAATGAAGCTACTGGACATCTTTAACCACAGCTGGAGAGGAGGACAGGTACCCCAGTGCTGGAAGGAAGCCAGGATGATCCCAATTTTGAAGAAAGAAAAGAATAAGTCCAAAGCCCTGAGTTATCGCCCCATCAGCCTGACAAGTTGTGTGTGCAAGACCATGGAGCGCATCATCAACAAGCGCCTGCAGTGGTACCTGGACTCTGAGAGCATTATCGTGCCAGAGCAAGCTGGCTTCAGAAGCTACAAGAGTACAGAAGACCAGACAACACACCTTGCACAGGTCATAGAAGATGCCTTTCAAGATCAGAAGGTGACATTAGCTGCCTTCATTGACCTACAGAAGGCTTTCGACAAGGTGTGGAAGGATGGTCTCCTTGTGAAACTCCTTCGCAGTGGCATCCAAGGGAATATGTACCGGTGGACCAAGTCATACCTGCACAATCGCAGAGCCCGTGTGACAGTGGATGGGTACTGTGGCCAAAAAGTGCTGTTGCGTCAGGGGGTGCCACAGGGGGGAGTCCTGTCACCGACACTGTTCATACTTTTCATCAATGACCTTGTGCCAGAGCTACCAAAAGGAGTACACGCAGCCCTGTACGCAGACGACCTGGTACTCTGGTGCACAGAAGAGTATGCAACAACTGCTACATACAGGATGCAGCTAGCCCTGGACAGGCTGACAGACTGGACCAACAACTGGTGTGTAACCATCAACACAGAAAAATCATCAGCCACACTCTACTCTCTCTCCAACAAGGCAAAGGCTGGCAACCTAACACTGGGCAACACCCCGCTGCGGTATGAAGACCAACAGACATACCTGGGAGTCACCCTTGACAAGAGGCTGACGTGGAAGCCGCACATTTGGAATGCAGAAGCGAAAGCTAGAAGAAAGCTGAACATCATGAGAAAACTGGCTGGAACACAATGGGGAGCCAATGAAAAGATCCTCAAAAATGTATATCAAGGCACAGTGAGACCACACCTTGAGTACGGATCTAATGCATGGTTGACGGCAGCCCAGTCACACCAGCAGACCATTGACAGAGTTCAGAACCAGGCACTGCGTATCATCACCGGCGCAATGAGATCCACACCAATTGAAAAGATGGAAGAGACAACGGGCATCCCATCCCTGCGCATGAGAAGAGATTGCAAAGCCTTGATACAGTCCACAAAGGTCAAGTCTTCCAAAGACCATCCTATGAACGCTAGGATGAAACAACCAACCTCAGGGGGACTGAAAAGATCAAGCTTTGTGAAGGAGACGAGAGCACTGCAGAGAAAACACCAGGCAAAGCTGCCTGCGCAGGTAGAGGCTCTGAATCCTGCTAGCGACCTTCCACCTTGGGAAAGTAAGCCAGAAAACATCACCATCTCTTCCACGGTACCCTACATCACCACCAGAGATGAGCACAGCACTGTGAGCAAGAAAGCCCTGACACTGGCCATGCTCGAAGAAAAGTATCCCCAGGAAGCATGGATACGGGCATACACCGATGGATCAGCCACAGATGCAGTTCAGGATGGAGGGGCTGGGGTGTACATTCAGTACCCAAACGGAAAATGGCAGGCAGAGGCAGTACCAACAGGCCTTCACTGCACAAATTACAGAGCTGAGGTGGAAGCCCTAGTCCGCGCAGCTAACACCCTTAGTGGCACTGCAGACCCTGATGCCCAGATTGTCTTCCTTACTGATGCCATGTCTGTCCTTGAGGCAGCAACAGCAAGCAAACTGCCACGTCTACAAGAGGCACTGCAAAACATCAAGTGCACCAGACTGGTGCTGCAGTGGATCCCTTCACACTGTGGCATCTACGGCAATGAAGAAACTGACAGAATGGCAAAAGTGGGCGCAGAGAAAGAACAAGATGAAAATGGAGTCAGCTTCACAGAGATGAAGACCATCATTATTAAGTCTGTGTACAGACCACCACAACGGCCCCTAGACAGTTACCATCAGCTGTCCAGACAAGAGCAGGTGACCATCTTTCGTCTGAGGACCGGGCACAACCGACTCAATTTCCACCTGCACAGACGCTTCCACCTCGTGCCATCTCCCCTGTGCCCTTGTGGAGAAGCAGAGCAGACCGCAGAGCACATCCTCCAGGACTGTGGGAACCACCAGCCGCTGAGGGAGGAGATATGGCCGAAGCCCGCCACTCTACAAGAGAAACTGTACGGGCCTGTGGAGGCGCTACAGAAGACCACAGATTTCATTTTGAGAGCCAAACTCCAAGTGTGACGGCGTTCGAGAAGAAGAAGAAGAAGAACAAAACAAACCAAATCAAAACCCAAAACCGAGATGCGGGGAAGAGCTGTTTTTGCTGAATGAAAAGGTTGAACAAAAAGTCATTTGTCTGTGTTTGCGATCGTACAAAAAGCCCTGCTACGGTGATCAGTCCAGGTCTCGAAGAGATTTTACTGATATGGGCAGGACGGACCAAAAGACCAAAGTCCAAGAGCATGTATGGTCAAAGAATACGCTGGCGATCATATGATGTCCAGAGAAGGTATGGCCATGCCTGGTCCCCAGGGTTCCTACAATTCTGCACTACCTTCTCAAATTAAAAGTAGGTTAAGAATACTGACATTTTGGAGTACCCTTCTAAGCACCGATTAATTACGACGCCAAGTAAAAATTCCTACTGTGATGAAATGTTGGCCGGATAATAAATAATTATTTCCGAGTGTCTCGCCTACTGGGTAAACGAAAACAGTACGATATCAGAGCTATTTTATTTTATCATCTACAAGAGGCTCAGATCCTCATGAGCCCCCGCAGGCGCAGGGGCTCATGAGGATCTATGCCTCTTGCTGCCAAGAATTTAAACTATCTACTTCCGTCTATTTGTAAGGGATAAACATGCCATTAGAGTCATTTGCGATTAACAGCGCATGACTTTCGCTAAGTAAGCAAAACGTACATTTATTGACGGAGTTTGGAATGAAAGAATCTTTTGCGTGCTGTAGGGCTTTGAAGTATTTGGAGCATTTCACTTATAATCACAGGGGAAAAGGGACAGAACAGAGACTAAAACAAACGCAGCATTAATTCATTTGTTTGTTTAGTGTTTGTTAGTTACACACGAGACCCAAATTGTTTGGTTAAATACGTTTGTTGCAACGGAAACACAAAGTTTTAGCAGAGTAGAGGAAATGTTTGTTTGTTTGTTTGTTTGTTTGTTTGTTTGTGTTTGTGTTTGTTTGTGTTCCCTCTTTCGTTCGCTTGCGTGTTTTTTATTTGTCTTTTGTCAGAGCAGACCATTTAATGAGCGAAGTCGACTGTCTTGCATTTCGAGCCCTTCTGGGGCCAGCTTGACCAGTAGGCTATGACAGTGCTTTAGCCCTACCCACGTCTACCCAAAGGTTTTACATTCCAACCCACCCCCCCCCCCCCACCCCCACCACCCTCCCCTCTACATCAGTAGAACACACACATAAAAATATGGCCTGTAGTGTTGGACAGGAGCGGTACGGCCTTGCAAGGAATCCAGCCTGTCGTGTCGAGTAATCACCAACATTAATCTGCAACCAGCGAGCAACAGGTCCTCGGGCCGACGTCCTCCCGCCCGCAGGTACGTGTGCTGGTCTGTGATTTTGGACCTTACGGACGCCAGGCCGTAAGGCCCAAAATCGCAGGCCAGCGCAACGCATCCATCATTTTGCCCAAGTCATCGGGCCGATGTCGGTCTTAAGTTATAGGTCCGCGGCCCCCGGATAGTGATAATTTATGTGTGCTTGGCCTGTGATTTTGGACCTTGCGGCTGTACGCCGCAAGGTCCAAAATCACAGACCAAGCACTCTTTTTGTAGCTTTTTCATATTTCCTGTCAGTTGTCTGTTTCCTTGACTGTGACAAAAACAACGTAATCGCGTCCGCGTAATTCTTTTTCAAATAACACGCTTCACGATTATGATTATCAACTATCTGGTACGCAAAAAGTCCTGGGGCATACGATGGCTGACGTCGCCCTGATAGCCTTTTGCTCACCGGGATTCTGTCCTCACCAGGCTGTACAACGACGCCGGGTCAAACTGTGTGCTGGCTCTGATTTGGACCTATAGTTGCGACGTATTAGGGACAGTAAGGGGACGGTAATAGCAATACCTCTAGATCTACTGCCTGTGCTAACCTAGTACCTGCGTTCCCACATTGTAGGAATTATTACATGCGCCTACCGGCTCACGTGGATTGTGAAAAGAAGGGTACAAAAGTCATAGTTGAGGCGAGACCCTGGCAACACTGCGAACCCGTTTTATCGACGAATTTTAACAATCAAAGTGCGCCATGGACTAGAAAGCAACTTCAAAGCTCTAGCCGCCATCCCCCGTGATCTGCACTGTATTGGTGCTGGTGATTTTAACCCCTTGCGCTTGCAACCACCGGTCTCTGTTCATATTACCAGCGGCTGCATGCACAATAGGTATTAATCCCACCACTGTCAGTAGACGCAGAGTCATTAGTAGTTTTTGAAATCGTAAATTCAAAGACTAACATGAACCGCTTCCAGCCGCCAAAGGATGGTGGGTACAAGTAGTGTCAGCATGAAAAGGCATAGATCCTCAAGAGCCCCCGCAGTTGCGAGGGCTCATGAAGATCTATGCTTCTTGCAGCTGGGTTGCGACGGTGCACGTCAGTTTTCTCCGCAGCAACGGGGTTAAGTCAAGCTGGGTGCCCCAGTTTGCCGCACAGAGCGTGCAAGCGCTAAAACTAGCTCCTCACTCCTATCTGAAGTACCATTTAACTCATTCTACCCCAGACACACCACATAAAGATAAGGATCGACCATGATAGTTCAAGGGTGATGCCAGAATAGCTTGGCGCCTATCGGCGCCAAGCTATTCTGGCATCACCCTTGAACTATCATGGTCAGTCGATCTGTGTCCTGCACTGCACTGCAGTCTTCAGAGGACAGGGGCAAAATTTAAGGATTTCGGTGTTGGGGTAGAATGAGTTAGAGTTAACCTGAGCCCCGTGGATTTCAGTCGTTTAAACGGTCACTGATTTAAAGACGCCCTAGATAAATTAGAAACCGCCTGCAGGCACTTAGGGTTCGTGAGGCCGGATCTTAATGCGTTTACAGCAAGTCAGTTCCGTTGATTGATAAGGTACAATGTTCAGAAACCGCCTGCAGTCAATTTTGGGCTCCTGAGGAGCCATGGGATATTTCGCCGCGTTCGCATTACTGTGCCACACTTTCCTCGCGAACACCGGTCGTTCATTATTCAATTGGCAAATGGGCATTTTATGTCGGCCGCGAATGAAATTTGGCACCCTAGTAATCACAGGCTTAAGTAAGCATTACACCTCCACCGCTGAAGGAGCCGAATCCACCGGATGGGGCTGAGATATAATGCGTTTCACGAAGTCCGTCAATGTACAGCGTTATTTTTATCTCCTCGTTGTCAAAAAGTATAGTTGACTAAACAGAAGAGAAAAATATGGCATTGATACTGACACCAGTCAGGCATGAAAATGCATACCGGCCTATTTCCCAGCCTATCACACAGATTTGCGAATATGAGCCGGACTGATGACGTTTCTGCAAAGAGCATAGAATAATGCCTCTTTGAGCACGTCGTGGGTTAACACGCCCAAGACTTCGAAAACGACGTGTACATGTATAATACCGTAGCTTCGGAGAGTCTGTATTCGTAGTTTTTTCGTCGTAGAGAGTTTGCGTAGCTCACTCGGAGATTAGGAAGAGTAAATAGCTGTTCAAACACTGTGTAAGTAACCACAACAACGGAAAGATACAGAAGAAAAGATGCAAGGACTGTGGGAAATTTGAAGAAGAATGAGGAAGAATAACTTGAAAAGACAGAAAGACCAACAGACAGGCAACGAAGCCGACCTGTCTTCTCCTTCTGATCAGTCAAGAAGGCGTGCATACAAAACGACAACACAGAAAGAAAAGAAAAACCACTGACGATACACTGAATGTTACAATGAGAAGTTCTGGGATTTTTTTTATATTGACAAGTACAATAACGTAGTCATAATACTGAAGCAGATTAACTATCCTGCTAACTTGTTTCTTCCGAAAGAAAAACAAATAATTCGAATAACTTCTTGAAAGACAAACGATTCACATAAAAAGACACGTGTGTCATAACATAATATAAAGAAGTACCCAACGGAGAAAGAAACACGCTTAGAAAAGACAGTTACAACACAATTGCGTTGTAACTGTCTTTTCTAAGCGTGTTTCTTTCTCTGTTGGGTACTTCTTTGCATTTTACACGCTTAGCAGTCGGTCACCTTTTTGGTCTGGATTTTGATGAAATAATATAGTCAAACATAAAGAAAACCGGCCCTACCTGTTACCGCATGTCCGTCGCTGAATTCACCAATAGGTCCGATCGAACACATATTGTTGAAAAGGACAGTCACCCTCAGATCAAGATGGATGAGATCTCCGACTGCACTCGGAGAACCCCACTGACACGTGATCAGCCATCGACACCCTTAAAAAGTCTTACGAATAGCGAAGTTTCTTTTGTAACACCAACACTGCGTTGACCTTCTATGGATATCACCGGCACTACATCCTTTCACGCGGCTATTGGGTCAAAGAAACTTTTCAACTGAAACCTTCCTAGTCAGTAGACAGATCTAGTAATTCAGAGACAGTTAGGCCGGTGTCACGCGTCAGAATGACCCCTACGTTAAATCAACACGGGGTCGGCAGTTACTTTCGGGTACGCCCTGTGATGGGCCGCCAAGTTTTGAAATGGCAATTTTTCCGTGCTGGGAATCAAAATAACGTCTCACGCTAGATCGTCCCGGGGTCACTTTGACGTGGAGACGTTTACCTGGGACTCATGAATACTTTGGCGTTGTAAGTCGTAACACGACAAAATGACCCTCACGCTAGATCAAACAGCGCGCTACACTGGCACTGAGTAACCCCAACACTGCTGAAATTTCTCAAGCTGGTGGTATGTTGTCTGCACGTCCAAGTTGGTCGAGATATGCATCTCTCACGGGACGAAATTAGCTATCACTCAGACACATGTCGGTCGACGATAAGCGGCGTTTTTTTCACGGTGCAAAAACTGTCCGGTGGACATCGGGCAAGACGCGCGCTGCAGATCCGCGGCGCCCAAGGATCTACAGTTAGCCAGGATTAGCCTTCGTCAGTCAGACAGACTGACATGGACGGCCTATATTCAAAGTCTGTCCAGATGTTCATCAATTGTCGGACAAAGTTAGCCGTTTGTCACTGTAAAGCCACCTAATTTAGATTAACGCATTTAGTCCCGACGCACTACTACACTTACTTACTTACGCCTGTCACCCCTACCCGGGTATAGGCCGTCGACGAGAGACCTCCAGCAACTCCTGTCCTGTGCTTCTCCTTCGATTCTACTCCAGGTGGTTCCCAGTCTCTTGATGTCAGCTTGGAGGTCTCGACGCCAGGAGTTTCTCGGCCTACCTCTTTTCCTCTTTCCCTGGGGGTTGGTACATGGTCTTGACGTTCCATGTGCCCATGGTTGTGTCCCTGGATAGAGAGAGGCGGCTCGGTCCTGTGGCTTCCGAAGACTTCCGGCTTTCACCACAGGACGTCATAAGTCTTCTAGTAGAAGAACCTTCCTCCTCCAGGAAAGGAATTACTGTTAGTCTTTTCGTCGGCGTTTTTGTAGCTATTTCCTTTTTGCAGGGTGGGGAAGCTACCCCCACGCCCAACCCCCTTACTAGGAGGACCAGGGGTTTTCTGTCGGGGTCACCTTCCCTTAGACCATGTTGGTTCACGGCACCTTATTTCATTCGGTGCACCCCTCTCACGAGGGACCCCCTATCCACCACCCAGGGGACGCGCCCCAACGCCATATGGTCCCAGCGCGAGGGACGCACTACTACAGCAGGAGATGAATCGACCATGATAATTCAAGAGCAATGCCAAAATAGTTTGGCGGCATCAGGGATCGATCATGCTAATTCAAGGGCAGTGCCAGATTAGCTTGGCGCCTTCAGGCGCCAAGCTAATCTGGCACTGCCCTTGAATTAGCATGGTCGATCCATCTCCTGCAGCAGGTACCAGTCGTTAGGTGACACCTCCAACATTTGGGAAATAAGGCCTTTGGGATATATGGGTTACCACAATTCCATACGCCAATGTAAAGCAATGCGCGTGTGCTGCTGTGATTTTGGATTTTACGGACCGTAATGTCCAATGATCACAGAGCAGTACACATATGAATACAAATACTGACTTGTTCTTGCATGCATTTATCTATAGGTCACGGTATACATTTAAATTGGGAAGGTCAGGCAGTGCAAGGCTCCGTGTTTTTAAAAATAATTTTTGCCTTGTTTGAAAATTTGCAGTTGGGCTGACTGTTGGAATTTGCTGGAAATTTGTGGTTAGCTGAGAGGAGACATTTTTGGTGCTTTGATTCATACCATCCTGAGCTTATCCAGTGGACATTTGTGGGCCTATGTTGAGTTGTCTTTGACGTAGTGATTTGAGGGGCACGCTGATTTCAGCTGTGCTTGGGTGTGGGGTTGGTAAGGAACCAGTTTCATAGCCAAGAAATGAGACGGGTCATGTGCTGTTTTTTTTTTTTTTTTTTTTTTTTTTTTTTTATTTTGTGCATGGCAAATGTGCATCTGGTGGGCGATAGTGTTTTTTTAGGGAATTGAACAATTAGGGGATGACTGGGACTGACTAAGGCTAAGAGACTGGACAGTACGGAAACACCACTGTGGTCCGTGGCCTATAACTGTTCCCCTGCTGTGGCTTCCGGTGTCAAGAAAATCGGAGAAAGTACTCGATAAAACTTGCTTGTAAATAATGATCTCCTTCTTACGTCACAAGTCTCTTGCTGACGGAAGGTCGCGGGTAGATGCGCGCCTGCTAGACAATTTCTCAGCTCACAGTGACATATGACGTTCTTATCTTAATGGCATCACCCGTTACATAAATCCTGCTCGAAATGTGTTTGTAAATAATGCCTGTTAAAGGCCCACTACCGCCGTAACTGTTTAAAGATACACTTCTGTAACAAACGGTTACGAAACGCTGCACTGAAACAGGTCTTGTTATGGTTCATTTAGACACAGGAGAATCCAGTTCAGCACACGTCTTAATATCAAGTAACCTGACAATGACTCCACTCCGTTCTATAAATACATTGCTATCAGTACGAGAAACAGCTAAAAATAGTTTGAAACGCTAAAGGCTGCACAGAATTTTTAAAAAAGTGCGATTACGAATGTGCTGTTGCTGCCTGTCCAAACTGCTGCTAAAGTTCATTAGGTGTGTCGACAAGACAAGACAAACACAAATGATGCAGAAACGTGTCTTCAGATTTATGCGTAATGGTACTTTAAATAACAGAGACGCGCTGGGCGTCCGTCCATTTGAAAACGCATAACAGACTCGTCCTTTGACACACTGATAAATCTTCCCGGCCTGAACTTGAACACGTTTCTCAGTAAATTCGTGGCGGTCTGTGATTTTGGACCTTACGGCTAGAAGCCGTAAGGTCCAAAATCACAGACCAGCACACACTCAGTGACATCACGCACTGCTCGTTACATCACGCACTGCTCGTTACATCACGCAGAGACACCGAGGCGTCTTTAAATAATTTCAGGTCACCGATATGATGTTCGGCTTCCCCCTGCCTGTTTTCAGTCATGCACAGGAACTGGGATCCGTCCTATTCGAGGTAGCGCACTCTGACAGCGGCTCGTAGACTCGAGAAAGAAGTACCATTGGAATACAACATACAACAAGGTCGCATATGACAACAAGTCGGATGTAACAAAACGTTTTTCAGAAATCCAGACGGCACTAGTCCTATACAAATTAGTTCGCTTGTAACAAACTTCGGATAAAAAAGCCACAATATCTTGGCTCCCTGCGAATTCGTTATATCCGAAGTTTACTGTAGTAGCCGTCGTCACGGGAAAAAAACTCGCACAGGCTCCCGGAGGCTGTGGTTTAAGTTCCAACGAAGGTACGAGGTTACCATGGCATCATCTATCTGACTGACTTGACGAATCACGCTTGCAGCTTGTTTGCAAACAAGTCTGCTCATTGTCAGTTATCCATACATGTATTTCTGACCTTTGACTTCGGACCCTATGGGTCTAGGCCGTGTAAGGTCCAACATCACAGACCAGCACACACACGCTAGCCTCAAAATGCGGCCTACACTTATTGATTTAAAATGCGGCCTACACTTATTGATTTAAAATGCGGCCTACACTTATTGATTTAAAATGCGGCCTACACTTATTGATTCAAAATGCGGCCTACACTTATTGATTTAAAATGCGGCCTACACTTATTGATTTAAAATGCGGGTTACACTTATTGATTTAAAATGCGGGTTACACTTATTGATTTAAAATGCGGCCTACACTTATTGATTTAAAATGCGGCCTACACTTATTGATTTAAAATGCGGCCTACACTTATTGATTTAAAATGCGGCCTACACTTATTGATTTAAAATGCGGGTTACACTTATTGATTTAAAATGCGGCTACACTTATTGATTTAAAATGCGGCCTACACTTATTGATTTAAAATGCGGCCTACACTTATTGATTTAAAATCGGTGTTTCTTTTTGTTTTTTTTTTGTCATTGTCTATGAATTTACCAACGCTTATCTTTGACACACTTGTTTGACTTGAGCCAGTTTAGCTGTATTGAATCTTTGTAACACTAAGTTATGTAAATTTATACGCGCATTAATTCCTCCGGCGTGTTGCAAGGAGGCAAAGACAGATTGAGGCTTGCACTATTATGCAATATGTGACAAAACAAACGATACATAATGTGCGTGCTGATCTGTGATTTTGGACCTTACGGAGGCCAAACACATTAACCCATTCAGCCCTGACGCACTATAGCAGGAGATGGGTCGAAATGATAATTCAAGCCGATAGTGCCAGATTACCTTGGCGCCTGTCGGCGCCAAGCAAATCTGGCGCTACCCTTGAATTATCATGGTCGATCTGCAACAGGTGTATAGTCATTAAATGACGCCTCCAAAACTTGGGAAATACGTGCGTCGAGCTGAATGAGTTAACCAAACATGCAAAACACAATGACATCCATACGAGATGTAACCTGTAAAACATAAAATCGTATTCAGCACTTGAGCTCAAAGAGTGGTTGTCTGTTTGCATGCTGTTCAAAAACACAGCGCTGTGAAGGCAGAAGACAGCAAGTCAGTATAGATTTGTGAAAATCAATATTTTTTTTATTGTATTACAATGAAAATGTCGCTTTTCACAAAAAATGACTTATTGTGTTTTGCATTCACAGTACAGGGTAGATGGACAACAAGTTTCTTATGAATTATAAATATTGAACTGAATTTCTCGTCCTTACCTTAATCATTCAGCTTCTAGTCAGAGAATCTTGTTGAACGCATTTTCCGTCAGAAAAATAATTTCACTCAATCTTGGTTATCGCAAGCCCTCACAACATGCAACCTCCACGGTGCAGTGCATCTCCAAACTCCCCCAAGCATAACTGATTTGAAATGAAAGGAGAAAGAAAGTGTGAGACAGACTGAGCTGGAGTTATCTACCCTGTATCACTCTCCTGCCTCCGAGCCCGAGATGGTCCATCCTGATTGGCGCGCACACAGACTCAACATGGCCGACCTCTGAAAACGGCCTTTGAATGTTCAGTGTTGACAAAGTTAACTTATACCGATGGAAGTGTATAAACTCCCCGCCCTTCGTACACACGCTCAAGCATAGTTTGCAGCGTGTGTTGGCATAATAGTCTATACTTGCCCGTTTGCAAGATGCATACTAGATACTCATGTGCCTCCCCAAGTCGGTTGCGGAGGCACTGTGTGACACGAGGATCTATGATGCGGCATGCATCTTGCAAACAAGTATACACACAGAACCTCATGATCCACCACAGCCGACCGGGGCTCTTGTGCATCTGACTCAGTCAGAAATGACAGTAGTCCTCAAGCAGATTTGTAGAGAATGAATACCCAACTGCCAGACGCGGCATAGATGCTCATGAGCGGCCTACCTTCGCCGCAGACTGCGGGAACACTTAACTCATTCTACCCCAACACCGAAATCCCAACATTTTGCTGTTGTTCTCTGAAGTCTGCATTGCAGTGCAGGACACAGATCGACCACGATAGTGCAAGGGTGATGCCAGAATAGCTTGGCGCCCATACTGAGGCGCCAAGCTATTCTGGCATCACCCTTGAACTATCAAGGTCGATCCTTATATTGCTGTGGTGGGTCTGGGGTAGAATGAGTTAAGGTTCTCTGAACATGATTCTCCTGAGTGATAAGTCCGAGTATTAACTCATTCAGCCCGACGCACGTATTTCCCAAATTTTGGAGGCGTCATCTAATAACTATGCACGAGTTGCAGGAGATGAATCGACCATGAATTCAAGGGCAGTGCCAGATTAGCTTGGCGCCGACAGGCGCCAAGCTAATCTGGCACTACCCTTGAATTATCATGGTCGACCCATCTCCTGCTGTAGTGCGTCAGGGCTGAATGGGTTAATATTTTTTCAGGATCATTGGGAGTCCTAATGTGTTGGTCAATAAAACTACAAAACGTTAACATATCAATCTAAACTCCGCCCAAACATTGACCGAACATCTCCATACAGTCTGTTCGTACTGAACTTGCCTCGCCTACTAAATTTCTTTACAAAACAGCTAGCGACCTAACTAATGGAAAAGCGGGTAATGTAGCCTTCAGAGAACAGATCTGGGACTTTCCACCTTCAGGGCCGCTCAACCTTCTAATTTCGCTTCCGGCCCTTTAGATCTACCTTCAAAAACAGAATTACAACTTAATTTTTCATTCCAGTCAAAGTCAAGTCCATTCCGACAGAAATAAAACTACAATTTTTTTTTTTTTTTTTTTTTTTAGGGAGCCTTGAATCTTCACACCCAAAAACAGCTAGACGGACTTTTCAGTTCCGCCCGACGGTCTGGCTCCCAGTGCGCAAAAGGTCCTCGGGTCGACGTCTGCCGCAGCTGGCTTCGTCGGCCCGAAGACCTTTTGCGCACCTGGGTATTGCATTGCCATGCAAAAACAGCAGTCCAGAGATTTCAATTACGGGCAAGTCCAAATAAACTGCGCAACACCCAACAGTTCACCTCCTCAGATACTATCTGTTGATAAACTCTAACATCGGTTTGCGGTTAAAAATGGAGCTGGAAGACAATTTTGCTCTTTGTGGAGTGAAAAGTCAATAACCTTGCCGCTAAGTAAGAAAAGAGCGGCCTTTTTTTCCAAAAAGTTTGTTGCCAAAATAAAAATAAAAAACAGAAAGTTGTTGGAAAAATAAACCGAGAAACAAAATTGGCCGTGTCAGAGTGAGCAAAACAGTTATGGTCTCTGTGGCCGATGCAGTTTTATTGTGACACTTAGCAGGCTTTCAAAAGCAAACAAACAAAAGTGCTTTATACGATGCGGGGGAAAAAACAAACGTCTGTATTGAAAATGACAAGAACAAGACAAGATCTGTTGACAAGAATGCTCGTTGTATCCAAGAGCATTGACTCGGAAATTGACAGGGAAATACAATGTATACACATGTAAATCTTTTATACAGCAATGCATAAAACGTGTTATGGTCTGTGACTTTGGACTTTATGCTCACAAACCAGATAGGTGAGGTTAGCGCTGGCAGAATTGTACACATCATAGTCACATCACATCAGAATTCTATACCTGCGTATTTCTCTGTGGGCTGGCGATTGGGTGTCTGATAGGCTGGGGCAGGGGATCTAACTGCTGTCTGTCCGGCGCTGAGTGATTCCTCTTGGTTTGTGTACAATTCTGCCAGCGCTAGCCTCACCTATCTGGTTTGTGAGTATTTATAACTCGAGGCAAATTTGTATCGCTATATCGTTACATTGTTCTGTAATGTTCTGTGCATCTACTGTGGGAAATTAGGGTATTTACCTGACCACATATGGTAGTGCACCTTCGTGTTTGTGTATGTATGTTTCCCCTGCCTACTTCCTAAGTTCCGGAGAAAGACATGGGTTATATAAGAGACCTAATGCATCTTTTTTGAAGATGCAAATGATCGTCTTATTCTATACCTGCGTATTTCTCTGCGGGCTGGTGATTGGGTTCCTGATAGGCGGGGGCAGGGGATCTAACTGTTGTCTGTCCGGCGCTGAGTGATTCAGTCTTTTTGGACTTTATGGCCTCCCAACTGGCCAGCCAATTTCAGTCATTTCTGCCTGGACGCCATACTTTCGTAATTTCACAACATTATGACTTTCAGTGCATGTCCTGGTTGGATCAAGGACAGGCTTAGTCTTGGGTCATATGCAAACTTGCACGAGTAATTAAATCCTCTGCAGACCACTAAGCAAGGTGCTCCGCTAAAGCAGTGTCTTGCGCAAGGAAATAAGCTCACACAAATAACTGAGACCAGCGGGCCAGTTGCATGGCTGAGCTTAAGTCCTACGCAAGCCACCAAACAAGGTGACCCTCTACAGCGGAGCACCTTGCTTAGTGGCTTGCGCAGGACTTAAGCTCAGTCATGCAACGGCGGTCCAGGACCCTTATTAGAACGAAAGGGGAGATAACCTGTTGACACTGGCATTGTCTGCCCACTTAATTTATAGTCCGAGTGCCACTCGAGTGCCGGACTTAACTGGGACCGAGCCCTCTTCAACCGACTTTATGAGATGACCCCCAATGCAAGGTCACAGCTTTATGGCTCGTTATCTTTGCTCACGTATTAGAAGTATGCAGGTAAATTTGTTTTTCGGGTTGGCGGATCAATAATTATATGAGATAATAAAAAAAAACCACCAAAACAGTTTAACGCATTCAAGACGTGCCGCATCCGGATACGCGGCTTAATGCCGCGTATCCGGATGAGGCACGTCTCGAATGAGTAAATAACCAAGGACTCTATCCCATGCATAATCGCATTCAAGCAGCGTTTTAAAACTGCTCGCAGACAATGCTTATTCAGGTTTTGAGACTCAGCAGGGCTGATCGGGAGGGGGGGGGGGCGGTTCCAGGGGTTCCGGGCCCTCCCCCCTCCCCCACCACCCACCCCCGACCCAAAATTCTTTAAAATGCTATAACAAAGTCCCTTTTTGGGGTCAGTGTTTGGACACCCCCGCCCCCCCCCCCCCCCTGTTGTTTGATGTTTTGGCGAATGGTGAGAGTCGCACGCGCTTTCTCTCCACCCACCCCCGACCCCCACCCTCCACCCCCCGACCCCCGCTTTTCGATTTTTCGGCCCTTGGAAGCAAGGTCTAGCGTCGGGGAGGCCTTTTGTATCAGGCTGAAGGTCCCAAACAAAAAGTTGGACCAACCCCTCCCACCAAGGTCACTAATCCGCCCCTGTTCAGATTCACATTTAGTGTCCTATGCCAAGTTGACGAGGGAAATCTCAAAGCTGGGTAAATACAACTTTTCAAAAACTGTCGAAACGAAATGCGAGCAGGCATAAAGTAGACTCTGGTTTCACTTACATCCGTTTAAAAAAAAATCTGTTTGCTGGGTTTTCTCGCGTCACGGACACGAAAGCTGTTTTTGTTCAGATATCGACCTAAAGTTTCTATAAGTACTGTAGTAATATTAGCCATTAACAAACAAATATGACGAAAGAGAGAATGAGTACTTGCCTCTTAATACCTCGGTAGTCCAACCTTTTCAACAACGTCCAACTAAAGGCGTGGCTTCCTTTGGAGTTTCAGTTACAGTTGAGCAAAACCTGTTTTAAGCAACCACTCCTTGAGAAATTACCTGGTATTAAAGACCATCATTAGCCGCCTATATAATGGTCTTAATAGGCAGGTAGCACTTTTTGCCCTCTGAAGACATCTTGTCAGAGAACATCTGTCTTCACAGACCATTTTAATTTCACTCCAATCATGTGGTTGCTCAAAACACATTCACCTGCACGTGCTTTGTCTGTCTCTTTCCCGATAGTCCCCCCCCCCCCCCCCCCCAAAAAAAAAAAAAAAAAAAAAAAAAAAAAACACCAGTTAGATTTGAAAAGAAGTCTGTCGTTCACGGAAGCAGAGCCACTGCATCTGAACACTGAAAAATTGCTCTCGATTGCAGGTACCAATTGGTATCCTGGCCGTTGACTCCCTGCCCTATCAGCTGAGTGCGGCAACGAAACATTCCCATGTTCGGCCTATCAATCTTATATCAGCACACCCTTAGAAGTCAAACCGCACAACACTGAGAGACTCGAACTGCTCAAACCACTGCTACTGGCAAGAGGCATAGATTCTCATACGCCCCTGCATTGCAGGGGCGTATGAGAATCGATGCCTCTTGCAGATACAGTGAGATGGCTAATCTAGACCTATCACACTC
Organism: Semisulcospira habei; assembly: GCA_036245525.1. Taxonomy (NCBI): domain Eukaryota; kingdom Metazoa; phylum Mollusca; class Gastropoda; family Semisulcospiridae; genus Semisulcospira; species Semisulcospira habei. Next base: position 223,316,456 of record BTPG01000001.1, on the reverse strand, counting down.
AAACGAAACAATGAGTTATCGTGGTTCGTGCCTCCAACTGAAAATTTTCAACAATGGAAGGCAAGCAATATCACTGAAACTCGCCGGCGCTGTGCACAACAGCAAGAGGCATAGATTATCATGAGCCCTTGCATCTGCAAGGACTCATGAGAATCTATGCCTCTTGCAGGCACATGCATGGCCCCCATCAGTTTATCTACCTCTCCGACCCTCAGCGAGTTTTTGCCACTGATTGTAAGATTCATAACAACTGGACACTGACGGATTGTAGACAATAGTAACGACCTACCGAAAGTGCGTTCCGACACGTAGAATCTACAAAGTTTCTACTTACACTGACATAGCCTAAGACCCGGAAACCTTCCTCGTTCTCAGGTGAGAGATGGAAGTCCAAAGACACACGTTATACAGGTATGTGAAGTCTAAACGGTCGACCTCTTACCAGCAAAAGGAAGAGATTTTCGCGGCCGTGAAGGCAAACGACACTAAGCAGCCTGTACACTCATTATTGTGAAAATCGTGACCTTCTTTTAACTGCTTACATTGAATTACTGAACACATACATAAAAATGGACTTACTGTCAAAGGGCACGTGTTCAAGTGTCAGGAGCCCAAAAGGCTTAACCCCTTAACTGCTAGTGATACCGTTCTTCCGCGGAAAAGACGGCTGACGTCTTTTCCGCCGAGTTTCGTCAGTAGCAGCCAAGTGGTTAACATTAAGATAGGTCCACTTACCAGTTATACAGGCCGGTCTATAATTTAAACCCTCATTAATGATATTCTTGCTCTGAGGTTCCCCGATCACATCAGTTCAATGCAAAGGCCGGGACCTAACTGAACAGGACTGAATTAAGTTGCTCTGAGGTTCATGTACTAAGTGTACCCGCCGTCTCTGAGTTAATCAGCTTGTGCATGAAGCCACCGTACTGTACTGTGTCCGTACTGAAAACTGAGACGCGGCTGCAGAGGTAAAAGAGAACCTGCTCTTTCAGTCTGATCAGTCAATGAAAGGTGACGGCCGAGACCAGGAACGGACGGTTACTACACCGGGGACATCTCGAGTGTAAAGTTTTCGCGCGCTCCAGGTTTGCCAAGAAACTGCGAACTTGGTCGAAAAGGTGAGAGCAGCGCCGCGCCGGCCACGAAAGACCTGAACGCAAAAGGTCAACGGGCAGACGTCGGTCGGCACGGGCCGACTGCGGCCGACGTCTGCCCGTTGACCTTTTGCCTTGAGAAAGGAACGCCGGGGTGACTCAGTCGAGGGAGGGAGAGGCCGCGGGCGGTGGGGGTTCATTTTTCAGTCAAACTGAAACGCCTGTGTTTGTGTGTGAGGTAGGCCCAGAGATAAGGAGGGCCCGTATAGGATCTGCACTACAACGAACACAACATTGGGGGAGGCAGTAATCTCCAAGTAAACCGGGTTGCAATCACGTGCAATATCGACTGCGCATCTCTCTACGGCTATCGGCCCCAGCTTTTTTGGCACCGCCTGTCCCGGCTTTAACCTCTTCACTGTCGGGGAAGTTGCCCGCCCGGCCCGGGCAGCTGCAAGAGACATAAATCCTCATGAGCCCCCGCGACTGCGGGGGCTCATGAGGATTTATGTCTCTTGTTAGTCCCTCAAGTTGTTCTTCATGCCGCCCAATCAGTAGTTACATCTATTTTAGTCGCCACGCGACAGTCGGTCAGCGTGCAGTAGTAGTTTCTGACGAGAAATTTGTCACAATGATTACTGGCAGCGGAAAGGGTTACAAAAATTTGCCACTGAACAAGTCGACCCAGGTTTACGCTGGCGTGGCAAATTTAACTTATCGGCATCCCAGGGTCGATCTGCCGTAGGAGTTGTCTATGTGAACATGACCCCCCCTCCCCCCCCCCCCCCCCGGGGTCGATCTGGCGTAGGGGACAATCTGGCATGTTACACCGGATTCACCGTACTATTCGTGGTACCCCGCCGTGTGCCCCCACAAAATGACGTCCCATCATGTCCCTTCCCACTCGCTTGGCACTGATGCATGGTGTGGACACACCACTCGACACCCGTTTATTGCTCCGACCTACCAGGTGCACAAAAGATCCTCGGGCGGGCCGACTTCGGCCCGAAGACCGCTGGGCACCTGCATTCCACCCGACCCTAGATTCAGCGAGGGCAGTGAATGAGGTCTAAGCCGTGGAGCAGTCTTGTGTCGTTTTACACTTACAGAGCATAGATGTGACGTCGACAAGATTGTAAAACACATTGGTTGTCTCCGTCGATTCGCTGCCGGGGCAGCGAATCGACGGAGACAACCAGTGTGAGTTTGAAAGCAGGCCACAGCGAACAACTAAGGTCAAACAAGCCGAAACAAACAAACAAACGTGTGATGTTTTAAAAGTTGAAAATCCATTTCAGTCGCACAGACCAAAGAAAATTAATGCATGTGATGAGAGATCCGCGAGGGAATTAATTTATTTTGCCCTCAACACACCACAGCAAGATATAGGCGCCAAGCTATTCTGCTAGCACCCTTGAACTATCGTGGTCGATCTGTCTCCTGAATTGTAATGCAGTCCTCAGAGGATAACTCCAAAATGTGGGTATTTTGTACATCGGGTACAATGAGTTAAGTCCCTTGCACATGCAGCCACAGGGACTGTAAACAGTAGACAAGACTAAAGCACCAGTCAAAATCCGCGACGACACTTAGGTCTAGAAATTATCAGTCCAACCCCAATCCCTAGACCAAACATAGGCTTAACAGTCAACAAATATTGAGAGCTATCCACCGATCCTCTTCTGGTCCTAGATATAACTCTTAACATGGGCACGCCATAAATCTCTGGGGCCGTATGAGATAAATCGCCATATTCAACGTTGCTCGACCAATAGGATTAACGCGACTGATTGCTCACAGCCAATAGGATTAGGCGTCTCACAGACAATTTGTATTTACGATCCACTGATAGGTATATTTACCTGTGTCTGTTTAGAATGCTAAGTATGTGGATCGTGCGGATTAGCGTTATCAGAAGGGGAGGCCATTTATCTTATCGGATTGCAAAGGTGCAGCTTAAGCACACTCTGTAATTCTAGTCAGACAAAGAGAAGTCATTCGCAGGAGAGCAATGCCCACAATCACTAATGTCAATACCCATTATAAATAATACGAATAACAGCATCGATTAGTTTAAATTTCCATTAAAAAATGTTTAGATTGCTACTGATTTGTTTGTTTGTTTGTTTGTTTGTTTGTTGAGATTTTTTTAAATTTTTATTTCCAGTTATATTAGTTGTGTCCAAGAATTATAACAGCAGCCTTTAGAACCAAGAAAAAGCTCAAGCTGAACGTCATCCAGTGTTATGCGCCCACCAATGACAGTGACGAGGAAGAGAAACAAGAGTTCTACGACCGACTCCAGAGTGCCGTGGACAAATGTGCGGAGCGAGACATCACCATCGTCATGGGCGATTTTAATGCCAAAATAGGGGAGGACAACACCGGATACGAAGAGGTGATGGGGAGACAGGGACTAGGCTCGGAGATGAGTGAGAACGGGGAGAGGTTTGTAGACTTTTGTGCTCTAAACCGACTTGTCATTGGAGGCAGCATCTTCCCACACAGAAGAATACACAAAGCAACTTGGGTCTCACCTGACCATACAACAGAGAACCAAATAGACCATATCTGCATTAGCAAGAAATTTAGAAGATCCCTTCAAGATGTTCGAGTGAGGAGGGGAGCAGATGTCGCCTCAGACCACCATCTGCTTACCTTAAGAATGAAGCTCAAGCTAAAGAAAAGCCGCACAGAGACAACAAGAAGACAGCGCTATAATGTAGGCCTCCTGAGAGAAACTGGAGTTAGAGAAGAGTTCAAACTGGTGCTGTCCAACCGGTTTCAAGCGCTACAGGAGCTAGTAAATGAAGAGGAGGCGGTCACCACAGAGCAGCAGTGGAAGGCAGTTAGAGAGGCGCTGAACTCAACCTGCAAAGACACTGTAGGGCTCAGGAAACACCACCACAAGGCACAGACCTTGAAGAAGATAGAAGCGAGGAAGCAGAAGAAAGCAGCGGTCAACAACAGTCGCACGAGAGCAGCCAAAGTAAGGGCACAGGGGGAATACTCGGAAGCCAACCGCGAGGTGAAGAGGAGTATCAGGGCAGACAAGAGGGCCTACACAGACAGCCTGGCAGCAGAGGCAGAAAAGGCAGCAGGCAGCGGCAACATGAAACAGCTCTACGACATTACCAGAAGATTGTCGGGTAAGTATGGCCATACAGAAAGACCAGTAAAAGACAAAGAAGGCAAGCCTATTGCAGACAGAGCAGACCAACTCGACAGATGGGCCGAGTATTTTGAAGAGTTACTGAACAGACCTAGCCCACCCGACCCCCCCGACATCCAGCCGGCAGAGACCGACCTACCCATCAGCTGTGACAGACCCAGCCGGGAAGAGATCAGAAAAGCAGTGGCATTTTTGAAAAATGGCAAAGCAGCAGGGCCAGATGGCATCCCAGCGGAGTCTCTGAAAGCAGACCTAGAGACAACAGTTGAGATGCTGTACCCACTGTTTGGAAAGATCTGGGAAGAGGAGGTGATGCCAGCTGACTGGAAGGAGGGGTACCTAATCAAGCTTCCCAAGAAAGGCGACCTCAGCAAGTGTTCCAACTACAGAGGAATCACCTTGCTGTCAGTACCAGGAAAGGTCTTCAACAGGATCATCCTAGAGAGAATGAAGAGCTCCGTTGACCCCCAGCTGAGAGACCAGCAAGCAGGATTCAGGAAGAACCGATCATGTACAGACCAGATCGCCACTCTCCGCATCATCGTGGAACAGTCTCTGGAGTGGAGCTCCCCGCTGTACGTCAACTTTGTGGATTATGAGAAAGCATTTGACAGCGTGGACCGAGAGACTCTGTGGAAACTCCTACGACACTACGGTGTACCCACAAAGCTCGTCCGCCTGATCAAGAGCAGCTATGATGGCATGACATGTCGCGTGATCCACGAAGGGCAGTTCACCAGAGAGCTCCAGGTCAGAACTGGTGTCAGGCAGGGGTGTCTGCTGTCTCCGTTCCTCTTCCTACTGGCCATAGACTGGGTCATGAAGATGACCACAGAGCACAGACGAAGTGGAATACAGTGGACACTGTGGACACAGCTTGACGACCTCGATTTTGCAGACGACTTGGCATTACTGTCCCACACTCATCAACAAATGCAGGACAAGACATCTCGTCCCAAGTGGGCCTCACCATTCACAAACAGAAAACAAAGACAATGAGGCCGAACGCAACCAGGGAAGAACCAGTCTTGCTTGCTGGCACCCCGTTGGAGGAGGTGGAGTCCTTCACCTATCTCGGGAGCATCATAGACAAAAAAGGCGGCACTGATGCAGATGTCAGAGCACGAATCGGTAAAGCCAGAGCAGCCTTTCTCCAGTTGAAAAAAGTGTGGAGTTCCAGAGAGCTGTCACAACACACCAAAGTCCGGATTTTCAACTCCAATGTAAAAGCAGTTCTCCTATATGGAGCAGAGACATGAGATTGACAAAAACCACAGTCAACAGAGTACAGACCTTCATGAACAGTTGCCTTAGAAGAATTTTGAAAATCCACTGGCCAGAGAAGATCAGCAACGTCAGACTCTGGGAGAGAACAGAGGCAGATAACAGCAGAGAATGAAATTGGGCGAAGAAGATGGGGATGGATCGGTCACAGTCTGAGAAAGCCAGCTTCCAGTATCACTAGGCAGGCATTGTCATGGAACCCCCAGGGAAAGAGGAAAAGAGGTAGGCCGAGAAACTCCTGGCGTCGAGACCTCCAAGCAGACATCAAGAGACTGGGAACCACCTGGAGTAGAATCGAAGGAGAAGCACAGGACAGGAGTTGCTGGAGGTCTCTCGTCGACGGCCTATACCCGGGTAGGGGTGACAGGCGTAAGTAAGTAAGTAATATTAGTTGTGTGTTTGGTTTGATTTTTTTAATTGTTCTTATTTTATTTTAATAGCTATCTGTTTGGCATGGCTTTGGCGGATTTATTTGTTGTCTCATCTCCGCGCTGACCACCACAATTACGAACAAACATTCGCAAGTAAGACCTTCACGCCAGTACCAGTGCACGAATAAACCCAAAAGCAGGGGTGATGCAGGGACCCATGAGGAATCTACGTCCTTTGCAGATGGGCCACTGGGTGCGGGGCTGTCTCCGCTGAGGCAAGTCAATGTAGTTTGTGTCGACAAGAGGCATAGATTCTCATGAGCCCCTGCGCTGCAGGGCCTCACGAGAATCTATGCCTCTTGCAGACGGGCTGAGGCAGAGTTGATTGATGGACGTGAAAGCGTAGTTAGGGACAGATTTAAACGCAGTTTGGTTAAAAGTGCCGCAAGTCAATTAAAATTCAATCGCCAGGAGTGTAAACTCTTCAGATAACGTGTAAACGAGTGTTACGGAACAGGTCGTAAACAACCAGCAAGTACAAAGTACTCGGGCGGACGTCGGTCGCAGTTCGGGTCCGCGGACCAAATGCGGCCGATGTTCGCCCGATCTCTGTGCGTTTCCTGGGCCGTAATCAATCCCACCCAGGCCTCGCACTCTCTAACCCAGCAACTGCTGCCTCAGCCTAATGAGAGAGAGAGAGAGAGAGAGTCGTACGGGTTTAACTACGCCGGATTCATTCATTATTTCCAATTTACTGTCCTCACGACCAACTAGGGTATGGGGGACTAGCAATTAAGCATGGTGGGGAAAAAAAAGGGGGGGGGGGGATGGTAAAAGTAGTATAAAACATTAATAGTCAGTGATCAAAGTCACACCACATAAGCTCTATATTTAATGAAGTGTCAAGGGCACCAAAGCACTACGCCGGAGTAAACGACAAAGCAATTTCATGGTGGAAATAGAGCGTGACTGCGATAAACCGACCAATCAGTGTTGCCCGTCTGCTTGGAGGCATATAAAAAACAGATGACCGCCCATGATCTCTTAGGAATATTAACCCATTCAGCCCTGACGCATTACAGCATAATCCGCGTTAGATGACGCCTCCCAAATTTGAGAAATACTGACGTGCGTCGGGCTGAATGAGTTAATTAAGCTTACTTATAAAATAGATCAAAGCAAACCAAATGGGGCCAAAATAGGGAGGTGGAGGAGAAATATATTTGTCGGCAATGACATGGGTCAAACTGAAATAAAAATCCAACATCTTATACGATGTGTAGCTTTCCAGCACACATACAAAGGGGAGTCACTCAGCGCTTGACAAAACAAACAGTTATTTCCCTTGACCCTGTTCTTTCAGTGTATAACTCCCAATAACGAACGACAGCGAAACCAAGGCAAGGCAGATTAAAAAAAAAAAAAATCAACGATAAGCATATATAACGCTCCAAACATCTCCAAGAGGCATAGATCCTCATGAGCCCTGAAGATGTTTGGCGTGTTGTCTATGCTTATGGTGGACGCCGCCATGATTTCACGGGCCGTGATTTCACTCTCGTTTATTGTCTGTAGTCATTCGTTTCAAACGAAACCTCACTATTATGTCGCCAAATCGTCTGCCCACGACTAGGGATTAACTATTTGTTTATTTATTAACTAAAACTATTTGGTTGTACAAATGCGCCCGTTGCGGCTAAAACAAACACACAAACAAACAAACAAACAAAAACTTACCTCCTGGCCAGAACTGACTGAGCCTTGTGAATCGGAATCACCGTGTTCAATGAGAAGACCGCCCCCGTGAGTGAACTCTAATTCCTTATTGTAAATGGTCTCCCCCTCAGCAAGCGTGCTGAACGCCTTCATCTTTCGCCGCTGTAGCTTATTTCGGATAAGCTGCAGTACGTATTCTCGGTCTCGGCCCCAAACCTGCGTCAGCGCATCGTCGTGTCGTGGCGTGCTGGGCTGGGAGGAGGAGGACGCGACGGAGCTCGCGTCGCTGTGAAAACTGCCTAGTTCAAGGCTGTGTAGGTCAAGGCTGCTGGATTCAAGGCTGTTGAGGTCAAGGCTGCTGGGTTCAAGGCTGTTCAGGTCAAAGCTGTTGTAGTCGAGGCTGCTGGGTTCGTCTTCTTGAATATAGTCTGGGAGATGTCTTTGAGGAAATGTTTCATCTCTGAAAGCCTCAGGCGGACTCAGATCGTGTCCGTCTTCTAATACTAACTCCTCCCCGACACCTGAGTATGAGCTTTGGTCTGAAATAAAGCCTTGGCCCAAGGAAGTATTGTGAACTTGAAGCAAAGTCCTTCCAGGACTTTGATTCAAGTTCACAACACTTCCTTTACCAGCATAACCTTTCTGCTCCAGATGGTACTCAGGAGCCTTCGACCACGATGACTCACGACTTAAATCCCTAGCACTTTTCACATCATCTGGTGAATGCATAGCAAAAGAAGTTGACACCAGATCTGTATCTGAAGGTTCTGGGTAATACTGTCTGGAAGAGCTCGTAATGCTGTTCTGGGGTGGGGGTTCCGTATGTGTTTCGAGAGAGCCCTGACCTTGCAGTGAACACGTAGAAGACGACGAAACAAAGCCAGAGGAAGAGTTCGAAACCTTCCTGACATTCCCACTACTCGCAGAACTCCCATTATGTGCACTACTCGAGTTCTGGACTTTACTCCTGGAGGGGTACAAACTTTCAGCATTATTAGTACTCCCATTGATACTCCTTGGGTTCTGCGCAGCAGTACTCCCATTCGCACTTCTCGAGTTCTGGGTTGTTTCAACACCCCAGTGAACACTCCCCGATCTCAGTGCAGTCGTATAGTCTTGAGTGCCGCCAGAGCTGGAAGTACTCCCTTGTGATGTCTTGAAATTCTGCGCACTCCCGGAGGGTTTGAGGTTCGAACCTTCAGCGCTGTTGTTACTGGCGTTGTCTGTGTCGACGCTGCTGTCGTCATCCTCCGCCACCACCTTGCACACCTCCATCTGCAACGCTTGCAACCACTTCATCAGGTCCTGAAAGAAAAAGAATTATTAGTCGATGAAATTCTGCAGTGATCGCAGATTGTGTTTCTAAAATCTTTGTTAACTCATTCAACTCCGACACGCCACGGCAAGACATGGATCGAGCGTGATAGTTCAAGGGTTGTGCCAGAATAGCTTGGCGCCCATAGGCGCCAAGCTATTCTGGCACAACCCTTGAACTATCACGATCGATATGTTTCCAGAAGTGTAATACAGTCTTCAGGGGGCAACTTCAAAACTTGCGGATTTCGGTCCTGGAGCGGAATGTGTTAATTCAACGCCAAATATCTGGCTTCCAGCTGTCCAAGAAACATGGATACACAATAGTGTCCGGAAGAGGCACAGATCCTTATGAGCCCACGCAACTCATAAGGATATATGTTTCTTGCAGCTGGATAGCGTTCACGTTTGAACGGCAAAAGAATGGACGGAGGGATGGATGAATGGCTGAGCGGGTGCACGGACGGACTTCGTATACGTTGTATATTTAAGATAGGATGGACGGACAGACCGATAGATGGATGTAAAGATAAATGATTGGTTTGTAAAGAGGTTACTAAAACCACTACATCATTATCTTCCGGTGTGTGGTCAAATAAACGAATACTACATACACCCACATCTACTGACACAAGACCAGACAAAATGAGATGAATTACCTGATGGTCCTCAGCACACAGATGAAGGCTCCTACAGTGCGGCTGAGTCAGCTTGAAGGCCAGCAGCCTCTTGTGTCGCTTCTCCGTCTCCTGCACGTACTGCACGGAACACTGAGTCAACACGAACACCAAAAGAGGCACATCAGTCTTCTTGTCTGACTTGAACCCGTAGAAACAGCCTCGACACAGTACGGCCCATATCCTGACCCATTTCCCTTTTGTCTGCAAAGAAATAATTCAAACAAGAACATAACAGCTTCAGATTCAAAAACTTTACTGTCCCATGCCGCATATTACGAGCTTCGTATATAGCAACAAAAATGGAGGTTCCCAGGAGTTCTGTTATAACTAAAGTTCACAACCGTCCGAAAGGTCGAAGTTTTTATATTTCAAACAAGAATATAACAGATTCAGATTCAGAAAACGTTATTTTCCATGCCAAGCTGATTAGGGAAAATTTCATTTGATCCGAGATATATGTAACAAAAACTGCTTGTCCCAATTTCCCGCAGTCACTCGAAGTTCCATATCCAGTTGCACCCTTTCCCACTCCAACACTAAGTTCCCATCCTCTCGCTTTAAACTATGGGCAAAATCCTAAGGGTTGAAGATGGGTCAACAGTTGCAGAAGATGTGTCTTCATAGTTGAAGGGTGGTACCAGAACAGCATCGCGCCAGCAGGCGAGATGTTGCTTTGAACCACCATAAACTATCATGGTAGATCCTGCTGTGGCGTACGCGTCAAGGTTAAATGAGTTAAATGTGGCAAAGTATTCCAATTTTTATTTACTCTGGCACCATCCTGGAACTATCATGGTTATATCCTACTGTGTCTGAGCTGAACGGGTCAGGTAGGGTGAAATATTTACTAAATTTCAATGAAAGACTGAAAAAGAAAACAGGCTCACAAAGCAGGCCCACAAAATGTACCTTATACTGAAGAAAGCCATCCAGGCGGGCGTCAGTCAGGTCACCAAGACGTAAACCGGGGACACGCGACTTGCTCGCTCCGCTGAACAGCCTCGATTTTAGGTCCGACGCGGATCTTCTAATGCTCGCTCCCAGGCCCCGTGACTCTTTCTCTCCGTCCCAAGACCTGGATAAGAAAGCTTTCCCACCTTCCGGTTTCTCTAGCCCTCCTTCTGGTATCATCACCCCTTCGCTTCCGCTGCGTGCGAGATGTGGTTTAGATCGTCGTGCTTGTTCGGGAGACGGGGGGTTGGACGCGGAGTTTTGGGGTGAGGGAACCTGGACGGACTTTCGTCTTTCGGCGTCGTCTGCAGAGGCGGAGCGCTTTTTGGCCTTGAAGAAGGCAGACAAACAAGAATGGGGTCATGTCCCGACAACAGAGATAACAACAATAATAATAATAATAATAATAATAATAATAATAATAATAATAATAATAATAATAATAATAATAATAATAATAATAATAACACGATCATTATATAGGCGCTTTACCCAAATCTGTGAATCGGCTCAAAGCATCGCGAACTGAACACAACACGCAGGCTCACGTGAAACACACGCATTTACTCTGAAGACAAACACAGTAATAACAGTGATAATGATAATGATAATACCGGTCGTTATATATGTGCTTTACCCAATTCTGTGAAATCGGCTCAAAGCGTCGCGAACTGAACCCAACACGCACGCTCGCCCGAGAAACAAACGCATTCACTCTGAAGACAAACAAATTACAAGACAAATACAGGACATTCACGTGGTGCGAAGGGTCAGCTCAGCTATTAAGGTTTCGGACATTTTGATCGCTTGTATTGGAAATGTATAAACTGTCCTGTATTTATTATTGTTTAAAAAAATCTAGTAGCAATGCAGTGAGTACAAGGTTTTTGGGTCGTTTTTAGGCCGCAGTGTTGGCCCGTCACAGCTGTGCGCGGGCAAACACATAGGCCTACGTCGGCCTGAGGACCTTTGACCGACTAGAAGCACAAAAAGGCCACAACATACCCTGAAAAGCGACTCGAAAGCCCCCACTCTGAAGAAAGAGCGACGCCTGCCGGGACGAGCAACAGCAGATGGGTTTGTGGAAGACGCGTCGGAATCGGCATAAGTAGCCTTCAAGGGAGTCATCTTTGCGTCTTGCGGATGCTCAGGCTCTCTGAAAACAGAGGCATGCTTGTTATTATCGCAAATACATGCAAGGGTGGATCCGGAAACTGTCGGGGGGGGGGGGGGGGGGGCGGGGGATAGGGGTGGGGGTGGGGAGGAGGGGGGAGGATGGCAGGGCGCTCAATAGCAGTTTTTTTTTACTACCGTTTAGAAAATACGGTAGACTTTGGAATGGGGCTGGTCGAAACACACTCCGGAGCATGCACATGACGTTTTTGGGGTGCGGGGCAGAAATTCTGGCAAAGAAATAACAAGATAAACATGACGTCACGTCTAGCTACGCAAACCTTGCTAGAGAACGTCTTTTGGCGCCAAAGCTTCGTGCGTGCGTGCTTGCGTGCGTGCTTGCGTGTGTGTGTGTGTGTGTGTGTGTGTGTGTGTGTGTGTGTGTGTGTGTGTGTGTGTGTGTGTGTGTGTGTGTGTGTGTGTGTGTGTGTGTGTGTGTGTGTGTGTGTGTGTGTGTGTGTGTGTGACAGCGACTAGAGCCCGCGTTTGAGGACGGACAAGCTTGAAATTGTATGATATTGTCTCTAAAAGAATAATCTCGAGACTTTTTCGATTGTTTCATTAAGATGCTTATTGGCGAGAAAAGTTTCACAAAAACCGGTTGATCTACACTGAAGTGCGTAATTTTTCTTATTTTTACTAGATATTTTGCATATAGCTAGATAAAAGGGAGATATTGAATGAGTTTGTTAACCATCATTGTACCTCTCGAACCTTTTGAGTTATAATTAAATATGTTTTGAAAAATATATATATTTTTACGTTTTTGGGATTAATTTCATGAATTATATGGGATAATCATAAAACAGTATAATCTTTTTTAAGGAAAAAAACCCCAATCTTCTCATTAATAAACGCATGATTTTTCGCATACGGTATTTACATCAGCCTACAGTTTGTCTGGAATGTCGGGTACGATTAGGTCAATTGTGATCTTATACAATAGGTGTGAAAATCAGACAATTTTCTGCACTACCTTTTTGGAGTCATTTGTAAAACAGCTAACATAACTTTAATTTTTTTACGGAAAAGGCTATCTTTTCATTAATACCCGAATGATTTTTCATAAACAGTGATTGCATAAGTCTGCTATTTGTAGGCGTAAAAATCAGCAAGAAAATTTTTAAGTTGATCCAATGTTAGTGCTGCGATGAGTGACGTATAACATCGAGACGTCACTATGAACACGGCGTCGTGGGACTAATGATGCCATGACGTCAGTGAAGCTCGAAGTGACGTCAATTCGCTGCTCGGGCTATTATTCTTTTCAGAATAGCTATGCTACGCCAGACCACAGAGCTTACGAATGGCGGGAATCGCCGTGTCCGTCTTTATTTATGTGTGCCGTGTGTGTGGATCAGAGGGATGGGTTAAAGTAGAAGAAGATAGATTCCTGTCGCTACACGAGCCCACAGAGCGTACTAATGGCGGGAAGCGCCGTGCGTCCGTCTTTATTTGTGTGCGCCGACGTGTGTGTTGATCAGAGGTTGGTTTAGAGAGGAGGGAAATGGATCATATGAAAATAAGAACAACTCTGAATGTTCCTAAAAGATAAACGCATCCGAGCTCAAAACAAACACGGTACACTTTGGAATGAAATCCTCACTGACCTTGCTATAAGCCCTCAAAATATCATTAAGAAATTGCGCGGGAAAGTAGAGGAGGGGTGTGGGTGGGGTGGGAGAGTATCAAGTGGGGGTCGGGGGAGGGGGGAGCGGGATGGGGGGGGGCGCCGGATTTTCAAGGGTGTGTGGGGAGCTCATTGCTCTCAAGAAAGAGAACACGATATCGGTCCCCCTTTTTTTTAAGGAGAACTGCCACGCCAAAATAGAATCCGCGTACAGGTCGCCCCAAGACCTTTTGCATACACACACACACACACACACACACACACACACGCGCGCGCGCGCGCGCGCGCACACACACACACACACACACACACTCACACAGAGAGTGTGCACAGTAAGCAAACAGGTTTGGGGCTGACCCATGCGCCAGATCGACCCTGGATGACACTCGCCTGCGTAATCGTTTCCTGATGTCATCCACCGAACCCTTGCCGACGTCACCAGTGTTGCTAAGCGACATGGACAGAAAGTCGATGCGTCGCGGCAGAGTCTGTGACGGTGTGTAGGAGCTGCCCCTGAGGAGGTCGTCGCTGTAACTAGCCGTGACGTCGCCGGAAGCGCTGCTTCTGGGGGACAGGCGCACATGCCTGGAGTGTTCTCGGTCCGTCTCTCCGTTTGCACCGTTTCCTTTGTGTCGAGGGCTTCCGTGAAGTTTATCACAGCTCACACCACTCGCACTTTCTCGCGACCCTTCCTCTTTACAACTACCGTCTCCATTGTTCTGATCTTTACCCGCTGAGTCGTCGGGAGTGATCGTGTCGGGATCCACGCTAGCTACGCGGGTGAGAACCTCCATCCACTCTTCCAGCTCGGCTTTTGTGTCCACGCCGAACATGAGGCGCTGCCGGTTGGCGGCGTTCTCTATCCAGAACTGGAACTTGTCCACCCCTGACACGGTTTTGGATTTGAACCTGCGACCCACGCCGTTGATGAAGCTGTTGTCGCGAGAGGCTGTTTTGAACTCCACCTGACGCACCTTGCATCCCGGGAGAAGAAGAACCTGAAAGAAAATAGCAGGTAAGTTGGATGTAACCAATTCATCTAGAGCATCTGGAACCTGGGACTGGCGGGAGCCGGCCCATTCCAGATAGTCTGGATGGTAAGAATGAAGCATGGGCGGTCCTCGGGGTTTAAAAGTTGTCGGCTCCACCCCCGGTCTAAAATAATAAAAGGGAAAGTATGATCTCTCCCAAGTAAGCAAAGGTCCTCGGGTCCACGACGGCCGCAGTGGGCCCGAAGACGTTTTTGCTCTGCCCTAATTCCGCAACCCTTTTTCTCCCTCCAAAACCATCCTCATCCTCACCCCCCTCTCCACAAGCACACACGTCGTTTGCTATTGTGACAGTCTGTCAAGCATGACATCTTCTGTAGGGTGACCCCATGATATGAAAACACAGGAAAGTGTTCAGGCCGATGTCACTTTAGTTTTTGTAACATTTATTGTAGCGTTTTCTTTCTTGTACTTTTTGTTCTGTGATTTTTGATCTTGTAAAGCGCTTAGAGCACCATTCATTTGGAGGTTAAGCGCTATATTAATGTACATTATTATTATTATTATTATTATTATTATTATTATTATTATTATTATTATTATTATTATTATGTGGCACTGACCTGTTTGGACACCTTGTCGTCTTCTTTCTCAAAGACACAGAAGAGCATGTCGGCCACGGCGCACCACACCCGCCTCCCCCTCAGCTGGTCCGTTAACCACCCCTGCTGGTCGCTAGGCAGGACCTCCAACGTCGACACCAGCTTGGGGGCGGGGCTGGGGCACCGCCCTGTGGTCGGGGGCAGAGGGGCGGGCGTCCTCTTAGGACTGGGTGTCCGGCCCCGGTTGCCTCCATCGCTGTGAGGCGACCCGCCGGACTGGGATCTCTGGTGGAGAGCAGGGTTCATTGTCCGGCCCTCTGATTTGGCGCGTGCATGTTTACCACGTGACCGGCTTCTGCCTCGTTCTGGTGGTTCAGAGAATGTGACGTCATCGTCAGGGTGGAAAGAGTCTCTATTTGAAGATGCCTGAAATCAGAACAACGAAGGGGAATGTTTACAAAATGGTCAGATCGTTGACCGTGGCTGTATACCATTCGAAGAAGTGGTTTTGTTAACCCACTTGTGCGTGCATCAGCCAGTACGGTGTGCCCGAAGATGATTTGCTGCTAGGGACAGTAACGGCGGCTGCACGTACAAGGGGGTGAAGACAGTACCAGACAGTGCAGTCAGCGTCAGATGCAAATAATATCTAAAGTCCATTGTGTCACCGTGTCGCTCCGTGTAAGTATATCTGTTGATGTACAACATAATAATAATAATAATAATAATAATAATAATAATAATAATAATAATAATCATTATTATTATTATTATTATTATTATTATTGTTGTTGTTGTTGTTGTTGTTGTTGTTGCGATGTGGTTTTGTCCTACTTGTGCGTCTTTATTCTATCATCTGTTCGGCACATCAACAGCATCAACATGCAACATCAATCATCGATCATTATCATCACCCACTATTCTTCATTTTTCAACGCAGTTACCATGCCTTCAAGTCGCTCACCATGCCTTCAACACGGTCACCATGCCTTCAACTTGGTTACATTAATAATAATGTGAATGTATTATGTACAGCGCTTAACCTCCAAATGAATGAAGCTATAAGCGCTTTACAAACCAAAAATTAGAGAATACAAGACTGCATGAAAAGGTTGCAAGAAACGTTACGAAGTATTGCATTTGCAGTAGTGTCAGCTAGTATGTGCTTATGGAACTTTCAGCTCTAAACAGTAAGGCGTAAAACCACAAACCATTATACGCATCTTTTAGGTAGCCAAACTGACACACGCATCCCGCGGAATTAAATTAATTGGTTCGCAAACAATGTGCATACTCTAATTCATTTGAATATATAAACAGCTACTGCCAAGTTTTAACAAACGCCAAAGCACAACACAGCACATACAGTAACACACGAAACATGTGTTCCTATTTACTTACCCCTTCAGCAAAAGGCCATCGGACCGACGTCGGCCCGATGACCTTTTGCGCAATGGGCCACCACCTACAAAAACACCACTTCTTGGCCTAGTATTTTTTTTATTACAAAGTCAGTGATTAACAATGGTAGCTATTGATCCTTATTGTTTGGCAGGCTGCCTGTATTGTCGTGATTTGTAACAGAACAAAGCGTTAGTGCGTTAACAAGCAATCGGATATGGCGCACACGCCATGGTAGGTCCTATATAACCCTTTTGGCTTTTGGTAGCGGTTATCGTGAGTCCGAAATAGCTCAGGCGGTTAAACGTCGGAGCAGGAGAGCGAAGGGAATCGCCGGGTCGTGGGTTCGAATCCCGTCCCGGCCCCGGTAGCTGGACTCACAATCCAGGGGGAAAAACGGATTTGTTCAGTAGCATGTCCGTTGAAATGTCCTGGTAAATCAAAGTGGCACAGTTGGAGTGCGCCTGAGTTGATCAGTGTTCAGGTCGTACTCATGATAAACAATAGATTTCCTTGTCCCCCATAACCCGCCCGTCAGGGCCGTCCATGATCACCTCGGTGCTGTGGACGTTAAAAACCCGAACTAACCAAGTAGCGGTTATTGTCGCCACGATTCTTTGCAGGAATCATCGCGACAAAAACCGCTACCGACAGGCAAAACGGTTAAGCCATGACACCTTACAACATGAAACAAGTACGACGATGATACAGTTCGAGGGTTGTGCCACAAGACCTTAGAAGTATTTACACATTGTAAAGGTTGATTGATGTATGGGTCCCTCACATTTCTCAAGTGTGGTGCCTGATTGGCTTGGCGCATAAAGAGGCTTTAAGCTAATCGGGCACTACTTTTCAGGTAGATCCGCCTAAAAGCAGTCGATAGAGCGTTGGACTCTGGTCCGAAAGGTTGTGGGTTCGAACGCGGGTGGGCGCTTTGTCAGTTCAGATGCTTTTCCGTGCCCCGTCTTTTAAATCACCTCTGTGGTGACAAAAGGTTTCAAGTCCTAAACGTTAACCCTTCAGCTGTCTGTAGCGGGTGTTGTCGCGATGATTCCGGCAGGAATCATCGTGACAAAAACCTCTGCCGGCAGTCAAAGGGTTCGAGTTTGTCGTCATGCTGTTGACACTGAAAGTGGACAAGAAGAGGCAGCTGTGTTGGAAAGTCGCCAGACAGTACTCGTAGGGTGATACAAAATACCAACACACATTTCAGTCAACCGAGATGAGAGAACGATGACAGGATCCTCAGAACCGACATACGGCTAATCGTCATTTTGAACACATTGAACCATGTGGTTTAAATTCTCAAATCTAGCGCTGTGAGGTCTATTTTAGCTGACTTGGTATTTCTGGCTGGAGTGAAAACTACCTACAATACAAACGCCTGTGACATGTGTGTGATGTTAGGATCTGATCGCAGCCAAATAGCCAAAGCAGCCGACAAATAGCCAACAAAATAGCAAACAAAACAAAAGAGTAGATAAAAAATAAAGAAAATAAATACATAAAATAATACTAATAACTAACTAACTAAATAAATAAATAAATAAATAAATTTTTAAAAAATTCAATTTAAAGAAAAAATTGCGTAGGCAAAACGACGATTTTGCTCTACATAGCATGTCCCTTGAAAGGTCCTGGTAAATCATAGTGGCATAGTTGCAGCGCGTTGGATTGACTAGTGCTCAGGTCGTACTCCATAGGCATTATCTGTCTTTGTACCCGTCCGTTAGTGCCGTCCATTACCACTCCGGTGCCGTGAACGTGAAACCCGGAACTAACCAAAAATAAGACGAAATTGTTGACTCATTCAGCCCAACGGCCATGTTTCCCAAATTTTGGAGGCGTCATCTAATGACTATGCACCAGTTGCAGGAGATGGATCGACCATGATAATTCAAGGGGAGTGCCAGATTAGCTTGGCGCCGACAGGCGCCAAGCTAATCTGGCACTACCCTTGAATTATAATGGTCGACCCATCTCCTGCTGTAGTGCGTCAGGGCTGAATGGGTTAAGATCAAAGGCGTATTTTCATAAGCAAATTGCTTTGGCTATATGGCGGCGATCTGATCCTGAAATCAAACACCACTCCTCCTCAGTTGATCAAATATATCGGGTATGTACCAGTGAGCGAGCGGCACAACACGCAGTGCTGAGCAAACGCTTTGGCCAACGCGACCGAGGCAGACAAGCTCCCTCCTGCCGACAATACAAAACTAGGCACGTATCTTATATCCAGATCAATTTGGAACGCTTGGAGCTTACTGCGTACGTCAAGACACTCGCCCTGTAACCCGTTCTGTGCCACCATCCATCTGCAAGAGGCATAGATCCCCATGAGCCTCCGCAGTTGCCTCTTGCAGATACCGCTTTGAATCCATGTTCCTGGGCCGGGAAAGCTAGGACATTTTGGTGAATCCATGTTCCTGGGCCGGGAAAGCTAGGACATTTTGGTGAATCCATGTTCCTGGGCCGGGAAAGCTAGGACATTTTGGTGAATCCATGTTCCTGGGCCGGGAAAGCTAGGACATTTTGGTGAATCCATGTTCCTGGGCCGGGAAAGCTAGGACATTTTGGTGAATCCATGTTCCTGGGCCGGGAAAGCTAGGACATTTTGGTGAATCCATGTTCCTGGGCCGGGAAAGCTAGGACATTTTGGTGAATCCATGTTCCTGGGCCGGGAAAGCTAGGACATTTTGGTGAATCCATGTTCCTGGGCCGGGAAAGCTAGGACATTTTGGTGAATCCATGTTCCTGGGCCGGGAAAGCTAGGACATTTTGGTGTTGAATTTACGAAGATCGCAAAAACAGTCTGCGTCATCTGGTACTGGCGGATAAAAATGCGCATAACAGTTCAAGGGTAGTGTCAGATTAGCTTGGCGCCTGGGATGGCGCCAAGCTAATCTGACACTACCCTTGAACGTACTATGATCGACCCATCTCAAATTGATGGAACACCCATCCCAACGCTGCGGAAGTCATTTCCAGCTTGAAAGTGTTCGTGTGTATTATTATTACATCAAAACACGAGAACAGCAGAAGATTACTGAATTACTTATAGATTCTTGCCCCGATTTTTCCAGTTGATTGCTGTAAACTTCGAACCCAATTCTGCACTACAGTAAACTTCGCTTATAAACAAAGCAGTCAGCAATAACAAGAGTCGAATATAAGAAAACTTTTCCAGAAGTCTCGGCTACACTATTTCTTCGCTTATATATATATATATATATATATATATATATATATATATATATATATATATATATATATATATATATATATATATATATATATATATATATATATATATATATATATATATATATATATATATATATATATATATATAATTTAAAAAAAAATAAACAAACATTAACCCTTTGCGTGCCCGTAGCAGTTTAGTCGTGATGATTCCTGTAGGAATCATCGCGACTAAAACCGCTACAGACATACAGGAATCATCGCGACTAAAACCCCCGGCACGAAAAAAAACAACAACAAAACAACACCACCACCTTCGGATGTATATTCAGATATAACAGGAAGAAATGTTAGGCATTTTTTAATGTCCAAAGTCATTTGATTGTAAACAGAACTGGGTTATTTTGGAGCCTCCTAAAAAATGTTGTTATATCAGACAATTGTTATATCTACCCATGAAATAAATACGGTATATTTATGGATACACGATGTAAAAACAATTTAACCCTTGACCTGCATTCCCAAGCATGAGAAAATTACTGTCATGTTGAGGCCCACTCGATTCTGTATTTATTGGGCCATCAGGGGGTATAAACATCTTCAACTCAGACCCTTGTCGTTGCGATCTTCGTAAATTCTTGTTCAAATCCTACATAGTCCACTTTACTGTTGTTCCTGTCGACATCTGAGTCAAGAGGAGAAGTGTGTGGATACTCTATACACTGACATTCAAAACAAACGTGAAACTTCTCTCCGTATCAAACTTTACTGACGAGCAAACGAAATGCGACATTTTTTAAAAAATCGTCGGAAACACTGAAGTGTTTCCGATGATTCCAAAAATGTCGCATTTCTATTGTGTTCAATCTAGTTTGATACGTTTCACGTTTCTTTTGAATATCAGTGTACAATATGCTAAATATATGGGAGCTGATCCCGAAAGACTACGTATGCATACATTACAACTCAGGAAAAAGATCAACCAGGCGCAAAGCTATTCTAGCGCCACCCCTCAACTGTCATTTCGATCAATCCATGCCTTGTTGTCCATAAAGAAAATTACAGATCACATAGACACATACATCCACGGAAATCTAGAATTTAAAAAATCTCCTGTGCAAAAGTTCACACACTTAAAACATAAAATTATAACTTTATTTCAACGATAAATGCAACCTATACAGAAAATATTTAACTCATTCTACCCCAACACCGAAATCCCAAAATTTTGCCGTTGTCCTCAGAAGACTGCATTGCAGTGCTGGACACAGATCGACCATGATAGTTCAAGGGTGATACCAGAATAGCTTGGCGCCCATAGGCGCCAAGCTATTCTGGCATCACCCTTGAACTATCATGGTCGATCCTTATCTTGCTGTGGTGTGTCTGGGGTAGAATGAGTTAATCAAAAATAAATTTATTAATGGAAGCGTAAAACGAAGAAAGTGCATCGTACTAAGCCACACAGAAAAGGAACATGACACTTCTCTTACCTTTGTAACTACTTGAAATTACGAAGAACACATACTCCAACACTAAGGAATTGTGTCGTACATAACCATACATGTACAAAAGGAAGGAAGTAGGAAATGTTTCCGTTCAAAATATGCGTATTGCTCAATTCGATCAATGAACAATGATTTACCACACATAAATCAAAAGAAAAACTAGTCGCAAAAATGGAGAAAAAAAATAAAACCTCACTTCGCTGTAAATATTACCTTTGTCTTTATTGTCGCAACAGAAATCCACGCAAGAGTAAACAACCAGTCACATAAAATATTATTGATACATTTGATACAGAGAAATGCAGCACCATGAAAGTCTCTGTCGCACAAATTCACACATGCAGAGGAAAAGCTCCCTCGCCTCTGTCTGTTTAACAGAAAACACTGAATTAAAGGTTGAGATTCAGTCAAATAAATAATCACTGACACATTGATCCACGGAAATCTAAAACCATGGAAATCTTTCCGGCACACACATGGCAGGGAAATGTGAAACTTCTGACCACCCACCCAGAACAATACCCGGGTAAAACGTACCACAGAATGCCATTTGGTTCCGCCACTTGCAGGAACATATGCAATGAAGGCAAAACGTGGAGAGTATCTGTCAGCTACTTACAAGTTAATGCCAATTTTAATCCCACAAAAACTCACTAAGCACAGTCAAAAGTCCCTGATCAACACACAAAAGAAACAATTTCAAGTCAAACAGTCCACTTCTACTCTTCAGCAGCTTGAGCCATAAAAATGATCTGCTTCCATTCGTCACTAGAGTAATTGACGCCCCAATCGACAAGAAGCTCTAAGAAAAAAAGAAAACAATCGAACATCTGCAAAGCAACAAGAAAGAAGTACAAACTTGCAGTGTGCTCGAGAGTCCGAAATTCCTAAACCTGCCAGCTGTCATCCAAAGCCTAAATACCAGCTCTAGAGATAAATTCAACGTGACAGTTGAAGGGTGGTGATAAATAGTTTGGCGCCTACGGGCGCCAAGCTATTCTGGCACCACCCTTGAACCACAATGGTCATCCTTCCTCAGTTGTATCCAGCCAGATCGGACTCACAGCGGATCATACCGATTTTTGAATTTGTCACAAGCTGCAAACGTTTAAGCGCTAAACTAGATCTGGGGACTACCATTGTCGTCAGCCTAGCTTCATGTTGCATCGTGTCATATCTGTACAAATAATAATATTTCTAGCTCAATACTAGGACTACCGTGATCGTCAGTCCTGCCCATGTTGTATCGTGTCAGATTTGAACAAGATGAGGATTTCATCCCAAAGTCTACCGTATTGTTTGGAGCTCAGATGCGTTTATCTTTTAGGAACATTCATAGTTGTTCATATTTTTGGGCTTATTATGCTGATCCATTTCTCTCCTCTCTAAGCCAACCTCTGATCAACACACACGTCGGTGCACACAAATAAAGACGGACACACGGCGCTTCCCGCCATTAGTACGCTCTGTAGGCTCGTGCAGCGACAGGAATCCATCCCCTTCTACTCTAACCCACCCTCTGATCCACACACACTGGCACACAGAAATAAAGACGGACACACGGCGATTCCCGCCATTCGCAAGCTCTGTTGTATGGCGTAGCATAGCTATTCTGAAGAAGAATGATAGCACGAGCAGCGAAATGACGTCACTTCAAGCTTCACGTCATGGTATCATTAGTCCCACGACGCCGTGTTCATAGTGACGACTCGATGTTATACTAACATTTGACGTATCAGAGAATCGACTTTGCAATTTTCTCGCTGATTTTCACGCCTAAGGCTTACAGGTCACAATCTGACCTAATCCTACCCCATGGCCGAGACAAACAGCAGGCTTATGCAAACACTGTTTATGAAAAATCATGCGGGTATTAATGAGAAGATTTTTGTTTTCGTAAAAGAAAAATTAAAGTTATTTTAGCTGTTTTACAAATGACTCCGAAAAAGTGGTGCAGAAAACTGATTTTCACACCTAGGGCATACAGGTCACAATGGACCTAATCGTACCCGACAGCCGAGACAAACTTCAGGCTTATGTAAATACCGTATACAAAAAAAATCATGAGATTATTAATGAGAAGATTGTTTGTATTTCGTAAAAAAAATTCAATTGTTTTAAGATTAACATATATAATTAATGAAATTAATCCCAAAAAACGTGAAAATATATTTACAAAAATAAATAATTATCACTCCAAAAGATTTAGAGGTACAATGCTGGTTAACGAACTCATTTAATATCTCCCTTTTATCTAGCTATACGCAAAATATCTAGTAAAAATAAGAAAAATTACGGACTCCAGTGTGGATCAACCTTTTCATTTGTGTGTGAAACGGCCATTTTCACGGCAATGAGCATCTTAATCAAAACATTTTTTTAAAAATGGTCCCGAGATAATTCTTTTAGGGACAATATCATACAATTTCAAGCTTGTCCGTCCTCAAACGCGGGCTCTAGTCGCTGTCACACACATACACACACACACACACACACACACATGGCGTTTGGCGCCCAAAAGACGTTCTCTAGCAAGGTTTGCGTAGCTAGACGTGACGTCATTTTTATCGTGTTACTTCTTTGCCAGAATTTCTGCGCCGCACGCCAAAAACGTCATGTGCATGCTCCGGAATGCGCTCCGACCGAGCCCCATTTCAACATCTACCGTATTTTTAAGTCCCTTCTATTATAGAAGGAACTTTTTAGGACGAGTCGCGGTGGGGCAAATTTTATAGCATATCCATGATGTCAAAGGCGGGCAGGCTAAACCTCTAACAATTGAAGTAACAAGATAAAAATTACGTCATGTCTAGTTACGCTAACCTCGCTGCTGAACGAGCGCCGTATGAGCGTATGTATGTGCGTATGTATGTATGTGTGTGCGTATGTATGTAAACAAGAGAATCTCCGATATTTCTGTACACACAAGCTTGAAACTTGGCGAAATACTTTCTGAAGTGAGTGGCTAAGAGAGCCTCCGAGCATATTGTAATTGAATGTCTCATTGAAGACATAAACAACCGTTTATAGGAAGTCGGTTGACCCAGATTAAAGTCCGTAATTTTTGTCATATTTACTTGAACTTTTGCATATAGTTTGGAGAAAGACATTAGATGAGTTCGTTAGCCAGCGTTGTATCCTTTCAACTTCTTTAGTATAAATTATTTCTTTTCAGAAAAGAATTAAAACGGTAAAACACCTTGACTTCTAGAGAAAGTCAGACAGTGGCGGTGACGTAAAAGAAGCAACTCCGTCACCACGCAGACACTGATACTCTAAATATGATGTAATTCTCTCTCTCTCTCTCTCTCTCTCTCAAAACTTGTGCGACATTTTAGCATGACATTTTAAAGGTACATCCTGTTTTAAGACCTTTCTTTCAGTCTGACCAGATTTTTACCCATCCCGCCGTGAAGTGGCCCAAATAACTAACTCTCTCTCTCTCTCTCTCTCTCTCTCTCTCTCTCTCTCTCTCTCTCTCTCTCTCTCTCTCTCACACACACACACACACACACACACACACACACACACACACATATATATATATATATATATATATATATATATATATATATATATATATATAATATATATATAATATATATATATATATATATATATATATATATATATATATATATATATATATATATATATATATATATATATATATATATATATGTGTGTGTGTGTGTGTGTGTGTGTGTGTGTGTGTGTGTGTGTGTGTGTACGCGCGCGCGCGCGCATTATTTGCATTGCTGGTTTTTTTGGGGTTGTTTTTTTTTTTTTCCCCCGTTTATTTCTTCATGTTTCAATGTAATTGTGTTATTGTGTTTCTCTTACTCTTTGCTGTTAATATTTCTTTTCTAACATATAGTAGCGCACCTTCATGTTTGTGTATGTATGTTTCTCCTGCCTACTTCCTAAGTTCCGGAGAAAGACATGGGTTATATAAGAGACCTGATCCATTTTTTTTTGAGGATGGAAATGATCGTCTTGTTCTATACCTGCGTATTTCTCTGTGGGCTGGCGATTGGGTGCCTGATAGGCGGGGGCAAGGGATCTAACTGTTTGTCTGTCCAGCGCTGTGATTCCCCTTGGTTTGAGTACAATTCTGCCAGCGCTAGCCTCACCTATCTGGTTTGTGAGTATCTATAACTCGAGGCAAATTTGTATCGTTACATTGTTGTGTAATGTTCTGTGCATCTACTGTGGGAAATCAGGGTATTTACCCGACCACATATAGTAGCGCACCTTCATGTTTGTGTATGTATGTTTCTCCTGCCTACTTCCTAAGTTCCGGAGAAAGACATGGGTTATATAAGAGACCTGATCCATTCTTTTTGAAGATGGAAATGATCGTCTTGTTCTATACCTGCGTATTTCTCTGTGGGCTGGCGATTGGGTGCCTGATAGGCGGGGGCAGGGGATCTAACTGTTTGTCTGTCCAGCGCTGTGATTCCGCTTGGTTTGAGTACAGGACAGTTTGTAAGAGAGGCGTTTCGCCTAAAACTTTATCCTGTCAATAAAACGTGTCATCATCATCATTTCTCTCCCTCTCTCTCTCTCTCTCTCTCTTTCTCTCTCTTTTATTTTGTATTTACATCAATGACCTGACTCTAAGTCTCACCTACGAAGCAACACAGTGTGATATGTTCGCCGATGACACCTCAATCCACACAGCTAACAAAGACATACGTGAAGTTGAAAACGGCCTTCAAAAAAGTCTCGACGATATATCAGCATGGTGTAAAGTCAACTTAATGATTCTGCATCCTACTAAAACAAAATCTATGATTATTGCAACACGCCAAAAGCACCAGTTAAAACCTTTAAAGCTTAATCTATCACTCGGCGACGACATCGTAGAACAGGTAGCCGAACATCGTCTATTGGGGGTCACAATTGATAATCAGCTGAGGTGGCAGATGCACATTGACAATGTCTGTAAAACGGTCTCTAGAAATGTCTTTATGTTCTCGAAATTAAAGTATTACACAGATAGTGAAACCAGTTAGTTAGTTATTTGGGTTTAACGCCGAGCAGGCAACTAAGGCCATCTCACGGCGGGAAGGGTAAAAATCTGGTCAGCCAGACTAAAAGAAAGATCTTAAGACATGATGTAAATATACCTTAAAAATATGTCAGGCTAAAATGTCGCACAAGTCTTTAAAGAAAACGTCGAAAGACTCTCAAAAAGGTCAAAATAATAGAAACATCATAATCTATAAACGCTCAAATCTTATTACAAATATGGCACTCCCTCAGAAAACTGAAGATCTTGTCCGGGGGCACATCCCGGAACAAAACCTTCAAGGAGTCTGCCGTGAAATGTTTATACCTTGTGTCGATTAGATCAACACAAGACAACAAAAAGTGTTGAACAGAGTACTGCTCGTCGCAGGCATAACACCATGGACGCTCCTCCTGTTTAAGTAAATAAGAGTGCGTAACATACGTGTGGCCGATGTGGAGCCGAGCCAGGACTGTCTCCTTACGGCGGCTGCCGCAGCAATGAGGTAGACCGTCGGACAACTTAGGAAGGGCTTCATGCAGCTTGTTAGCTTCCACTTTGTCCCACTCGGACTGCCACTCACGGGCTATGTACGCACTAGCCACATGTCTAAAATCACTATAAACAGTCTGTGTGTCAGGGACAGGGTCATTGCGGGCATCGTTGGCAGCAGAATCTGCGATCCTGTTGCCTTCGATGCCCACATGCCCCGACACCCAAATAAAAATGATGTCATAATATTCCTTCATCAAGTCCGCGTGGAGCTCTCTGATCTGCACCAGCAGTGGGTGGTCATTTCCCGTGCCCTGAAGGGCCTGCAGGGCAGAAAGAGAGTCAGACAGAATCAGGAAGTTCCTTTCTCTAGATCGATAAGCATGCCTGAGTGCCAGCAGAACCGCCTGCAGTTCTGCACTAAATACAGATGAGTGGTCTGGGAGGCGGTGCTTAAATGGGCGTCTAGGATGGCGAGAGGACACTGCGGCCGCAGCCACTCTCCCATCCTCAGACTTTGACCCATCGGTATAGATACGACAATAGCCAGGAAAACTTGAAAGCAGTTCATTGAGGCTCTGTTGGTATATGGCTGGTGGAGTAGAGTCTTTCTTGTGGGCAGTCAAGTCCAGCAAGATCTCAGGAACTGGTAAAAGCCAAGGTCGAGTGATGTGTTGCAGGGATTCCGAAACTCTGTCCAGGTCCAATCCGGCCGCCTGAAGATGAGGTCGGACACGGAAAGAAAGTGGACGGACAGCTCCCGGATGGGTATCGTAAATCTCTGCAAACGATGGTTTAAAAACACAATCATAGGCAGGATTGTCTGGATGGGCCTTCAGTTTCAGAACGTAGCTGAGCATGAGGCGGATGCGGCGGCGCTTGAGAGAAGGCTCCCCTGCCTCGGCATACAGACTAGGAACTGGAGACGTCCTGAAGGCCCCAAGACATATCCGCAGACCCTGATGGTGAGTTGTGTTCAGACGCTGTAGCACAGACTTGGAAGCTGAGCCATATACCACAGAGCCGTAATCCAGTTT
The DNA here is from genome assembly GCA_036245525.1 of Semisulcospira habei. Taxonomy (NCBI): domain Eukaryota; kingdom Metazoa; phylum Mollusca; class Gastropoda; family Semisulcospiridae; genus Semisulcospira; species Semisulcospira habei. The sequence goes on along the minus strand of BTPG01000001.1, from coordinate 223,288,824 downwards.
GGACCGAACATGGGCCCGGTACAGACGAAGTAAGACAGTACGGTCCGCACCCCAGTCAGTACGACCGACGACACGAAGAATGTCGAGAGCCCTCTGACAAGAGGTTCTAAGGTACTTAATATGGTTGCGGAAGGTAAGTCTTTTGTCAAAAATGACCCCCAGAAACTTTGCCTCCTCGGCCACCTTAATTGGCACTCCAGCAATGCTCAGGCTAGGTTCTGCAAAAAATTTCGTAAGTTAGTAAAATGCACACAGACATTCTTGGAGGGCGAGAACGTGAATCCATTGAGAGACACCCACCGCTGGATGCGATCAGCGCACAGCTGCAAGCGCCTCTCAAAGGACGCAAGCCCTCGACCACGTGCGCACAAAGCAAAGTCGTCAACAAACAAAGAGCATTCAGAATCATCCTTGACGGCCTTTACAATGTTATTAATTTTAATACTAAATAAAACAAGAGATAGAATGCTGCCCTGTGGGACACCCATTTCCTGTTCAAAGGAGTCGGAGAGGGTGGAGCCCACACGGACATGGAACGACCGGTTAGTCAAAAAATTGTGAATAAAAACGGGCAGGTGCCCTTTAAAACCCATGTCCAACAAGTCAGACATTATGCCATACTTCCAGGTAGTGTCATATGCCTTCTCAAGATCGAAGAAAATTGCATAAGACATGCTGCTTGTTGACAAAAGAATCTCGAATAAATGATTCAAAGCGGACTAAATGGTCAGTTGTACTAGGGAAGCGCCGGAAACCGCACTGGAGGTCTGTGGGGAGACCCTGTGACTCAAGATGCCACACCAGGCGGGCGTTGACCAGGCGCTCTATAGTTTTACATAAACATGATGTCAAAGCGATAGGCCGGTAGTTGCCCGGGTCGGAAGGATCCTTACCCGGTTTGGGGATCGGTACAACCACAGCCTGGCGCCAAGACGGCGGAAAATGACCAGTTCTCCAGATATGGTTAAAGGCCTTGAGAAGTACAAGGAGTGACCTCTCAGGCAGATGCGTTAGGAATTTGTATCTAGGCCAGCAGCAGAGTCATTACATTTCTGCAAGGCTTGCTGCAATTCTGATAATGTAAAAGGGGCATTATAGTCTTCTGAGTTATCGGACTTAAAATCACAAATACGAGACTCTCGCTTCTCCTTCTCTCTCTGGAAGAAGGGTGAATAATGCTCTGTTGAAGAATTATGGGCAATGGTGGAGGCAATAAAATTGGCCACAGATTTTTTATCTGTGACCAAGCTGGCACCATCTCTAAGATGGCCGACAGAAGCCGATCCACCCCTGCCCCTAATTCCTCGAACAGCCCTCCATACTTTCTGGGACGGAGTCCTACAAGTTAAAGATGAGACGAAGCGTCTCCAGGAAGCACGGCGTTCACGTTTAAAAATGTAACGGGCTTTCGCCCTTTGTCTTTTAAAGGTTAAAATATTCACTTGCGACGGAGTACGGAAAGCACGTCGCTGAGCAGATTTGCGCGCTTTTTGGGCCTTGCGGCACTCCTCATTAAACCATGGTACTCTCGGCTTCCGAGGGACTGATGCGGAAGTTTTAGGGATGGTTTCACCTGCTACGTCCAACAAAATAGTAGTAAAAGAAGAAACAGGTTCTTCAGCTGACATGACCACCTCCTCTGTAATACGAGACTGACAGAGGGAGGCGAACAGAGGCCAGTTAGCTTTCTTGAGATTCCAGCGCCCCACCGGCGGATCCTCCTCACAGCTGACCGATGACAGAACTACTGGGAAGTGGTCACTACCACACAGGTCGTCGTGAACCTTCCAGTCAAAGTCCAGCATGAGAGAAGGATCACACACAGTGAGGTCTAGAACAGAACTAGATCCTGAACCTGAGTTAGAGTATGTAGGTGAGCCATCGTTAAAGACACATAGGTTAAGTTGAGAAAAAAACATCTTCTAACATCTGACCTCTGCCATCATAGTGGTCACTACCCCAAAGGTGAGCGTGACCGTTAAAATCCCCCATGAGAATAAAGGGAGGGGGCAGTTGATCTACTAAATTTAAAAAATCATTACTACAGACCCGCAAGGATGGTGGCAGGTAGATACTGCATATGGTTATGGTCTTCTTCAAGGTAACCCGAGCTGCGACAGCCTGAAGACAGGTGTCGATGCTAACGGGGCTACATAAAATTTGGCTACTAATGAGAAGAGCCACTCCACCCGAGCGCCTCTCCGAATCAGAGCCTTTATGTATAACGTTAAAACCATTAAAGGACACAGGGTCAGAAGTCTTCAGGTAAGTCTCCTGAAGAGATATTACTGAGGGGTTATAGCACTTGACTAAAAGACGCAATTCCTCAAAGTTAGCTTGAAAACCACGACAATTCCACTGAAGCAGAGAGTCCATGATTATGTCTTATCTGGGGGTGCGGAGTTTTCCCCCCCTTTTTCCTTTGCCTTGGAAGGAGTTGGAGAAACAGAGGGGGGCCGGCTCCCGGGCCTCCTCTGGTTCTTAGGAGATGAAGGGGGTGGAGCTGCCGCAGCATCGGCAACGACAACTTCCACTCCCTCCATCCGCTCCTCCAGTGCAGCATATTTGTTTTGAAGGGGGACATCAGTGTTCCCCTTCTGGGCCCGTGCGCACGGCGGTCCCATAGATTTCTTAGACTTCTGGTCCTGGGCAGCGGTCCTGCCGCTAGAGTTAGCGGCCTTAGAAGGCTGACCAGAGCCAGAAATCTTTGGCGTTGAACAACTAGCAGGTTTGGGTGGGGGCTGAGGCTTAGGAGCAGCAAAAGGCGGTGCCACCGGACCGGTAGCGTCCGCCCTCTGCGTTCCCTGGCTCCTCGTCACCACCGGAGGAGGGTTACTCTCCAGGGGCGAGAGGATCCGAGGCTCCGCCCCCAACCAAGAAGTTGGGGTTTGACAAGAGAAGTCTTTGGTGGGGCGCTTGCCTGCCACCGCAGCACTGAAAGTATACACAAAGTTGTTATTTGAGTTTGGCGCAGCCTCAGCTGCACCAGGGCCATCAACCAGTTTTTTGGCGTCCGCAAAGGACAGCCCCTTCTCCACACGCACCTGCTGAATCTTGCACTCGGAGATCCAGCGAGGGCACTTCTTGTCCGAAGCCATATGCGCCCCCTGGCAATTCACACACAGGGGGATGGCTGTGCAGGACTCAGCAGAGTGTCCGGGCTTAGTGCAACGGGCGCATAGAGCCTCTGCCTGGCGGCATGTCTTCTGCCCATGGCCATACTTTTGGCATTTAAAGCACCGGAGGGGGAGAGGGACGTACTTTTTCACTTTTAGGGAGTAGTAACCTCCCCAGAAGGTAGTAGGAGCTGTGGGGGTGCCAAACGTCAGGATTATGGTAGGGAGACGGATCTCCCTACCACCTCGTTTGGAAATGAAGCGCCTAACGTAGGTCACCCCCTGTGACTTAAGGTTCCGTACAAGTTCATCTTCAGATAGTTCGGCCAATGCTTGATCTTTAATCACTCCTCTAGAGGAATTCATTGTTTTGTGGGGAGTGACCTCCACTGGAGTGTCTCCGATGGAGGAGAGCCTCAGTAGCCCATTGGAGTGTGCCCGGGTAGGGCACTCTACCAGCAAGTCACCAGACCTGAGGCGCTGGGCCTCAGGCCTGCCAACACGGCTCCTGAGGGTCTCCCCTACCAGGAAAGGGTGCAGCTTGGAAACAGGCTTCTCTTTAACTTTGCTGTGGATAATGAGAAAGCGAGGCCAGGCGGCCGACGCCTGAGGTGTCGCTTCCTCACAGTCAGAGTCACTATCGTTCTCAATGACAATGTCGGCGGCTATGTGCCGCTTTGGTGCCAGTTTTGGTTTTTTGATATTTTCCATATTATAGTATGATAGATATTCATCCCCCGGGGGTCCCCGCCCGCCACCGAGCCCAACAAGGGAAAGTGCAATTGTCGGCGGGTCTCCAGCCGACGCACAATGGAGACTGCCCGAAAGATATACTCAAGGGGGTAAGCCCGACTGAACCGTTTGAGCCACCGCCTTCTATCACACTGTTGAATGCAGGGGAATACTGGCGTAAAGCACCTAATCAGCATCAGAGGCTATAGCATGGTGCTTGGTATAACAACCCGCATGTCAACAGGGGGATAGGGCTCGACGTGACAAGAGCCGATTGACTAGGCCGGTACGACTAGCCTCCCGTTTAGGCAGAAGTCAAGGCCAAAGTGGAGTGTTTCAGCCACCAGGATCCTCTTCTCCCCCGACACGGGTCTCCAAGCACGGCAAACACTTGGGATCCAAAGGACCAAAAGCTCACGCGTATTTTTAAGGACCAATCCAACGTGGTAGGACCTGGGTAAGCACAGCTCCTTAAAAACCGGACCAGTGAAAAAGACTGAACAACATATCTGCTGACATCAAGTCCTAACCCTGGACAAAGATGGCACCCCTCTGCTAG
>BTPG01000001.1:223276917-223279417 GCA_036245525.1 Semisulcospira habei | reverse complement strand
TAGCATAGCTAATCCGGACCTAGACAAAGGCGCATTTCAACAACGATAATACACGTTAGAGGTTTACGAGTCACTTGAAGTTGTGTCGCTTTGACATGTTTGTTTCAGGTTTGGTGTTGTTTTTTTGTTACGTAGAGAAACTTGTGAAAAGAGTGTGCGGATTTGCAAAACAGCGTGAAATTGCAGGTCTTCACAAAATCACCGCCAGCAGCAGGCTGTCGAGAGACGCGTTTTCACGATTGTTGGCGTTTGTGGTTGTGTTATTCTTTTGAGAGTAAGTATCGGCATGCAGTGTCGATAGAAGGGCTTGTCTGGCAGTGTGTCTTTTCCCGTCACTTCTCAACCTTGCTACCGCCTAGAGATTGATTACCTAGCGGTAAGACTGTTATCTCTCACAGTAAGGTCTTAGTTGTGTACCGCCAACAACTACCAGCAGCGACTCGTGCTTGCAGTGCTGAACTTATATTACTATTAGTGTGCCTTACTGACACGCCTGACGTGTGATAGCTGAAGCGGTGTGCACATATAGTACGACTCTACTGTGCACCATTGACACTTATAGAGTGTACTTCCTTTTTTTCCTTTTTATTATTATTATTTTTTGTTAACGTAAAAAAATATCATATTAGCTTCTAGTGCGCTGCAGTTTAGGGTTGCTTTCGTTAATGAAAATGAAGCACCCCGCAAAGAAGCAGTGCAACCTAAACATCGGACATCTGGATATCTACCACCTCTTCAATAAGGTGTCCGATTTAAACGTTTAATTAAACGCACCTGAACCGTTCCACTTGTTTGGTTTAAGTAAAACACGTTTAAATCCTTATATGAGTAACGATGCCATCAGTATTCCCAACTTTAGTACTGTTGGCGAGACTCTTGTATGCCTGGTCGGACTGGTATTGCCGTTTACATACATAACTCTATCCAAACTCTCGTTCGTCGACGTGAAGACTTAGCCTAAACCCCTGGCGTGGAGTGTATCTGGCTTGAGCTCAAAGGCCCTAAAACCAGACCAGTCTTTATAGGGGTTTTCTATCGTAACCCGTCTGCCTCGTACGAATGGTATGACGACTTCCTGCAATCCATTGAACATGTTGATTTTTCTAATAACGATGTCTTATTGCCAGGCGACTTCAATACTGATATGCTTGGTCACGCAGCGTGGGATTGTGTTACGACACAGCTTGGTCTAAAACAAATAGTTTCTCCCCCTACTAGAATTACTCCCACATCAGCAACACTCATAGATCACATTAACTCTAACCGTCCCCAAAACGTATATAACTTTAGCGTTGCTGGCCTCAGTATCGGGTCTTTAACTCCGCCGTTAACGGTCCCAAGCCCGGATGAGAAAGGAGGAGGGAAACAACTACGCCAAACCTACAAGGAAAACTAAACTACGCCAAAACTGCTAGTCCCCGATCACTATTAGTGTCAGTGGGACAGTAAACCGAAACAAACAACAAACTCAGTTTCAATGACCACTGTATCCCACTGTTTATTCATGGTCATCAAAACTACCAGCGCAGCCTAAGCACGGACACACCACCATCTCTTATCGCTCCTTTAAACACTTCTGTGAGTCCGCCTTTCTAGCTGATCTTAACCAAACACAATTCAACATTGTTCACAATGAAGACAATCCTGACACTGCTTTGGATCTCTGGTATAATCTTTTCAACAGTGTGCTTAATAAGCATGCCCCTTTACGAAAAAAGAGAGTAAAAAATCATACGTTACCGACTTGGTTAACACAAGATAGCATCCAAGCGATGAAACTTCGTAATAACTTAAGAAAACAAAAACAGTTTTGTGAGTACAAGCGCCAACGAAACCGTGTCAAATTAATGGCGCGAAGGGCCCAAAAGTATCTTTTCGAACAAATGGTAAAGGAAAACAGAGAAACATCTTCTCTCTGGCGAGCGCTTAATCATATCACCAGAGGCAACAGTAGAAGATCGTCAGCTATCCCCTCTCAGCTCAAGGCAGACACTTTTAACGAACACTTTCTGTCGGTCGCCCAGTCAGTAAACTCCTCAGGCAAAACGTCAAGTACGTATTCATGTCCTGAGGCTCTACTTAACTTTTGTTCGCAAAGCCATCCTTTTGGATTCCCCCTTTAGCAGTGCACGAGGTTGGCAAGCTTATAAATTCACTAAAAAAAACAACACAAGAAATCGTCCGGACCTGATGAGATTAGCCCCAAAATATTTAAACTTTCCCTTCCTTACACAATTGAATCACTAACCTACATTTATAATTTGTGTATTCAACACAACACGTTTCCTTCTGAGCTTAAACATGCTAAAGTAATACCCCTGCCCAAATCTAAAGATCTTACGGACGTAAATAACTACAGACCTATATCCCTTTTGTCTTCCTTGTCAAAACCACTTGAAAGACATGTTCACAAACATCTCTACCAGTACCTTGATACCTGTAATCTTCTACATACCCATCAGTCAAGCTTTAGACCAAAACATTCGTGCTATACGGCATT
>BTPG01000001.1:223266917-223271917 GCA_036245525.1 Semisulcospira habei | reverse complement strand
ATGCAGGAGATGTTGCAGGAGATGGGTCGACCATGATAATTCAAGGGTAGTGCCAGATTAGCTTGGCGACAGGCGCCAAGCTAATCTGGCACTACCCTTGAATTATCATGGTCGACCCATCTCCTGCTGTAGTGCCTCAGGGCTGAATGGGTTAAGATCTTCAGTCACATCGAACAGGTAACAAAACCTTGGCCCGTCCACACTAATATGTCCGTCAAATTTCCCCTCTCTTCACATCAGCCGGGCTTCAGGAATTAAAGATTTAAGGTCTTCGACCCTAATACAAAGTTCACAAAGTTATTCCAGACCTCTGCACAGAGGCGCTGTATTATAAGGTCTTCGACCCTAATACAAAGTTCACAAAGTTACTCCAGACCTCTGCACAGAGGCACTGTATTATTCTGGCCTCTGTGTCAGTCAAAGTTTACATTTTTTCTATCACTCATGGACTTCCTATTCATAGCGCACGAACCAGTCAAACTACTAGTAAATGTTTAGTGCCTTCGTCCATACTTACAACACAAACAAGCAGACAACGGAAGGGTCGGGTGGAAGGGTATGTAAGGGGGTGAGGGGTGGGGGGGGGGGGAGTGGCTATAAGATAGGTAAGGTAAGTCCATGAGGCAAGGTAGAGTAATATTTAACTCCTTCACTGCCAGCGGCTCTATATCTGACACCGACGCAGTTTGGAATCCGGAATTCTGTGTTAAGAACGCAGTCTACATGAATCGAGAGGGAGGGGGGAGGGGGAGAGGGGGGGAGGGTTGGGGCCACCGTGGACGGTGGGGGTTGCTCACGAACAAAATCAGGAGTTTAAAGACTTGATGCGTGTGTGCGCGCGTTGGGAAGGGGTTGGGTGGGCCCTAGTAGCACAAGGTCTGCGGGCCCATGACGGCCGCAGTGGGCCCGCGCACGGCCGTGCGCGGGCCCACTGTGGTCGCCGTGGGCCCGAGGACCTTCGCTTACTGGTGGGGTAAGTGCGGGAGCCGAGGGGAGGGTTATAAAGTAGGCCAAAGGGGAAGGATTGAACACACGACTAACAAAGCCCCCGCCGATTGACAAAGATCTCATCATAGACACTCCTCAATAGCACTGTCGCTCTCTCGTGACAGCGCGCCATTAGAGACATTCAATACTCCTTCGCATTCACAGCCCCCCTGCAGGAGACGGATCGACAATGACAGCTTAATGGTAGCGCCTGATTAGCTTGGTGCCTGATAAGGCGCCAAGCTAACCAGGCACTGCCCTTGAACTGTCATCTGTTACAGCACCAACGCGGTTCTTCTCAGATTTGAAAAAGAGTGAAACATGGATCCGGGTCTTAATATTTAATTTAAAAGGCTTACCAGGCGCCAAGCGTATCAGGCAGTATCTCGAGTTCTCATCGGCTGCAGCTATAACGAACTTGTCAGCAAATTTTACTAGAGTGAATCATCGATTTGGTTCTAAAAACATTAACCTATTCAGCCCTGACGCACTGCAGCAAGTGATGGGTCGACCATGATAATTCAAGGGTAGTGCCAGATTAGCTTGGCGCCGACAGGCACCAAGCTAATCTGGCACTACCCTTGAATTATCATGGTCGAGCTATCTCCTGCAACTGGTGCATAATCATTAGATGACGCCTCCAAAATTTGGGAAATACGGCCGTCGGGCTGAACGAGTTAAACCCATGTGCACGCTGCCACCGGCAATGTAAACAATACCGATGGCTACACGAATAAGGGGATTAAAAGAGATCTTTACTCAGATACGCTACCCGATATCTGTTGCTGCCTATAATGTCAATGCGAGCTGTTGTAAATACTTGGCATACGCTGACGTCGGAGAGCCATCAAACAATACTTGGACACGGCATTTAGTATGACCTTTTTAACCCATTCAGGCCTGACGCACTGCAGCAGGAGATGGGTCGACCATAATAATTCGGCGCCAAGCTAATCTGGCACTGCCCTTGAATTATCATGGTCCATCCATCTCCTGCAACTGATGCATAGTCATTAGATGACGCCTCCAAATTTTGGGAAATACGGCCGTCGGGCTGAATGAGTTAACCCCCTTAACCCCACGTCCGCATTTCAGTACAAATTTAGGTGTCACCTAATGACTATGTACCAGTTGCAGATGGATCGACCGTGAAAATTCAAGGGTAGTGCCAGAGTAGCTTGGCGCCATTAGGATCCAAGCTAATCTGGTACTACCCTTGAATTATCATGGTCGATCCGTCTCCTACTGCCGCCGTGAGATGGCCTTAGTCGCCTGCTCGGGGTTAACCCCAAATAACTAACTAACATCTACTGCAGTGAGTAAGGGCTAAATGGGTTAAGGAGTTAGTTCTAAATCACAGGAGAAACACAAATAGAAGAAAAAACACACAAACGCGCTCGCGCGCACGCACGCACGTACGCACGCACGCACGCACGCACGCACACACACACACACACACACACACACACACACACACACACACACACACAGACGACACGATACGTAGGCCTATCATTCATTCCGACCTTTCCTCAAAGAGACATAGATTCTCATGACACCGTGAACAAAGCCAAGGGAATGAAAACTGGCGATCTGATCACGTTGGAAAATCATACTACTATGATGACGCACGTATCGGTGTGCTTCATATATTCTCTTGTCAGATGCATAGAATGGGATCTGCCAGGAGGGGGGGGGGGGGGGAGGGCAGACTGGGGAAAGAGAATAGGGGGAGGGGGGGGGGGCTTTTACTACATGGAGCCCTAAGTGGAATTTCTAATGAGTTGTCATAGTTGTCAATAGTTGTCAATAGTAGTAATAGTGAACTGAAGACCACATCAAAGTAATTTCAGGAGACAAATTGACAACTATAGTTCAACAGGCGCCAAGCTATTCCGGCATCATATACGCGTCAGGGCTAAAAGAGATGAAACATTTTTTACTTTACAGGTTAGTATTGATTAACTCATTCAGCCCGGCGCGGCGGCCGTATTTCCCAAATTTTGGAGGGGTCATCTAATGACTTGCACCAGTTGCAGGAGATGGATCCGGCGACTATGATAATTCAAGGGCAGTGCAGGATTTGCTTGGCGCCGACAGGCGCCAAGCTAATCTGGCACTACTCTTGAATTATCATGGTCGACCCATCTCCTGCAGTAGTGCGTCAGGGCTGGATGGGTTAATTGAGTGCCGGATTGGCTGGTTGCTTGATTGGTTAGATGAAGGCGTGAATGATGTATATGAATGCATGAATGAGTGAGTGAGTAAATGAATGAATGAATGAATGAATGAATGAATGAATGAATGAATTCCCTTACTGATTGACCGACTAAATTTGTTCGGCATACACTTGCATGTGTGACTGCCTTCTCTTCAGCCCATCTTACCCCATTCAGGCCTGACGCACTGCAGCAGGAGATGGATGGACCATGATAATTCAAGGGTAGTGCCAGATTAGCTTGGCGTCGGGCTGAATGAGTTACGACTGTCTGGATGATAAAACGCTTACCTTTTTCAAATCAGCAGATCCTCCTGACTGAGTAATTGGTGGTTTTCAGCACTTTGTGACAAAGACTGCTTTTTCATTTTGATTTATGCAAGCAATCGGCTTAACCGCACTCAGCGCTTACAATGTCTCCAACAATCAGTAAGACTTAACCCTGCTGTGCATGCAGCCACTGCGACTGTTTACTATACCCGTGGCTGCATGCACAATGGGGTTAATCTATGACCTGGTTCGAAAGTGTTAAAAGTCAGTTTTCCCTGTCTATGCAGGTCAAGAATATAAGCTAAGCCGAGTAAACAAACTCAACAAGTCCCACTTTTAGGACAGCAGACGCGGCCATTAATTTTAACAGTAAGATATTTTTCTTTGGTGGTGGTCGTGGTGGGGGGAGGGGGGGGGGGGTGGAGGGGACCAGCGGCGTGGACTCAGAACAACAACGGGTGGTGGTGGTGAATGTGTAAAATGTGTGTGTGTGTGTGTGTGTGTGTGTGTGTGTGTGTGTGTGTGTGTGTGTGTGTGTGTGTGTGTGTGTTTTTCGGGGTGGGGGGGGGGGGTGGGGGTGGGGGTGGGGATAGACGACAGTCCAGCCTACAACAATCCAACCTCCGAAAAATCAAACATCTAGTCCAAAACTGCAACAACCACCGTCCCTCACCCACCAATATACCACACCCTCTCCCCTACCCCCGATACGCCACCGGCGAATGGCCGGATAAATAGCACACGCCATTTTTATCGTTAGGTATATATTCTCAGAAGGCCCACTGAGGAAACTGTTAACAAATTTCACGCACTAACAGAAAACGCCACACATCTGCATGAGGCATAGACTGCAGGGGCTCGTCAGGACTATGCAATAGGGCTCGGGAAGCTGACGTCATCACGCCAGTCGTGGCGGCCATCTTGAGAGGATTCGCGATAAGGCCCTTATAGGGAAATCGCTGTCAGGACAATGTCAGGAAAGTCCTGATGTGTTATAGGCAATAACAGCAAGTCTTGCCATCACCGTAGGAAACCGCTAACCAGAATCTGTTTTTGTTTGTTTCCAAAGAGGAAGAAACATGAAGAAAAACGTGTTGAAACACTACTTCGCTACTATCTGAAGGCTATCCTCTTAAGATGGCGGCTGATGCGCCGACGCTGCTAGGCAACGCGGGGAACTTCCCGAACCCTATATGCCTCCTGCTTGCAGTGACTGATCTGATTAACTTGTGTTTCACCAGAAAATAAGTGATTCACTCAATCATTCAATCAAATCAATCAATCAATCAACCGACCGACCGACTCATCGACCGACCGATCGATCGATCGAACGAAACTTCACACTGCATACCGCTTGGGCAGTCAAGCTTGAATCTGGAGTAAGAACGGAATGAGGGGTTTCCGTTTCAGAAAAAAACGTGCGATCGAATCTAATAGCGTGTTAGGGCTAAATTACTTGAGTCAGTAATCATCTACGAGGCACAGAGCACTAAGTACAATGATTCACTGATCCACTGATTCATTG